>BPTQ01000005.1:204624169-204842759 GCA_019973895.1 Chrysanthemum seticuspe
TAGACTTGATTATAGAGGCGGTTATAGACTTAGGCCGTGCCTAGTCTTACAAGTTTTACTCAGAAGATGTAGAAGAAGACTACTAAAAGTTCAATTGGGACATCAATGTAAACTGCTAGTTCTACTGGAATACCAGAGGAAACTATTAGTTTAACTGAGGCACCAGCATGAACTCCTAGATTTCTTACTAGTACAACTCTGAGTGCAACTTGTTCTACTAGACAACGGAGTAGGCCTAAAACGAGCCAATTAAGTTCTGGTATTTTAGTTTTACCTCCTTACGATACGTAATTTAGTTAGGAATTTTTCATTTTTACGTGACAATTGGTTCCTAAAACTTACAAATGTTTACGTTGAGTTGAAAAAGTTTTGAGTTCTTTTGGCACTTTTTCCAAAACTTCGGCGAAAACGTTTTAGAGTAGTTTTGCTTTTTATAAAAAGTACGACCACGGAGTCAATTTGATTATCAAAGGAGACCATAAGGTCATCTTGATCGTCAAATGTAACTACAGGGTTAACTTGAAAATCATCAGAAGAAGATGTAGAAGACTCATTTTGAACATTCTGATCCGTGCCGGATTCAGATATTGGCGGAGATATTAGTTCAGATATGATGATGGTTTGTTCGGGTACCTGAGACAATCCATCAGTGTCATACACTGGGCCTGTATCACTCATGTGCAGCTCATGCATATTAGCCATCAACATAACAGCTGCATTCGCCTGCAAGTCCTCCATATCATCATCTGAGTCTGCATCTGCCATAAAGCTCTGTTCTTTGTCTGTAAGAGATCCACCAGCTTCATCCTTAAGAGCCAGAAGTAAGGCCTCTTTGAAATAAGCACTGCCCCTAGTCCTTGGCTTTGGGCATGCATTAGCTAGGTGTCCCTTCTCATTGCAGTTGTAGCATCTAAGACCATTTAACCGATTCTGAGCATTTCCCTGTTCCACCACTTGAGCTCTGTTGGTGTTCCTACCCACAGCATTAAACCCTTGACCACCGCCCATCTGACGACCATAATCACGATTCTGAACTTCAACACGTCCATTGTTCACAACAGCTTGAGTCCGTGTGTTAGATGAGGAACGAATACGATTGTTGGATTTGTTGGTGTAACGGCCAAAAGCATTAGCAATCATCACAAATCCTTGTTGCAATGCTTCGAACGGATCTGTTTCCTCAGTCGCTTCACTGACATATGCTTGAGCATTGTTGCTGTATGGAACCAATTGATTTTGTTGAGGTTGTGATTGTGAAGGTGTGTTTGATGCAGTTGGTTGAGGTGCTGGTTGAGAGGGATAATTCTGTTGAGCATACAAGGCAAGTTGTTGATTGTCCGGTTGTGACTGTTTAGCAATTTGAGCACGGAGAATCCTTTCCCGATCAACTTCCTTTTCATGAGGCTTCAAGTAATCGTACAACAATCCATAAGTAGAATGATGCATATTCTTCGCTTGTCGGAGAAAAATGACATACTTCTCCCATTTTGGACCAAGACTACTCAGGAACTTAGTATTCACTGCAATTCTTGGCATAATGATGTTGTGTTTATCCAAATCATTGATGATATCTGAAAATCGATGATGATAGGACTCTAGTGTCTCTCCAGGTTCAATCATGAAGTGTTCATAAGCCAAGTAAATTTTGGATTCCAAATCCTCCTGATTGAGTACAGATCCTTCCATAAGAAGACGAATATGATCCCACATTTTTTGTGCAGTCTTTTGAGCATCAACACTACGAAGAATTGGGTTTAGTAATCCTAAGAGGATGTATTCCATTGCAAGTTCATCAGCTTCATAGTGTAGAAGTTCTGTAGGATTTAAATCTGCAACAGTAGCAATGTTGGTTTGTTCATCTCTTGGTGGAACAGCAGTTGGATCTCCGGGTACAATGACAGTAGGCATCTCAAATGGACCTTCCAAGATAACCTTCTTTAAGAACTTTCCATGTGGCTTCTTCAGATCACAGAACCTAAAGAACCTTATCACCCATTGATCGTAATTTCTTGGAGTGAGCATTGGAGGTCTATCAAGTGATCCAGCTTCATGAATTGATTGTTGGCTGCTTAAAGCTTCACACATCTTAGCAAACCAAGTGGGTTCCTTCATAGTGGTCCGTGATGGATGTTGATTGAAATCGGTTATGTAGGGTTGAACTTGAAGGCTTGGTTGTGGTTGAACCATTTGTGGTTGTGGAATTGCACCAAGTTGTGGAGTATGTTGCTGATTAAATTGTTGTTGATAAATAGCTTGTTGTTGATTCCATTGTTGATGTTGTGGAGTTTATTGTTGTTGTTGTTGATGATTATAAGTGTGAGGGAAATCGTTAGAGTATGGTGGTTGAGACATGATGATAAACTTGTGTGGTAAAGATGGATCTTTGTAGTCGAATGAACCTTTGTTGATGAAGTATCCTTAGGCGTAGAAAAGACAAGAACCAAGTAGCACTTATGCGTAAAAACACCAAAAGTTACGCGTAACAATAAGGAGTTACGCGTAGGTTTTAGCTTACGCGTAAGTAGGGAAAACACTAAAGTTAAGCGTAGACAAAAGTTAGGCGTAGAAACGTAGGCGTAGGATTACCTTATGCGTAGACCGTAGTTTACGCGTAAAGTGAAGCTTATGCGTAGGAATTCTACACGTAAGCTTATGCTTATGCGTAATTTTAGGGTTTTTGCCCAAATGATCTTTTACACTTCACAGTGCAAAAGATATCCAAAGTCGACGTATATTCAGACTTATCCAAGTAAGAAAACACGGATTAAACCAGAAAATTGAAGATCAAACCAAGGAACAATCTTACGCGTAATTTTAGGGTTTTGATACGCGTAGGATTACTCGTAACTTTGATTCTGCCCAAATGTGTTTCTAAACCAGTTTTTTGTTATGGAATAGCTTCAATAGTACCAAAATAACACAAAAGTGTGAATTTTGATGTACCAAAACTGCTAAACGGGTTACGCGTAGAACGACACCCACGAACAAAAACAAGCTTAAAAACGTGAATCCACGCATAAAGTTTGAAACTTTTTGCCGAAAACAAGTATTTTAACACCTCAAAACATTGAAAGTACAAGAATCTTGGATTAAAAAGTGTAAAAAACGAGTTTTTAAGATAACCAAAGAATGCGTTATCTCTACGCGTAAGATCCAAAACCAAAACTTCAAAAACAAACGAGTACACCCAACTATTTGGCGATTGATACCACTGTTAGGTCACTAGTTTTACAACACAAGCTTATAAGAGAAGAGATGAAGGCGATTGAACAAGTAAATCACACACACACACACGTATAGTAATACCGGTTATGCAAAGAGTATGAATGAGAGAAAAACTTGAACAACCAACCCTCAAATGAGGGTTTACAAGAGTTTATATAGGCAAGGAGCTAGGGCAACACTCCCTCTCCTTCCCTATTCCTTATTGGGCTTGGATCAAGCTTATGGGCCTTCTACATAAGCTTGACCTTAAACAAACATAAAGGCCATAATAAAGCTACCTATTACATATGAAATATAAATACTTGAAATACTGTTTAGGAGTGATTCCAACATCTTCCTTAGTGGGGTAAAGATTGAAATAAGCACTATCCTCTTCATTCACTTTTATCCTATTTAGCTTCCTAAGCTCTCCAATACGAGCTCGAAGTTGGTTTGCCAAGGCTGGATCAAATGGTGGGTATTTGTTTGGTGGTAAAGTGTTGTTTGGTGGTTTATCACCTTCCATGATGAAAAGTGATAGGTTACGAACAAAGGTCACGAAGAAGGGGGATAGACTACAAGGAAGCTAAAAATTGAGAAAATTTTTACTTGATATGAATCAAGCAAAGAAACCTAAACGAGGTGGACTACTAACTAGCTATTCTATTCCCCGGCAGCGACGCCAAAAACTTGATAATGCTACACGCGTCGTTCGGGGTCAAAGGAACTTCCTTTTCTTCGAGCAAGTTTTATAACACCCTAGCCAGTGAACCTAATCGTTGTAGTGTAGTATTAGGGTAAGCCACGGGTATTGATATCGTTCTCTAGGGGAATAGGAATGCTAGTGAGAAGTTACTACGCTAAGGTTGAGGTTGAGGAAGATTATTTTTTATCTTTTTATATTTTGTTAAGAAAAGGAAAGGTACGAATCTCGGGGTTTGGATTTGGGGGTTGGTATTTCTACCGATTACTCTAATTATCTAATTATCTAATCTAAGGTGTATGTAGTCTATGTCTAATTATTGTGTACTCGTATAATGGTTTAAAGATGTGTTTACTTAGGTTTTATTACTCCTTAATTATCTCCTATTGATGGCTGAATTGCCACGTCCTTATTCTTAATCGCGTTGTGTGTCTAAGGTCGTAGGGTATGCGTTTATCCCTAACTCTTTGAAACTACCAAAGGGTCTTGTCTACAAAATCTCTAGGATTTATAAACTCTAACTCTAAGGTACTCTTTGGATGGTTTAGCCTACAACTACTCTAGGTGTTATAGTTTAAGGTTCACAAAGATTAATCAAGCATTAACTACACAACGAATGACCTATCGCATTACTAGATCATTAACAATTAAGATAAGAGACAACCAATCAATATTCAATAGTTAAGTTTCATATTCCCTAAGCAAACACACAAGTAAATTAGCCGGACATGGAGAACATGCAAGCATACACACAAGTAATTGAAGACATAATTGAATTAATGAAGTAAAACACTTATCTTGATGTAAGATAGGGTTTGGAACCCTAAAATACTGTACAAGACAGCCTTGGTTCGGTTTAGGTTTTTACTCCAAAAGACTACACACTGAAAACTAAAAAAAATTCGGATTCTATATATAAGATTACAATCGCGACGGCGTCACTTTATGAATTGTGACATCACCTTATGCTTGTGACGCCGTCCCCTTCAGTCTCTGACGCCGTCTGGATCAAATCTAGGCCGTCTGAGTTGCGACGACCTACTCTTTTAAAGCCTGACACCGTCACTTGAAAATAAGCAATTTGGCTACTAAGCCGTCACAAAAGTGCTGCGACGGCGTCGCAGATAACACCTGACGCCGTCCCCTTGTATTTTAGCAGCTTGAGTGTCTCGATTCTTGACTTTGGCCATTTTCTTCGTATATCCGCGCCTTTTCGTCCAAATAAGAGCCATTCCAGCAATTTGCCTTCCAGAGACCTAAAAAGTGAAAAGGAACGATATTAAGTAATAACGGATACAAAAGTGATCAAATAAGGGCGCTTCCTCCTGGATGAGCTTGCGCTTGACCCCTTGGTCTGCTTCCTCTGGCTCTTCCTGGAAGACTTCCACGCTCTCTACTACATTTGCGCGTGAAAGCTCCGCCACAGGCGAACGTACCCTGGGGCTGGGCACGCTGCGCAGAGGGATTGCCTCCAGCGCCACGGAAGAATCACCCACCGGTTCTTCCAGCTGCATCTCCATGCTGCGCCCCGCAGTAGCTTCCAGAATAGGGACTTCCCCCTCCATCAAAGAGCGCACCCCCACGGTAACCTGGCGAGGTTTCGCCAATTGCACAACGCTGAACAAATCCATCTTTGCGGAGCAAGAAACAAACAAAAACAAGTTATATAAAGTACAAAGGTGAAAAGAAAGACTCACATTAATAAAGCAAAGGAGTACGAAGGATGAGCACCCACCCTGATCATCCGCGTCTAAAAAGGTTGGCACCTCATCAGGTCTATCGAAATAGTTACGACTGATGCCCATGTGCACCAAAAATTCCTCGGGGTAGGAATTGATGGGAATACGATTGGCGTTTATCGTTTCCACATCATCTGCGCTGTATGTTCCAGGGAGGGGGCGCTCATCCTTCGGTAGTGAACCCTGGGTATAGAAGCCGAAGTCCCAGGGGAACAACGCCTTATCAACCCAGAAAAATTTCTCTCTCCAATTCCTAAGCGCGTCTAGTTTCTCGGTATAACACTGCAGCCGTCCGGCGCGTTTGGCAAAAGAAACCCAACCGTTTGACCACGTCGTATGGTAAAATGCGCGGAAGAGATATATTGTGGGATTAATTGCCAACAAACGGCAATTAATCTCAAAGTTTGTTATCTTTGCTGCGCCTATACAGTGCAGTTGGGATATGTGCAGGCGGTAATAATTTAATACGTCACATAAGAATAAGGAGATGGGCACACGTTGATTCGAAAATTCGAAAAAGCGAGTGTATACCCCTACTTTCCCTTCGGGGAAATCCGCTATTGACGCCTGCGCAGCCGAAACTACCTGATGCAGCGCAAACGGGATATAATAATCCGAGGTGAACTCACGAAGTTCATCCTCGGTCATATCGGATGTAAAGTCAGTTAATCCACGAACCATAATAAGGTTTCAGATGCGCACGCGCGGTTACCTTTAAAAGTTTCTGGGTTTCTTGGTTGATAGTTCGAGTTTTTTAACAATAGCGGAAATGA
The DNA here is from genome assembly GCA_019973895.1 of Chrysanthemum seticuspe. Lineage (NCBI taxonomy): Eukaryota > Viridiplantae > Streptophyta > Magnoliopsida > Asterales > Asteraceae > Chrysanthemum > Chrysanthemum seticuspe. The sequence continues at coordinate 204,630,589 of BPTQ01000005.1, forward strand.
TTTTTACTGTGATAATCACAGTAAAAGTGAGGCGGATGTTTATATAGGGTTTTACATCCACGCGATGATCGACACGTGGATCCCACTTTCTCCAAACGTGTGGATATGAGTTGCTTACGTGTCACACTTTCTATTCACTTTCCCACGTTTTACGAGGGATGTATTTGACATATTTTGACTGGATTCACCGTATCTTCTTTAAGGCGGGAAACCCTTGAAGTTTCTCCGCTACGCCTTGAGGAATATCTGAGTAATTATTAGTCTAGCATCCGCGGGTTTCACCCTGCGCATACTAGACTGGGGGGACATGATGACGTATAGTCCGTATTCGGGTCATGAACCCGACCAATGGACGCTACTAACACTCAAGCCCAGTACGAGTGGGCTAGCACAGCGACGGTTTGGGCTCACGAAGGCCCAAACCTGAAGTTATTTATGGCCTTGATATTGGATATCTCTTATTTATGGGATATGCATTAGCCAACCGACTTAGGCGGGATACGCCGAAGGTTGGGGAACACGAAACCAACAAGGATTTCGTGTATATATAAAGGGCATCTCGACCCTCATTAAAGGTACGATCTCAAACCCTAACTCTCCACTAAACCCTATGTGACAACTCGCAATTTCAGGTCATTTCTCGAAACAATTTATGCTTCACTATTTCAACATTTATCGTAAACTAGGTTTACGTGTTCCAAATTCGCGTAACCTGAATGGTTTAGCGGCGAATTCATGATCATATCATCACGAACATTTCATATGGACTAAGTGTAGTCTACATTTCATTAGCATCATTTGCATCGTATTAGCTCATTCATGATTTTTCATTTCACATTTAACGCGTAATTTTTATATTAAATAAACGTTATCGCGTGAGTTATTATTTTGAGCATTTAATCCGTTACTTTCAAAAATGATCCCGATGTATTTTTAAACTTATGTTTAGTTTATAAAAACTATATTTTGAGATTTCCTAGTGTTTTGAATTTATTTCGTATATAAATCGTTAAAATTACATTATTACGTCGTTTTTCTTAAAAATTATACGATAATTATTTTATCACTCAAATTTCACAAGGAATGTATTTTTACAATTTTTATTATCTCATTACATTCTATTTTGACCTATTAAAAATTTACTTGTACCAAAAATTTCCATTTACCTTTACTTGTACAATTTCTACACAATTACTTGCACTTTTGTCAAATTTTACACAAAATTATATACAAGTAAAGTTTAAAAAAAAAATATAAAATATCTACATTCCCCCCCCCTTGGCCGACCAAGGGGGAAGGGCTTGCATTAATTGATGTATGGTTTTTAATTGTGTATGTTTCTACTCAATGCATAAAAGTCTTCACTTAATACTTTTTCTCATTCATTCACTTCACAAGTTATTTCTCAAGTGTTAAAAAGGTTTTCTCTCTTCTTTGTGTTCCTCCATAACCGGTTATACATCAAGCTCAAAAGGGATCATCATTTTTTTTATTTTCAAGTCCAAGTGTTTTATACAATCTAGTTTATACTCTTTATAAGGTTTTGAAATAAAAACCAAGAGTATTTAAGTTTAACCTTGTTACTTGCACCTCATCATATTCACTTGTAAGCATGTTTCTTTCATTTTTCATGTTTCCTTTTCATTTCATATGTATCTTTTCATTTTTGGTACAAACATGCAAGACATATGTGATTTATACCATTTTTACTTGATTTTTGGAGTTTTATATATATATGGTCATCCTATAATTATCCCCTAGGTATTCTTTGGTCTTGATGATGATTAGGAACCCATGACACCCTAAGAAGGTGTATGGTAGGATTAGATTAGCTTTGGAGTTGATTTGAAGGGATTAGAATAGGTTTTGTCCGAGAAAAACTATTTTCGATAAGTATATATTGTGTTCTGTCCTTGTTTCGATTTTCTGGAAAAACCGACAGTAGGCACGACCTTTTGGCCTTGATATTTAGAAAATATACTTTAAAACGAATCCGTGGCCGCTTGAACGGATAAAAACGGAGTTATAACGAAGAAGTTATGGATTTTACAAGTTTGACGACGAAAAATATATAATTTTCAGAAATTTCAGCAACATGTATTTTTCTTGTACGAGTCAAAAACGAGCCTTAAGCTTCACAAATTATTTCGACTTATCAAAAATATATTAGTTTACTTTGATACGAAGCTAAGGACGTATTATACGTAGAAAACGGATTTGAAACGACAAAGATATGCACGTTTTTATAAACTTGCCGTAACTATTATTTTCTGAAAAACTATATTATTTTTACGATACAAGTGTTACGGTAGCTGAAACGTCCATGTTGAGGGTTGTTTTTAACCATGATGTGAAACTTTTTGAAACGAATTGTCTTCTAGTAAAATTTAGATCACCGAGCATATTTTTCAAAACGATAAGCCGTTTGTATAGCGGAGTTTTAATAAATTAATTACGGTTGCTCAAACTTGGCCGAAACTCACTTTTTGCACTACAATTAGCCAAAATCACTATCTTTAACCCTTATTATCTTTATGATCGAGACCTTTATGTCGAAAACTCCTGAACTGAAACTGCTAGATATCGATACAAATTTTCCAAAACAGTCGAGTTCGTTCTCTAACGATCGACGTACACCGTTTTACGACTAGTTTTTCGGAGCCATTTTTGTTAATTTCAAGAAATTTCCGACAACATTGTTTTGCGACGAAAAGTGATAATTTCACCATAAATCATTATAAAACCATTGTAGGATGACATTTTGACGTAAAAACTTGAAAAGTGATTTTTGATTGGTCGAGACGTCAAAAGAGTATTTTTCGACGATGAGTAAAATTTTCAAAACTCGCAAATGGTATAAATAACATACGAAATGCATGCATAACATTACATTGCAACTCATTACATGTCATATCATTGATAATAGGTCCCGGTTAACGCATCACATTATACCTCAGTGTACTCACTTTTGCCATCATTCCAGTTTACCAAGTGAGTTTTCATAGCCCCGTTTTACAAGTTTTTACATTATTTCAAACCTACAGGGGAGAATACATTGCACAACATTTTATTACGATACCAAGTATGTTAAATTCATTTACATTGCTTGAGTTACAACGTTGCCAGTTAAAAGTCCCCACTTTAATGCATGAGCCGTTAATTTCCTAGAAGCGTGTGTGAGTGGATAGATCTATCGAGGGTGACGCCTCCATCCGGGTTGGTGAATCCCAATTGTCATACGGATGCATTTCATTCATGAACATTATTAGAGTTGTTTGGCAAGACACTCTGTTGGGGCGTACATCAGTCGGAGCTTCGGTATCATGCGCTTAAGCAATTGTAACATTTTTACGTGACATAATTGTCATGCCAGTAACATTTTTACGTGACATAATTGTCATGCCTGATCTATACTTGTGTAGTCGTATAAAACATTTACATAAACCTATGATTTCTCACCAACATTATTGTTGACCGTTTTAGCAATGTATTTTCAGGTAACTGAGGCATTATCATCATGACATGGTTTAGGGACCTACCTTTTGAGTCGCGGCGTCGACTTACATTATTGTACATTATGGCACTTTATTTCAAAACCATCGTTTGGACATGTAATATATTTGTGTTTCCGCAAACTTTGTAAACTTTTGGGACCTATGTTGTAACTCTGAAAGCTTTTATTAAATATCCAACGATGTGTTTTTAAAACGACACTTTAGGTCGTTCAATATAACTGTGATTGTGGTGCTATGACAGTCAATCCCCCAGGAATTCCATTCCGCTGCAAAACAGGTAAATTGGGGGTGTGACTGATTGGCATCAGAGCTTCAGTTATAGAGAACTAGGTTGCATCATTGACCCTAGACTATAACTACATTATCATAGCATCTCATCATTTCATCATAAGTGAATGTTCACTTTACATGCGGTTTTTACGTACATTTTCGAGTTATTTACTTTCATTTCATATCGATTGTCACATGGATGCCTTTAAATGCCCATTCCATTATTCTTTCTTCATACTCTAATGTGGAGAATTCCTTGTCAGTCTCTATCACAATTTTCACATCAATCGACTCATCACCGATAACGTCGAATGCAGAGATGAACCCTTAAGTACGGCAAAGTCACTCTCACTCCTCTGTTTCACCACTAACATGTCGAGTTACACGTCATTCACACACTAAGCCACTAAACCATCGTACATTTGAAACATTTACAACACCTCATAACCCATCTTTTCGGAAACCGTCGATCATTTTGAAAAATAACCTCAAACTTATCATTTCTTATCACATTTTCTTTGGAGCGTTTATTATTAACATCGGATTTTGCTACGTCTCACATTTCCTCTTGTTTTGAAGAAGATATGGCACCGAAGAAAGCCACACCTAAAATGACTCAAGCGGCTATTCAAAAGTTGGTAAGGGATAGTGTAGCAGAGGCATTAAGGATTGAAAGGGAAACGGTGGCTGCTGCTGCTGCCGAGGCCGCGGCTGCTGCTGAAGCCGCAAGGCTTGCTGCTGCTACTGGAAATGCAGGAGGATCCGGAGTTAAGAGCTGTTCTTACAAGGATTTCAAAAGTGGAGATCCCACCAAATTTAAAGGGACTGAAGGAGCCACTGCCATGGTGCGATGGTTCGAGAAATTGGAGTCCGTGTTTTTGCTGTGTAATTGCCCGGATGATAGTAAGGTCAAGTTTGCTACAAGTACACTACTCGATGGAGCATTGTCGTGGTGGAACTCATATGCTCAACCGATGGGAATGGAGAATGCTTTCAAGCTTACTTGGGAGCAATTCAAGGGTTTGGTAACTAAGAAATTTTGTCCTCGTACGGAAGTGAAAAAGTTGGAGACAGAATTCTATGAACTAGTAACCATTGGGTATGATATTGACACTTACATTCGGAGATTTCAAGAATTGGCCGCGTTATGCCCGTCCATGGTTTCTGATAACGAGAAGTTGCTAGAGGCTTTCATCGGGGGACTTCCCGAGGTTGTTCAAGGAGATGTGACTTCGTTTGATCCACAAACAATCGAGGAAGCTATTAGGGTGACTCAAAAGCTCATGGCCCAGGTAGTGAAGAGAGGTAAGTACACCAACACCAACCAAAACAACAACAACCCCAACAACCGCACCAACTACAACCATAACCAAAACAACAACAACGACGATAATCAAATCAACGACAACAAAAGGAAATGGGAAAACGACCAAGGAGATTATAACGACAACAACCAAAACCGCAACACTAACCATCATCAACAACAAAATAGAAGGCAAGGAGCGGGAATGGTTTATGTCGCTGCACCAACTGGAGGTAGAGGATATGCTGGAACCCACCCATTATGTAATCAATGTAATTTCCATCACTCGGGTCCTTGCCCTGCCAAGTGCCACAAATGCCAAAAACCGGGACATCTAGCAAGGGATTGTAAAGGTAAAGCCATAGTCACGTGCTTCGGATGTGGGGAGCAAGGACACTATAGAAATCAATGTCCTCAAAACCAAGGTCGACCAGTTGAAGATGCTCATGGGAATGCATACATGTTAGGAGGAGGAGAAGCTCGTCAAGGTATCAACGACGCGGAAGACTGAAGGAGTTTGGAACTAACAGCCTTATTTCTCCTTATGTACTATGTCATACTAAGTTTATGTCTTTCATCGTATTCGAATCTTTATAATTTAAGATGTACTACTTTTGCTAAACCACTCGTTGTAAAAATATTCTTATCTATCGTACCTTATTTTCTTTCCGATTTGTTATTACTTACGAGAATTTTTATTCCTTTTACTCTAACTATCATTGTAACGACACGGTATAAATCCTTGTAAACATTGAGAGTTATAACAACTAAACCGAACGTCACGTCATCGTTCCTTAATTATACATAGCCTAGCTAACTATGTCTAATTCTGGAGGGATCACGTTATGTTGGGAGCAGTTATTTATAAATCTTAGTGCAAGCAAATTTTTTCACATGTTCCAAGTCAAAGTGTTACTTATGAGAGATTTATCCGATGTTTTCTCTACTAACGATATTTTGTACGCTCTCAATCATTGATAACCGTAACGACACTTCTCCATGTCTTCTCTCCTCGACATTCATCATAAACTCAAAAGTTCGATAGACTAACACGAACTGAATTCAAGGACTGAATTCCTTTTTGGATGGGCGAATGTGACAACTCGCAATTTCAGGTCATTTCTCGAAACAATTTATGCTTCACTATTTCAACATTTATCGTAAACTAGGTTTACGTGTTCCAAATTCGCGTAACCTGAATGGTTTAGCGGCGAATTCATGATCATATCATCACGAACATTTCATATGGACTAAGTGTAGTCTACATTTCATTAGCATCATTTGCATCGTATTAGCTCATTCATGATTTTTCATTTCACATTTAACGCGTAATTTTTATATTAAATAAACGTTATCGCGTGAGTTATTATTTTGAGCATTTAATCCGTTACTTTCAAAAATGATCCCGATGTATTTTTAAACTTATGTTTAGTTTATAAAAACTATATTTTGAGATTTCCTAGTGTTTTGAATTTATTTCGTATATAAATCGTTAAAATTACATTATTACGTCGTTTTTCTTAAAAATTATACGATAATTATTTTATCACTCAAATTTCACAAGGAATGTATTTTTAAAATTTTTATTATCTCATTACATTCTATTTTGACCTATTAAAAACTTACTTGTACCAAAAATTTCCATTTACCTTTACTTGTACAATTTCTACACAATTACTTGCACTTTTGTCAAATTTTACACAAAATTATATACAAGTAAAGTTTAAAAAAAAAAAATATATAAAATATCTACATTCCCCCCCCCTTGGCCGACCAAGGGGGAAGGGCTTGCATTAATTGATGTATGGTTTTTAATTGTGTATGTTTCTACTCAATGCATAAAAGTCTTCACTTAATACTTTTTCTCATTCATTCACTTCACAAGTTATTTCTCAAGTGTTAAAAAGGTTTTCTCTCTTCTTTGTGTTCCTCCATAACCGGTTATACATCAAGCTCAAAAGGGATCATCATTTTTTTTATTTTCAAGTCCAAGTGTTTTATACAATCTAGTTTATACTCTTATAAGGTTTTGAAATAAAAACCAAGAGTATTTAAGTTTAACCTTGTTACTTGCACCTCATCATATTCACTTGTAAGCATGTTTCTTTCATTTTTCATGTTTCCTTTTCATTTCATATGTATCTTTTCATTTTTGGTACAAACATGCAAGACATATGTGATTTATACCATTTTTACTTGATTTTTGGAGTTTTATATATATATGGTCATCCTATAATTATCCCCTTGGTATTCTTTGGTCTTGATGATGATTTGGAACCCATGACACCCTAAGAAGGTGTATGGTAGGATTAGATTAGCTTTGGAGTTGATTTGAAGGGATTAGAATAGGTTTTGTCCGAGAAAAACTATTTTCGATAAGTATATATTGTGTTCTGTCCTTGTTTCGATTTTCTGGAAAAACCGACAGTAGGCACGACCTTTTGGCCTTGATATTTAGAAAATATACTTTAAAACGAATCCGTGGCCGCTTGAACGGATAAAAACGGAGTTATAACGAAGAAGTTATGGATTTTACAAGTTTGACGACGAAAAATATATAATTTTCAGAAATTTCAGCAACATGTATTTTTCTTGTACGAGTCAAAAACGAGCCTTAAGCTTCACAAATTATTTCGACTTATCAAAAATATATTAGTTTACTTTGATACGAAGCTAAGGACGTATTATACGTAGAAAACGGATTTGAAACGACAAAGATATGCACGTTTTTATAAACTTGCCGTAACTATTATTTTCTGAAAAACTATATTATTTTTACGATACAAGTGTTACGGTAGCTGAAACGTCCATGTTGAGGGCTGTTTTTAACCATGATGTGAAACTTTTTGAAACGAATTGTCTTGTAGTAAAATTTAGATCACCGAGCATATTTTTCAAAACGATAAGCCGTTTGTATAGCGGAGTTTTAATAAATTAATTACGGTTGCTCAAACTTGGCCGAAACTCACTTTTTGCACTACAATTAGCCAAAATCACTATCTTTAACCCTTATTATCTTTATGATCGAGACCTTTATGTCGAAAACTCCTGAACTGAAACTGCTAGATATCGATACAAATTTTCCAAAACAGTCGAGTTCGTTCTCTAACGATCGACGTACACCGTTTTACGACTAGTTTTTCGGAGCCATTTTTGTTAATTTCAAGAAATTTCCGACAACATTGTTTTGCGACGAAAAGTGATAATTTCACCATAAATCATTATAAAACCATTGTAGGATGACATTTTGACGTAAAAACTTGAAAAGTGATTTTTGATTGGTCGAGACGTCAAAAGAGTATTTTTCGACGATGAGTAAAATTTTCAAAACTCGCAAATGGTATAAATAACATACGAAATGCATGCATAACATTACATTGCAACTCATTACATGTCATATCATTGATAATAGGTCCCGGTTAACGCATCACATTATACCTCAGTGTACTCACTTTTGCCATCATTCCAGTTTACCAAGTGAGTTTTCATAGCCCCGTTTTACAAGTTTTTACATTATTTCAAACCTACGGGGGAGAATACATTGCACAACATTTTATTACGATACCAAGTATGTTAAATTCATTTACATTGCTTGAGTTACAACGTTGCCAGTTAAAAGTCCCCACTTTAATGCATGAGCCGTTAATTTCCTAGAAGCGTGTGTGAGTGGATAGATCTATCGAGGGTGACGCCTCCATCCGGGTTGGTGAATCCCAATTGTCATACGGATGCATTTCATTCATGAACATTATTAGAGTTGTTTGGCAAGACACTCTGTTGGGGCGTACATCAGTCGGAGCTTCGGTATCATGCGCTTAAGCAATTGTAACATTTTTACGTGACATAATTGTCATGCCAGTAACATTTTTACGTGACATAATTGTCATGCCTGATCTATGCTTGTGTAGTCGTATAAAACATTTACATAAACCTATGATTTCTCACCAACATTATTGTTGACCGTTTTAGCAATGTATTTTCAGGTAACTGAGGCATTATCATCATGACATGGTTTAGGGACCTACCTTTTGAGTCGCGGCGTCGACTTACATTATTGTACATTATGGCACTTTATTTCAAAACCATCGTTTGGACATGTAATATATTTGTGTTTCCGCAAACTTTGTAAACTTTTGGGACCTATGTTGTAACTCTGAAAGCTTTTATTAAATATCCAACGATGTGTTTTTAAAACGACACTTTAGGTCGTTCAATATAACTGTGATTGTGGTGCTATGACAGTCAATCCCCCAGGAATTCCATTCCGCTGCAAAACAGGTAAATTGGGGGTGTGACACCCTAAAACCGATTACTTACTCTCACGCCGGAGGATAATCGTGGGAGACAATCCCACGATAAGCCTAACGGTGTTTTCTGTTTACTTAGTGCGCATGTCTCAAGCATCAAGATCTAATTGATATGAGAACCGGAGTCCAAACAAGGAACGCCCAACTTTTGTATCAACATGTATCAAAGAATATATAAAAACATCGGGTTATTATACAAAAAAGTCACTAAAGTTTGTGGGAAATTTGTCCTAAGTCACTAAAGTTTAAAAGTTGTCATTCAGGTTACTCAACTTATGAAATTTATCATCCACATTACTTAACTTAGAAAATTTGTCATCCAGGTCACTGAACTTGCAAAGACATGACACTTATGTTACTTAACATTTAAAAAAAATAAATGTAAAAAGAGAAAAGTTCATTATAGAACCCATATTTGTCATAGAACCAATCAACCAATCATAGCCACTCATTTCTTTTATTAAAAATATATTTACCTTTTTTTTGAAAATTAAATATCTCACAAACCGTTAATCGTTATGCTAAAAAAATTATACCATCTCGACGAGAATTAAATTATCTTTCTATAGATATGCATTGTTATATACTTTCGACGAACTTTTTTTAAAAAAAATTTCGTTCAGAAAAATCACATGTGATTTGTAAAAATCACATGTGATTTTTAAGAATCACATGTGATTTCTTAAAATCATATGTGATTTGATTTTTACGAATCACATGTGATTTTTAAAAATCACATGTGATTTTTACAAATCACATGTGATTTTTCTGGACGAACTTTTAAAAAAAAAAAGTTCGTCGAAAGTATATAACAATGCATATCTATAGAAAGATAATTTAATTCTCGTCACGATGGTGTATTTTTTGTAGCTTGAAGATTTACCGTTTGCAAGATATGTTGTTTTAAAAAAATGTGAAAATAAAAAAATGAATGAATGTGATTGGTTAATTGGTTCTATGACAAATTTGAGTTCTATATGGATCTCAACTCAATGTAAAAATCGCTAAAATTATAGACGTGTTTACTTTTTAACGTTTAGTAACCTGAATGACAACTTTTAAACTTAAGTGACTTTTTTTGTATAATAACCCTAAAAACATTTAGTGAAACTTAAAATAAAACATTATCAATTATGAGATAATAACTAACAATACATCTTACTCGTCACTTAAAACTTTTTGATACACGACATTTAAGGTGTAGACTCGTCTTTGACAGAATTTTTTGACTGGTTTCACTAATTCTTTTGTAGTTCTACGTGATATTCTTTAGAACTTTGGCCCACAAATACTTTTTTCCTAATAATTATCGTATTGAATATCCTTAGATAAAACTAATACTAGGTAATATTTTACTTTTTGAGCAAACTACTTTTTAGAAGTATATGCAGCAAGTGAAAATATAATCTGAAGACTTTTGACTGCTTTGAGTCAAATGCCCATTTACGCCATTTATTCTATTTTGATACTTTTTTGTATACTGCAGAAACGATTCACAAAGGACCAGTTTTAAAGCCCGCATATCTGCATGTGCACCTTTACAATTTGAGAAACTGAAAATTGAGAAATGATATATCTAAAGTACAAGCTTATATACAAGACACTAAGTTAAATTCAAACATTCAGATTGCTAAAAGATATAATTTCATAAATATAGATGTTTTTTTAATTGATACAAATATAAACTACAATATAAGATAAAAGCCATGTACAAAACCTGCCCTTGGAACCATTGTAGCCTAACAAATTTTGAACATTACATATAGATCTAGCCCACTCGAAACTGAGTACCTATTATAATTGAGCTTAATTGATGAATCTTTAGAGTTAACACAACCATAGTTCCCAGAAACATAAAAATCACTTTGTATCATCTTTGCCCGATCCACTACTAGATTCAGGTTGGTTGTTGGACTTCATTAAGCCTTTGATGTAAGGAGCCAAAGCCATTACTCTATTAACATAGGACAACAAAAAAATAAAATAGTCATTGGGTTTTTCTGATATTTGACATTTGAGGTCAAACAAACAATCAAGAAGCAAAAATGTTTCGAACATAAACTTCAAAAGCAGAATCAGAAAAGATACCCTTCGTTGCGTTTCTCATGAAACCGAGCCAAAGATGCTCCACGCAGCCGGTGTCCACTTAGATCCTAAGCGTCACATTCCCTCAAATCCAATAGTCTCAACTTTCTTTAAAGAAATGCCCAACATATCTCCAATAATTAAAATGAGCACGGAACTTTTAAGTCAAAATTAAAGTAGCATAACTTCCTATTCTTGGTCTTTGTTATTTAAGTCAAAATTAAAGTAGTCATACCCATTGGGCCAAATTGAAAAATAGAATCGCATCACTTTAGATATTTTCTCATACTTATAAGCAAAACACATCGCAAGCAACAAAAGGTTGTCGCTCACTATCTAGTGTGTTGTCTCTCACTTTTTAGTGGCAAGAGACGATCCAACGATCATGCAAATTTGACACCAATATTTCTTTGACACAAATTAACATCATCCTTACGATACCTATCTTTTAACCACCACATAACATCTTCTAATCACAACATCTTAATTACTTAGGTAGCACAAACATTCAACCAACACATAATATCTGCTAAACACAACATCTTAACTACCAACCTAACGAACATAAATTCACATATACACAAGTAAATTACAACATCTTAACTACTAACGTAACAAAAAAAATTTAAAAATAAAAAGAACCACAATAGCCTAATTATGTATACAAAACTTAACATCTAGCACGCACATAACGTCTAAAAATCACAAGAGACTAATTATTAACGTAACGAATACCTCCTACATTTACATTTCTCTTACACATTCCATCGAAAATCTTCTATGTGGCCTTCAACCACCACCACTGAATTTGTCAAACTCCGTTTACCCCACCGACAACAACGACGGCCACTGCGACTATTCATTTCAATATGAGTATCTATTACACGCGTAGACAACATATTTGATTGGATAGAAATTAAGGGCCCTTTAGCTAGTAGTTGGGTTTAGGATTAATTTTTGAATTTGATTTAGATTTGAATTTTTATTTGGATTTAGTGTAAAGTATACTATAAAATAAATAAATAATTATTTTAAATTTAATGAAATTAAATTTGAATTATAAAATATTAAAAAAATAAATATATGTAAGTTCTAAAATTAGACCCACAATAAAGAGAGAGAAATCTCAGCACTTTATGTAGGTTTTATAGGGATGAACCCCATTTTCAAAAGTATTTCCCTCAACCAATCAACACTTTCATATGCTAAACCCAATCTCTCATCTCAAAACAAACTGGCCCTAAGTTTTAAAAATGTTCAAGAATCATTGTTAACTCGAGTAAAAAAGCCATAAAATTAATTATAACTTCAGGTGTATATACTACTTACTTTAAACTTATACATAATAATTTCTTAATTCTAGATGTAGATTATTCGTTTCGATAATGCTGACTTCTAGTAGGCTCTTAAGATGGTTCAAATAAACCCTTTGAGTCGTGCCCTTTCGATCTTTTTACTAATCCGACAAATGTATTGATAATATATTTGTATCACAACATGTCGAATAAACAGTCTTTCCTTTGGTGATTTTATTCTTATTTTCATTTGAAACAATATGTCGAATAAATAGTCCAATATGATTTATTTTGGGAAATTCTTTATTTGGTTATTTATTGATAAAGCAATAATTTGTTATGATAGACCATTGTACTCTGCTTAAATTCACTAAGAGCCCGTTTGGTTCGGCGGAATCCTAAGGATTCTGTTGGAATTGAAATCCAATTCCATTTCATAACATGTTTGGTCGAAAGATTTAAAGAATTTGGAATCTAAATTCCATTCCTTGCTGTGTTTGGTTGGCAAACAGAATGGAATGAAATTCCTTCAAAATCCCATATATATGGAATTCAACATTCCATGGCAATATGAGAGGGATTGTTTACAATTTCATGGAATTCATATTATCTTTATCATTGTCATTGCTATTATTATTATTATTATTATTATTATTATTATTATTATTATTATTATTATTATTATTATTATTATTATTATTATTATTATTATTATTATTATTATTATTATTTTTATTATAAACGATCATTTAATTATTTTTGTTATTATCATTATTTTTTATAAACAACCACGTTATTAAAATTTAAAAATTATTATTTATTTAAAATTAAATATAAATTATTATTTATTAAAAAAAATTATTATTATTATATTTAAAAATTATTATTTATTTAAAATTATATATAATTTATTTATAGCTTACTTTTTTAATTTATACTCTAAAAAATACAATTGTATTTTATAAAAAAAATATTTATTTAATATACTAGTTTATATATTATTATTTAAAAAATTATTATTATAATTTGATAAGTAATTTATTTATTAAATAATATTTAATTTATTAATCTTAAACTAAAATTAAATTTTAAATATTTTAATATAATTGTTTTTTCTCATTTCATTCTTCCAACCAAACATGCGCTAGTATTTGCAAATTTCAATTCCGTCATATTTTAAATCCTAAGGATTTCAATTTCTAACATTCCATTCTTTCACATTCCAATTCCTTAAACAGATTCCAATTCCGTCAAAAATATTCTGCAAGCCAAACGAGCCCTAAGGCTCCAATATGTTTAGAAGAGATAAATTGAATTAATATTGAGACAAACGTTTTTAAATATATAAGCTTTTTAATATTTGGTTATAATTATTTAGGACTCGAACATCAGTTGACAAACGATGATGAAAGTCGCTCATGTATTTTATACCTTTTCCTTCAAATAATTCTATTTAGAAAAATTTGGTTAAATCAATTCTATTTAGAAAAAGTTAGTTAAATGTACTTCATTTTTCCAGTCGAATATCCCCAATCAAAACTAAGCATAGTAACTAAATACAAGAAATAAAATATAAACTAAACGAAATGGTTACATTTACGTAAACATTAACAAATTCCTAGCAACAATCAACAAAGATCTCCCGCAACAGAATTAGTTATAGATTGTTTTATATTCGGGAATTTACACAAATATTACGCGATGAACACTTAGACACAAAGTTTGTGCGTAGCACGGGTTCTGAATGCCTCGTACTATATAAAACTCAATTATTATTCTCAATCTGAGTCGCAGCATATTATTTTAGGTTGTTCCTAAAATAATTCGCGGCTTCTCGTTTCAATATCTCGCTATATTTATCTCGTTGCTTTATGGTGAGTTCATAGCCCCATTCTCACTTAACTGTTTTATAAACTCTTTTTGGGGGAAATACATGATACTTTTATTATGATCTACTTTTTACTATAGACACCGGTGTTTAAAACTGTATATTTATCTGAAAGTATTATTACCTAAGTACCCCTATTTCCATAAAGTCCCCCTACATCATGAACCATTAATTACTTTGTGTAAGCGCAAATATTGTGAATAGACCCATTGGGATTGACGAATCATGTTTGTGTTGTTCAGATAGTTCAACCATACACACTATATTTAAGATAAATATGTAAATGGCAAATTACCTACCCGAGGGCAATTGTTACTATTAATCATTATTTTGATACCACTGTTAACGTTTTTGAGTATCATGAGATTAGACTAATAATAACTATTTTAATGATTATTGTATTCGTTGAAATTATCACCATAACTCTAAAATCTTGTAGTCCGCTACTTTATTTAAACTTATGAATCTCACTCAACCATTGTGTTGACGGCTTAGCATGATTTATCTCAGGTCCATAAGGTGGCAGCTAGATTGAGCATTAGAGTCTTTTGGCATATTCTGAAGACTCAACCATTCGGTCATACTTTTAAAAGATTTATGTATATTGTTCTTGGGACCTCTTTTTCATTGTAACTCCGATATGATTGTTATCGAATGTAAACTATTTTTAAAACGTCTCATTTAGATGTCATTTTCTATAACTTGAACTGTATGCTATGAAGTAATACCCCTGTGACTTTATCTTCCGCTGCGATATTATGGGGTATTGCAGATTGATATCAGAGCTTTAGTTATATAGAACTAGCATGATACCTGTGCGATGCGACGACGGGTACCCTGAAATTAAATTTTAAGCGAGTAATATTTTTAGAGTAGTGATAATCATTTTACAGATGATAATTATTTTATGTTATAATAAATATAAGCAATATCAAATAAAGTATTTATATAGAAATAGTACGTTAACACGTACGCTACTAAGATAATAAAATAATGGTTGCTAATAAGATTATAAAGGTAATATATAAACGGTAGTTGCTACCACATTGTTGGAATTACTCCTAAACAGTATTTCAAGTATTTATATTTCATATGTAATAGGTAGCTTTATTATGGCCTTTATGTTTGTTTAAGGTCAAGCTTATGTAGAAGGCCCATAAGCTTAGGCCCAAGCCCACATAAGAGAGGATGGGAACTAGGAGTGTTGCCCTAGCTTCCCTCCTATAAATACTCTTGTAAACCCTCATTTGAGGGTTGGTTGTTCAAGTTTTTCTTTCACATATGCCTCACGCCTAAACCGTCTTTAGTATATCGTGTGTGTGTGCTTGTTTACTTGTTCAATCGCCTTATCTCTTCTCTTATAACTTGTGTTTGTAAAACTTGTGACCTAACAGTGGTATCAATCGCCTAATAGTTGGGTGAATCGTTATTGCTTTTGAAGTGGGTTTTGGTCCTACGCGTAAGGCTAACGAGTGATACTTTGGTTCGCTTAAAAACTTGTTTTTTACACTTTTTAATCCAAGATTCTTGTACTTTCAATGTTTCGAGGTGTTAAAATACTTGTTTTTGGCAAAAAGTTTCAAACTTTACGCGTGGATATACGTTTTTAAGTTTGTTTTTGTTCGTGGGTGTCGTTCTACGCGTAACCCGTCTAGCAGTTTTGGTACATCAAATTTCACATTTTTGTGTTCTTTTGGTACTATTGAAGCTATTCCATAACAAAAAACTGGTTTAGAAACACATTTGGGCAAAATCAAAATTACGAGTAATCCTACGCGTATCAAAACCCTAAAATTACGCGTAAGATTTTTCCTTGGTTTGATCTTCATTTTCCTGGTTTATTCCGTGTTTTCTTACTTGGATAAGTCTGAAAATACGTCGACTTTGGATCTCTTTTGCACTGTGAAGTGTAAAAGATCATTTGGGCAAAAACCCTAAAACTACGCATAAGCATAAGCTTACGCGTAGAAATCCTACGCATAAGATTCACTTTACGCGTAAACTAAGTTCTACGCATAAGGTAATCCTACGCCTAACTTTCTACGCCTAACTTTTGTCTACGCCTAACTTTAGTGCTTTTATCCTACTTACGCGTAAGCTAAAACCTACGCGTAACTCCTCATTGCTACGCGTAACTTTTGGTGTTTTTACGCATAAGTGCTACTTGGTTCTTGTCTTTTCTACGCCTAAGGACACATCATCAACAAAGGTTCATTCGACTACAAAGATCCATTTTTACCACACAAGTTTATCATCATGTCTCAACCACCATACTCTAACTATTTCCCTCACACTTATAATCATCAACAACAACAACAATTAACTCCACAACATCAACAATGGAATCAACAACAAGCTATTTATCAACAACAATTTAATCAGCAACATACTCCACAACTTGGTGCAATTCCACAACCACAAATGGTTCAACCACCACCAAGCCTTCAAGTTCAAACCTACACAAATGATTTCAATCAACATCCATCAAGGAACACTATGAAGGAACCCACTTGGTTTGCAAAGATGTGTGAAGCTTTAAGCAGCCAACAATCAATTCATGAAGCTGGAACACTTGATAGACCTCCAATGCTCACTCCAGGAAACTACGATCAATGGGTGATAAGGTTCTTTAGGTTTTGTGATCTGAAGAAGCCACATGGAAAGTTCTTAAAAAGGTTATCTTGGAAGGTCCATTTGAGATGCCTACTGTCATTGTACCCGGAGATCCAACTGTTGTTCCACCAAGAGATGAACAAACCAACATTGCTACTGTTGCAGATTTAAATCCTACAGAACTTCTACACTATGAAGCTGATGAACTTGCAATGGAATACATCCTCTTAGGATTACCAAACCCAATTCTTCGTAGTGTTGATGCTCAAAAGACTGCACAAAAAATGTGGGATCATATTCGTCTACTTATGGAAGGATCTGTACTCAATCAGGAGGATTTGGAATCCAAAATTTACTTGGCTTATGAACACTTCATGATTGAACCTGGAGAGACACTAGAGTCCTATCATCATCGATTTTCAGACATCATCAATGATTTGGATAAACACAACATCATCATGCCAAGAATTGCAGTGAATACTAAGTTCCTGAGTAGTCTTGGTCCTGAATGGGAGAAGTATGTCATATTTCTCCGTCAAGCGAAGAATATGCATCATTCTACTTATGGATTGTTGTACGATTACTTGAAGCCTCATGAAAAGGAAGTTGATCGGGAAAGGATTCTCCGTGCTCAAATTGCGAAACAGTCACAACCGGATAACCAACAACTTTCCTTGTATGCTCAACAGAATTATCCCTCTCAACCAGCAACTCAACCAACTGCTTCAAACACACCTTCACAGCAACAACCTCAACAAAATCAATTGGTTCCATACAGCAACAATGCTCAAGCATATGTCAGTGAAGCTACTGAGGAAATCGATCCATTCGAAGCATTGCAACAAGGATTTGTGATGATTGCTAATGCTTTTGGCCGTTACACCAACAAATCCAACAATCGTATTCGCTCCTCATCTAACACACGGACTCAAGCTGTTGTGAACAATGGACGTGTTGAAGTTCAGAATCGTGATTATGGTCGTCAGATGGGCGGTGGTCAAGGGTTTAATGCTGTGGGTAGGAATAACAACAGAGCTCAAGTGGTGGAACAGGGAAATGCTCAGAATCGGTTAAATGGTCTTAGATGCTACAACTGCAATGAGAAGGGACACCTGGCTAATGCATGCCCAAAGCCAAGGACTAGGGGCAGTGCTTATTTCAAAGAGGCTTTACTTTTGGCTCTTAAGGATGAAGCTGGTGGATCTCTCACAGACAAAGAACAGAGCTTTATGGCAGATGCAGACTCGGATGATGATATGGAGGACTTGCAGGCCAATGCAGCTGTTATGTTGATGGCTAATATGCAAGAGTTACACATGAGTGAAACAGGCCCAGTGTATGACACTGATGGCTTGTCTCAGGTACCCGAACAAACCATCATCATATCTGAACTCATATCTCCATCAATATCTGAATCCGGCACGGCTCAGAATGTTCAAAATGAGTCATCTACATCTCATTCTGCCGATTTTCAAATAAACCCCGTAGTTACATTTGACGATCCAGAAGACCTTATGGTTTCCCTTGATAATCAAATTGACTCAGTGGTTATACTTGAGGATCTAAATAATGATCATGTTGTGACTCACGTTGAACAAGATGAACCTTTGCCCCATCCAGATCTTGTTCTGTTACTTAAAGACCAACAATCCAAAATTGCTGAATGGGTTGCATTAAATCAGTCCTTAAAAAGTAAAAATGCACTGTTAACCAAGGATTTTGAATGCTTACAAATGCAACTCAACTTTTTCAAAACTCAAGAAAACCGTGAAAAAGGTTTTGAAGCCGCTTTTGCAAAATCTCATCAAAACGAAAAATATTTAGAGAGACAGATGCATGATCTAGCCGCCTCGAAGCATGCTTTGTTGTCTGAATTAGAACAACTGAAACACGAACATAAAAAGCAAATTAACGCTCTCACCTTGGAAAATCAAAAAGCTAAGGTTGAGTTGTTAAATTGTCAAAAACAGTTCTCCGCATACAAAAAGCATTCAACGAATCGGGTAGATGACCTTCTTGACGAAATTCTCGGCTTGCAAAACAAACTTAAAGAGTTTAAAACTGTTGTTTACAAACATGGTGAATCCGTAACAGCTATTGAAAAGTTTACCTTAAAACCCAATCCAAAAGGATATGGAAAAAATCTAGCTGATTACAAACCAAAGCTTTCACTAAAAACATTCAAACCAACTCCTGAAGTTTCCAGTGCAGAATACAAAATTGATAATACTGTCATGAGTGTTGTTGAATATCATCGTCAAGAGGAATTAGATGCAGAAGACGAGAGTCGATCAAAATTAAAAAATGTTGTTTACAACAAACCTTTTAATTATAAAAACGCGGTCACTTTCGTCACACCAACGGATTCTTCTAACACACCAAGGGTTATCATCAAAACACCTGAGTCTTCTAATGTTAATCCCAAAACAGAATTTGCACAAACTTATGGTCCTTTACCTTCCATTAGTGAAGTAAACTCAAAACCTGAAAATCGAAAAATCCTTCGATATTTTGACATTTTCATGGCTGACCTCAAAATTTTACAACATGAGATAGAATATCGCTCTGAAATCAAAGTTGAACATTTTCAATCGCCTCTGGCGCGAGAACAAAGAGACATTTTTCAGAAAAATCTTTTACCTAATGTTAAAAACTTGAAAAGTTGTGCAATTGCCTGGGAAAAGGATTTTCATAAGGAACTTGGGGTAATGAAAAATGTTTTTGAGAAAACAGAAACATCTATTTCTAACACAAAACGCAAAAAGAAACTGTTGAGAAAAGATGTTGATCGACTCTTGGAAGATGTTATCTGTGCTGATATCCATAATGTTGTGTTACTTCATGCCTTGCCATTTGCATCTGATTACATCTCTGCTGATATTGTTGAAACTGTTGTAACTGTTGAAAACACCGATAATGTGCTTCAGATCGAGTCTTTAAAAGCTGAAAATAAACGATTACTCACTGAAATTTACAATGCAAAACGTCGTCTTCATTGGTGTGAAAAAGATATTCACAATCATCAACTTAGTTTTCAAAAGAAAATCGCTCAGTTGAGTGCAAAATCTTCTGATCCTAAAATTGAGCTACTGGATGATCAAAACGTGTCTTTGAAAAGTCAAATCTCAAAATATGAACAAGAACTTTTAAAAGTTAAACAGGAATATGGTGTCATATTTGATTTACTCAAAAAGACTCGACTTGATGCATCTAACGAACTTGATCACTATCTTGCTCACACTAGAGAAGTAATGAATTTTGCTGGTAATATTCATTCTGAAAATCAAGATCTGATTCACACCATCTCTAAGTTACGGGAAATGTTAGGAAAGTATGAACAACTTCCGCCTACTGTGATCAAGAGATTAGCACCAGTCACACTTAGTAATCGTGAACCTAGAATTCCCACTGCCAAATCACAAGTTGCTAATGTGTTTCCCTCTACTGAAATAGGAATAGTTGCATCTTTTCCAAACGTCCGCACTTCACAGCCTAGGAGCACTCAAACGAAGAATAGGAAGTTGCGACCTAAGAAAAGATCAATAAGGAATGCTAAAGTAGAAGAACACCCTAGGACTCTGAATAAAACTAATGTTACTTCCACTATAGATGTTGCGTCTGGCAAATGTAATACAAATAGTGATGTAACGAATGCTAAACCGTTAAGTACTTTTGATATTCAGTCTGATGCACCTTGTGTTATTTGTCGAAAGAGTATGAATTCTGATTGTCATGACAAATGTGTTGCTAAAGCTCTAATCTCTCGATTACGAAATCCTAAGAATCGGAATACCTCTAGGCCCACTAATCATTCTAAGTATTTGCTTGGTAGACCACCTTCTTTAGATTCTAAGGCAACCATTGCTATCACAGTAGTTCCCGCTTCACCTCCTAAGAATGTAGTACCACCTAGTGCTTTCACTAAGACTAAAGCAAAGAGTAGTTATAGATGGCAGAAATGGATATATAACACACTAGGATTTAAATGGATGCCTAAAATTATCAATGTGTGTATGTCTAACATACCTGCTTTGGAACCCTCTAACATTTCGGGTTCCACATCTACTTCTATTCCATCTGTGTCATCTGTGTGTAATGCAGGTGATACAGATCATTCTCTGGATTGTTGATAGCGGATGTTCCCGACACATGACAGGCAACCTTAAACTGTTATCAAACTTTATTGCAAAGTTCATTGGCACTGTCAGATTCGGGAACGATCACTTCGCAGCCATCATGGGCTACGGAGATTATGTCAATGGGAACATCGAAATCAGCAGGGTTTACTATGTGGAAGGCCTCGGTCACAATCTGTTTTCAGTAGGACAATTTTGTGATGGAGATTTGGAGGTTGCTTTCAGGGAGAAAACTTGTTTCATTCGTGATCTACAAGGAAATGACCTTATGTCTGGCTCGCGTAATTCTAGTCTCTACACTATCTCTATGCAAGACATGGTTGCTTCCTCTCCCATTTGCTTACTTTCAAAGGCAACATCTACAAAATCCTGGCTATGGCACCGTCGTCTCTCACATCTAAACTTTCAAACCATCACCAACCTTGCTCGACACAAACTAGTTGAAGGACTCCCACGATTCCGGTATTCAAAAGATCACCTTTGCTCAGCCTGTGAACAAGGGAAAAGCACTCGTGCTTATTTTCCTTCAAAGGTGGAACACAGCTCTCAGCATGTACTATATCTTCTTCACATGGATTTGTGTGGCCCGATGCGTGTACAAACGATCAACGGCAAACGCTACATTTTAGTAATTGTTGATGACTACTCACGATGGACTTGGGTCTACTTTCTTCGTAGCAAAGACCAAGCTCCACAAATGATCATCACCTTTCTCACAAAAATACAGGTTCAGCTCCGCAACACCGTCAGGATAATTCGGACAGACAAAGGAACTGAATTTGTTAACCAAACCCTTCGTGAATTTTATGAGAAAGTGGGAATTCAGCATCAAACATCTATTGCACGTACACCTGAACAAAACGGAGTTGTTGAAAGACGAAACCGAACGTTAGTGGAAGCTGCAAGAACAATGTTAATCAATGCTAAACTTCCAGATTACTTATGGGCAGAAGCTGTATCTACTGCATGCTATACTCAAAACCGTTCTATGATCACAAAACGCCACAACAAAACACCTTTCGAGCTTGTCCACAACTATAAACCGAACCTCAAACACTTTCATGTATTTGGATCTCTTTGCTATCCGAATAATGATCGTGATGATTTTGGAAAGCTCAAAGCCAAAGCTGATATTGGAGTCTTTATTGGATACTGTGACAATTCTAAAGGTTTCCGAATCTGGAATCGTCGAACTAAGGAGGTAATGGAAACGATTCATGCTCATTTCGATGAACTCACGGAAATGGCTTCTGAGTACAACAGCTTAGAACCCGGTCACAACCGTTTAAACTTCCCTCAACCCCCATCATCAGCTGAAGAAAGCCCCCAGCTAACTCGTCAACAAATGGAAAGGTTATTTGCTCCTCTGTTCTGTGACGATATTGATGAACGTGCTCCAGGTGTATCCGCTGTTTCCGCTGCACAACCTGATAATACTCCTATACCTGATACACCTGCTACAACAACTACTGTTGAAGATGCACCTACACCAGTTGACTCCAACACAACAGTTGAACACACCGCTTCCAACAATGATGAACCGGCTGATGATATTCTGAATGAAGTACCCCCACTTGCAGATTTTGATCCAAATGCGTTCTTCAACCCGTTTGCTAATGAAACTGCTGCACCCGATGTCGCGGAATCTTCAACAAACCATTTGAATCCTCAGAATCTGCACAATGTATACCAACATCAACCCTCTACACACCGATGGACAAAAGACCATCCTCTGGCTAACATTATTGGCAACCCGAATCAACCAGTCGTTACGAGACAACGTCTTCACACAGACGGTGAACATTGCATTTATGCACTCACTGTCTGCCAATCTGAGCCTAAAAACATTAAAGATGCAATGACAAAAGACAACTGGATTGAATCCATGTAGGAAGAACTCAACCAATTCAAACGTCTTGAAGTATGGGAACTGGTTGAAAGACCAACAGGGGTCTACGTCATTGGTCTAAAATGGATTTGGAAAAACAAATTGGATGCTGAAGGGAACGTCATCCGAAACAAGTCACGTCTAGTTGCTAAGGGTTATCGTCAGGAAGAGGGAATAGACTTTGAAGAATCTTTTGCTCCGGTTGCTCGTCTTGAGGCTGTTCGGATATTTCTCGCGTTCGCAGCTCATATGAATATGACGGTCTATCAGATGGATGTCAAAACGGCGTTTCTCAATGGACAACTTAAAGAAACAGTCTATGTCAGCCAACCAGATGGATTCGTTGATCCTGAGTTCCCGAACCATGTCTACAAACTGAACAAAGCTCTTTATGGTCTCAAACAAGCCCCTCGGGCATGGTACGATAAGCTATCATCTTTCCTCATTGCCAATAATTTCACTAAAGGCTCGGTTGACCCAACTCTTTTTATACAATATCACGGGGCACATATCTTAATTGTTCAAATTTATGTGGATGACATCATTTTTGGGTCGACACATAAAAAGTTTTCAACCGCTTTTGCAAAACTAATGAATAAAAATTTTGAAATGTCCATGATGGGTGAACTTACGTTCTTTCTAGGACTGCAAGTTCATCAATCACCCCGTGGTATTTTCTTGAGTCAGTCCAAATATGCCCTTGAACTGTTAAACAAATTTGGAATGACAACCTGTGACACTTATGCCACACCAATGGCTCATACCAAGAAATTAGATGCTGATTTACATGGGAAATTGGTTGACCCTACCAAATACCGAAGTATCATTGGGTCTCTCATGTATCTAACAGCTAGCAGACCTGATATTGTCTTTGCCGTTTATCTATGCTCCCGTTATCAGTCACGTCCAACTGAAACCCACCTCTCTGAGGCTAAAAGAATCCTCCGATACATCAAGGGAACCATTAACTTGGGGATCTGGTATCCGAAGGATTCTGGTTTTGAACTAATCGCTTTTTCAGACGCTGATCACGCAGGATGCTTAGACTCAAGAAAAAGTACTTCAGGAGCTCTACAATTTCTCGGTGATAAACTGGTGTCTTGGCAATCAAAGAAGCAGGATTGTACATCGCTGTCATCAACCGAAGCAGAATATGTAGTTATGTCCGCATGTTGTGCTCAAGTCATCTGGATGAGAACACAACTCAAAGACTATGGTTACGTATTTGACAGAATCCCGATGTACTGCGACAATAGGAGTGCCATTGCCATCTCGTGCAACTCAGTTCTGCACTCGAAATCAAAGCACATCGATCTTCGCTATCATTTCATCAAGGACCACGTGGAACAGGGTACCGTTGAATTATACTTTGTGGGTACTGAATACCAATTGGCAGATCTGCTCACCAAAGCCTTGCCTCCCGCTAGGTTTAATGAGTTGGTCCACCGGATTGGTATGAGGTGTTTGACTCAAGAGGACTTGGATGACCTCTTAAAACTGTCTTAAAAACCTGTCAAACACCAAAACATCTTCTGCAAATAATTTTTCAAAAACAAAATATAAAAATATAAAATCCGATAAAACAACAAAAATATTCTCCTAATCTATCTTTCTTTCAACATGGCAAGTACATTTCTTCCGTCAACACTTTAATCCTTCAAAATTCAATATTTTTCCGATCAAGTGTTGAGGGGGAGAAAATAATCTCTTAACTGTTTCAAAACATCTGTGTACTTGCATGTTATCATATCTCGGTTGATTCTTTTACAAATGGTGGTACATTTTCTGGTTCAAAGACACTCCTCGGACTTAAATTAATAACCTTTCATTATTTTCTCAAGTAGAGGGGGAGTGTCGTCATGTTTCTTTCCTAAAAATCTTTGTTTGGTAACCAAAATGGAAGTTAAAAGGCTTTGGTTGAAAAAGGAAAAGGTGGAGGGACCAAAACTGTCAAAACCTTAAAGATATTTTGAATAAAAATATCCTCCACCTAACTTTCACTTCTCATTTATTACTCAAAACATAAAACCATCCTACGCTTTGAATTGATTCAAGAAAACCGTGCTTTTGATCTTCATATTGTAAGTGTTTTCGTGATTACAACATGTTTTTTAAGATAAGGTTTTGAATTTCATGTAAATCCTACGGCTAAAACGTTTTCTACGCGTGATTAGGTGTTCTACGCTTATGCGTAAGAACACACAATCAATATGTGTGTGTTTGTGGTGAAATGATTTGTGTCAAAACGCTCATAATACATCAATGATACCATTTTAACCATCAAAATCCACCCAGAAACACGAATTGATGATTTTTGAAAATTAGGGTTTATGAGTCGAATTGGGTATTTTCGAATGTGAAGTGTGTTGGTCAAAAAGATTGTTGTGTTATGCTTATGTGCTGTTGAATTAATGATATCCATGCCTTATAACCACCCAGAAACCTTAATTGATTCAGAATTAGGAATTAGGGTTTAATGTTCTAAAAATTGGGTATTTTTGATTCACTGCAAACTAAGTGTTAAGACTTGGTCAATATGCTCTCACAACATCTAAGATATACCAGAAAAACTTTGATGCAAATTCTATGGCTAAAATTCATACGCGTAAATTTAGGGTTTTAGACTACGCGTAAGGATTTCTACGCATAACTTTTAAACTGTCCAATTGTGTTATGATCTGTCATAAAATGAATGTTATGTGTTAAACATTGATGATGTGATGCTTTGTTTCAGGCTTGCTACACTTAATATTCAGAATCAAGGTTGTTGTTACTCTACGCATAAGGATCACCTTACGCGTAGCTTGTTATGCGTAAGATTAGTCTTACGCGTAGCTTCTACGCATAAGGTTCTACATATGGGACTACTCGTATCATGTGAAGGATATGCGTAAACAGTGACCTCTACGCATAAGGTCAACTCTTACGAGTAGCCTTACGCGTAAGGTTAATATATGCCTACGCATAAGCTCTACACATAAGGTCTCCTTTTCCTACGCGTAATACTTCTTACGCGTAAGTTAGGATTCTACGCGTAAGTTTACGCCTACGCATATATCATTCCTGTCTACGCATAACTTTACCAATCCTACGCATAAGCCGAGATCATACCTTCGTTATGAATTGTTACGTGTACAAACTTGTAAATAAACTAATCATATCATCACGAATCCTAAAATGTCACTAATAAACTGAAATCGTTTGATATGTTGTGAACAATAAGTGATAAAATAAACTTTAAAACTTAAAGTTAACTAACTCACAAAACATTTCACGACGTCATTGGACTATTGAATATACAAGTGACTTAGGACTCGTAACAATCATTGACACTGTACATTCAACAACTAGACAATAAGACCTTCTGTTGACTAACATTATGTCTTTCGATATGTTGGTTCTTTTGGCTAATGTTATTTCAGATCACGACATGGCTGAACAAATGAATGTGGATGCATCTGAAGTTCTCTCCATTGCTGATATCTATCCTCATGGCTATCCAATGAAGATAGGAAAGAATAATCTCCGTGTTGACTTTGACACCCTCACTTGCTCAGAATCTTCGTGTCTAATTGCTATTGACATTCTGAGGACTCATCCGTATCAGAACATGCTTACTCACTCTGCAACTGTTCCTGAGATCTACATCCAACAGTTCTGGAACACTATGGAAAGGGTCAAAGGACAGACTGCTGTGACGGTGACTCTGAATCACAAACAAGTCACCATTACACCTGCA
This sequence comes from Chrysanthemum seticuspe, assembly GCA_019973895.1. NCBI lineage: Eukaryota > Viridiplantae > Streptophyta > Magnoliopsida > Asterales > Asteraceae > Chrysanthemum > Chrysanthemum seticuspe. The sequence goes on from BPTQ01000005.1 coordinate 204,657,628, forward strand.
GACTTAAGGGCTGTTCTCCTAATTCCTGATGTCGATCCAACCAAACTATATGCCACACCTGTTGAAGAGCTCACTCTCCAATTCTTAATCGATATCGGTTATGACGAGGCTACAGGAGTAATCACCAAGCATTCTCACGTAGAGCTTAAGAGTATTCCTCAACCCTGGAGAACTCTCTACATGATCATCACCAAGTCTGTTTCTGGTCGTGACAGCGGCTATGAGCACCCTAAGCTCATGGAACTGCAAATATTCTGGGCATTGGTCAACAAGAAACACATCGCTATCGAAGCTCTGATTTGGGATGACATGATGTCATTTCTCAACAAACTTGGCTCAAAGATTCCCTACATCTGATATACTAAATTGTTGATCCAGAGAGCACTTGGACTTCATCCTGATATTCCCAAGAGGCTCAATGACCCCGACAGTCACGATATGTTGACAGAACCTATTCTATCTGTCAGAATCAAGGAAACGTCTACAAAGAAACAAGGTGCTGTGCTGCCAGATTTCCTTCTAACTGAAGATGTCAGAAAGCTTGAAACATACAAAAGGTATCTGGAAGCAGTCAGACAAGGCAAAGTTGGTCATCTCGAAAAAAAATCTTCTGGAACACCTGTAAAGAGAACCAGAAAAGGAAGTGCTGGAAGTGTCACAAGTTCAGATAGTCAGAGGAATGTTTCAAAGAAGAAACCTATTCCAAAGAGGAAACCTACCCCTAAGAAAAAAGTTCCTTCTCAGGAAGCCACTCCGATCCTTTCACCTGAACCGCAAAGACAGCTCAGGGACGAGGACTCTGATGCTACTGACACAGATGAAGAGATCACATACTCTGAAACTGCAAAGGATGAAAATCCCTCAGTAGCAAAACCTCCAAGTCCTCCAGCTGTCCAAGAAAAAGGGAAGACTCCAGCAATTGTACCCTATGATGAGAGCTCTGATGAAGAAGAAGAAGAGCAACTGGACAAATCATACAGGAAGAAGTTCAAAATCGTCCGACATCGTCAAAAGGCTGAAGAATTTGCTAAAGATCAAATGGGTGGCCTCGGAGGATTAAGTGGTGCTGCCCACTCCTCTCCAGATCCTGATGCGGTTAATCAACCCGATAAGGGATCTGGTGCCACCACTCTTCTGCAACAACAAAAGCCTGCAGAGGATACTATTGTATATGATTTTGAAAAACCGGAAACTGAGAAGACGGAGAAAGATAAAGATGATGATTACGACAAGTTGCTTCTGGATAGTCCTACACGCTCACAGAAGGAAACTTCTGAACCACCAAAGGACCCGGAATCTCCTCACATCTCATCATCATCGGATTCTTCGTCTCATTCATCACAACCACCATCAACGAAGTCAACCAGATCATCATCCAAATCAGTGAAGAAACCACCTAAATCTTGGATTTCTCAGACTCATAAAAAGATTGTGAAAGCTGTCCAACAAGTCAGAAAGAAGGACATACTTTACAGGAAAATGAATTGGTTTGCTGACCAAATTCAGTACTTAAATGATGAGAAAGACAAGATGGAGAAAGAAAGGGAATTTGTTCAGAAGTTCATGAAGAGTCATCGAAAAGAGGAACTGAACGAAATGATCGAAGGTTACACTAACAAGTACCTTCAGGATATCGTTCCTAAAGTCCAAAAGGAACTGGAGAAGACAGCAAGAGATCACACCCACAAGTTTCTTCTCGACACTGTCCCCAGTGTGACTAGAGAAATATTTTCCAGACAACTCACTCCTAACATCGTCGCATTGGTTAAACATACAATGGCCAAAGAAGCTGATCTCTCTGAATCTGAGTTAATCGCTAAACTAGTGATGCAAATGTCAAAGCGATATGGAACGTTTACTTCAGATGAAGCTAAATTTTTCGAAACTCTACTTGATTTTCAACTCAGATCTTCATGCAAGGAGTCAGCCGATCAACCCAAACGACCAAGAGATGACGATGATAAGGATAAGGACTCTGCACCTAAACGTCAGAAGCAGTCTGGTAAATCTACTTCAATGCCACCTCCTCCACCAAGGACTTCTTCTCAACAAAAGTCTCCTCCACCTCGGTCTTCTACTGATAAACCTCGGGACGATTCTGAGTTACCACCCCTGACTCATAAACCAGGTGATTACTTTGAGTATATGGGTGGTGACGATGAAGAGGTCCTTGAGCCCCAACAACAACCCACCTCACCCAAACAAGTGTAGAAACCAGTTTCATCATCAAGGCCCTCCAAAAAGAAGAAGAAGACGACTCAGCCTGGAGTCGTATCATGGCTAGATGACGATAAAACCGAAGAGTTTGAATGGTTCTCAACACTTGTCAATCAAACTCCCTACCCTGATGAAGGTCAAGACTTGGTAGACGGTTCTACATTGGAGCACGCAAAACTTTTGCAAGAAAAGTTCCATGTGAAGAAAATGACGAAATCTGAGTTGAAGCGAATCAAAAATGAAGCGTTTCAACTCCTACAAGACAGCTCTGAAAGCGCCCTCGAGGTCGAATATCATCTTGAGAACATCGCTCGAGCTATGTCTAACAACATGGATTGGCTCAATCCGGAAGCAAACATTGACTTCACACAAAGGGACAACCCTCCATACTACACCGATTGGACCAAACCCCTACCGACCATTGGCCAAACAGACGAACCACGGATTCCCTTCCGATAATTCTTTAACAGAGACCTGGATTTTCTCTTACACGGTAGCGATGGTTCGCGAAAATACGCTACATCATTGACTCTTCCATTCCCAGCGGCTATTTACTCAAACTGCATAGCTATCGAGGAACGTGCAAATCACTTGTTTTCTGACAAAGTGCAAGCATATGACCAAGATGCATTGTATGGGATTCATCATTGGCCTGAACGCCGAAGAATCTACTACAGAAGCTGCCTGGTTCAGAAGTCTCAACACGCAGTGTATAGTTCTAAGGACATCGTGGCCATCAAACACATTGATCTCAAGTCTAAGTGGGACTACACATTCTTGAAGAATATCATAGTCAAACGACAAGATGAACAGGACTATGGATTCTCCGAGGCTGACTTTGAGAACTTGTCCCTCAACGACATCGAAGACATGTACCTTGCCAAAGTACAGGGTCGTATGAGACAATTCTCGACTGAAGTTCAACGTGAATTCATCAAGTCAGTTATCATCTTCATTAGACGCATCGTGATCAAAGAATGTGTTGAAGATATCCAGATGGCTGTTGAATCGTATCAGACGCATGTCAACCTCACTCCTCCAACGCTTACTCTTCCCGATCTCAACCAGCTATCTCAATATACACTCATCAGCAAACCTTTTGGCGTTGTTTACCATAGTGAACTTCAAAGAAACTGTTTAATGGCGTGTAGTGAGCTCCACAAATTCGGGGATCATACCTTGAAGCTGGTTAGGGATGGATTGGCGTACAGGTTGAAGGATATACGCCTGAAAGTTGGGTCTCCTAAGCGCTAGAATTCTCATGACAGGAGGGATGTGAGACGAATCATCACCATGATTGATGAACGGTTGTTCAGAAGGGATCAGTTCAGACGATTGGAGAGCTATGTTGGTGGTCGACCCAGGAGAAACATCACCGGCTTTCAACGCCCTGTGCGCACTCCTGGGAACATCACTGCACTTCCTGGTACCCCTTGAATTGCCTCCTTCATATAATTTTGGATGTGTGATTATATATGTCAATGGCTTGTGCACACATAACAGTGTACAACCCGTAATTGTCAAGAAAGGACCCTGCGGTACGCCTCAGTGCCACAATCCTTATAAAAGGAGCGAAAGCTTCTTATTTTTGAGTAAAACCTATCAAACCTTTCACTTTTCAAGGGTTTGCTCAAAAAGACAAGTACTTCCCCATATGAATTTTCAAAACCTCAACCGTTTATATCACTAGTTGAGGGGGAGTATTTGATTTAAAACTTTGTTCACAAATTGTTCATAGTGGTCATCTTCCCGCAACACTCAAAATGGTCATATTTATTCTCAACCATTCAAAAATAACATTTTATATGCCATTTTTGAGGGGGAGAAAATTGTGTGATAAGAAATATGTTGTACAAAATGCAAATGAATTTGTGTACCTCAGACTTAACCTACGAATTGACGGTACTAAACTGTTAGTAACTCGAAAAGACTTGTCCTGGACGGGTAATAATTTCAAGCTAGTTCGCTAGTAATGTAAACGTGTCTCGCAAAGGACTTGTCCAAGTAGAACGTACCATTCGAGAAACTTTTGATAGACATGAACTCTGACGGGTATGACAACCTTTCGAGGTTTGTCTACACCTTCAAGGTAGTTACTAGAGCTAGTTGTCACCTAAAAGCTGACAATGCAACTCTTTAACTATGCAACGTAACCTTGTCTTGCGGGGGATTGTCTATCTTCAGTGGATCAATTCAAAAAGTGCGCGCTCTTTCCTCACTGTGCATTTAATCATTAAAACTATTAAGCACATGTGGAGGGGGAGTATTTATGCAAAACATCATCTCTCACAGTGGTTCAAACATGTTTTTCATTAACAAACCCTTTGAGAGATATTTTCACATATAGTGGTTTTAATGGAAAACATAGGTTAGTCATGGAGTTATAAGGTGACTAAGGTTAGGAATAACCGTCCTATGATCCGCCAGAGCCGGAGGGATCTACCCAAGGAAACTACCATTAGTTAGTGTTAGAAGTCCTTAGGAATGATTATAAAAAGGAGAAAATGAGAATCGGAGAAAGAAGGAGTTGAAGAATCAAAAAGAAATGTAAAGTAAAGGGTGAAAAGAAATAGCCCTCCAGATTACTCAACTTAGGGCAGACACCGGGTTCAATTCATATGCTACTGGCTGTCACTCAGTGACACCAGTATTGAAGATTAAAAGTCGTCATGGACCCAGTGACGCATGCACTAAACCTTCTCAGCCACTCAAGTTTTTCTCAACAGAAGCTTGTTTCATTCTCACAGGGAACCCTACGTAAACTATTGGCTTTCTCTTAGAGATCGCTGGTATTGAAAAAGGAGACCCTCTCCCTAGTCTCCGCTCAGGAAAACCAAAACGCACTATTGAGTCTAGAGCCACGAGATTCATCAAAAGATCTCTTAGGAACACTTGACATTTAATCACTTGATGATCAACAATTAAGATTATCAGTGGTTCATATCGAGTCCTTCACAGATCTTAGCAATCTGTCGAGAACATTTATGAGAGGTTCACATCTGTGATCCTCAGTGATTGAATGGAAACTCCTGCTAGGGTCAACATCAAACAGCCCTGACAGCAGGTCACTTCGGTAACTCCCCGTGGATTACGCGGAGTGTGTCTCAAACGATCTACAGTCGTGAGGTGATGCTTCGGTGTACCTCAGCGACTCATCTGAACTGTAGATGTACCTCGGTACATCGCGTTATCTCACTTGTGGGACTCCAGTTCAGGAACGGCCTTTATAAGAATTAGAGTTGTGTTTTCACACTATGCTGTTAACACTCTCGAAGTTCAAACTTGTAAGTGCCGGAAACCGCTTATTACTAACCGTTTGAAATGTTTTCTTCTTATGGAAGCTCCGGAGCGGAATAATCGTGCTGATTCTTCTCATGCTCACGCCAACTTCATCACTAATGAAAGCTCTATTCGAATGCAACACAACAGTAAGAATGATTCTTCATCAATTAAAGAATTTACAAAGTCAAAGACTTACAGAACTTCATCAGTATTGATTTCCAACGTCAAAGAGCGTGTGAGCATGTTGAAGAATGACGTGGAGACACTGGAGCAGCGAAGCAGACCTGAGGCAGACTGATGCAGACAACAACATACTATCACTTTCACCACAAAGAACAATTATCAAAGAACAAAGTTAAAGATGACGTCAAAGCATAACTGTTCAAAGATAACTATCTCTCTACACTGGGGAGATTGTTCGAATCAAGACAATTCCTCTCACAAGAAAGAAGAATGTCAGAAGACGTCACAGCTACTATTACATCAACGCCTTCACCGTTTACATTCATATATACTTGAGGGGGAGATTGTTGGAATCACTCCTAAACAGTATTTCAAGTATTTATATTTCATATGTAATAGGTAGCTTTATTATGGCATTTATGTTTGTTTAAGGTCAAGCTTATGTAGAAGGCCCATAAGCTTAGGCCCAAGCCCACATAAGAGAGGATGGGAACTAGGAGTGTTGCCCTTGCTTCCCTCCTATAAATACTCTTGTAAACCCTCATTTGAGGGTTGGTTGTTCAAGTTTTTCTTTCACATATGCCTCACGCCTAAACCGTCTTTAGTATATCGTGTGTGTGTGCTTGTTTACTTGTTCAATCGCCTTATATCTTCTCTTATAACTTGTGTTTGTAAAACATGTGACCTAACACACATGAATGAGGGCCAATTACGTAATTTTGCATTACCGATTTTAAGTTCGGTCTAAAATAAATGTTTATTTTTAAATTATACAAAGTTTTAAGAAATTTCATTAACTATATTTTTCATCAATCACATATCATCCATACTCACTAACTTCTCCTTTGATTGGTTAAAATACAAAGTGAATGTTTATTTTGAGGCAAACCAAAATAGAATAGTGGACAATTATTTTTCAAAATAAATATTATTGTTTTCTCATAGAGCAATTTTACATTATATCGTTGAATCAATGATGTGTCTAAAAACTTCTTAGAAGCATTTGAGATGAGCAGATGCTATATATCAAGCAATGTGACTTAAAAAGTTTACTTGCAAAAAATATTTCTTATTACAGTGCATTACGTACTAAATAATTTAGCAAGATGCAATGTCTGTACACTTTTATTTTAAGTTTGTAATATTTTCGTTTGGGCTTTGCGATTTGAGCCTTGTTATTGTTAACAACTACACTAAATAAAACCCTAGTTATTTATTCCCTTATATTGATTTTGACACAAAACATTTTTTTTCCAACTTTCTCTCACGCCTCTGATAAAACCTAACAAGCAATCAACATATCAGCTGCATGTCTTTTATGTGATAAATCAATGAAGGATAAGATTAAATTGTCGCAGATATATGATGAAAATGTGTTAATCTTTAAAGATAGTGGTTTTATAATGTTAACACGAATATGAGATCATTGCGTTTTTGTCGTTTTTTATTCTTGTTCAAGTTTGGTTGAAAGTTGAGGATAAGGGTTTAGGATAGTTATTTTTTGATGTTGTTTGTTTTGGTTAATAGTATATTGCACTTCATCTTCTCGAACTTCTTTCTTTTTCTTTTCTTGGAGCGATGAAGACAGCGATCTGGTGTCTAAATATGAACTGGGGTTATGCTAATCATGTGATTATTCGTAGTCTTGGTTTGGTCAAATGAGATAAAATGAGATCTTGTTTTATTTTTTTTTCTTTTTGTGGTTCGGACATGGTGATGGGTTTAGGATAGATTGTGGTCTCGGGTAGGCTGTTTAGATCACAAAACGGCTACGGTGATTGGCGGACATAGTGATGTTTTTTTGTTAGTGTTCTTGTTCGAACCAAATAGGTGAGGGCGGTTGATTTGAAGTTGGATTGAATATTTTGTGTGTTTGTTTTTCAGATTTATTTTTTAGTGTTTACTTGGCTTAGTAACTTGATTAGATTGTACATTGTGATTAAATGGTTGTATATTTTGGTGAAAGGGTGAATTAAATAGTGTATTAATTGTATGTGTTGAATACTGGGTTTTTGTTGTATTTGTGCTTCAAATAGTTGTAAATTATGCTTTGTTACTTGTATGCTTAAAATCTATGTTAAGAATTCTTAAAAATTCAATAGGAGGGAAATGCTTAAATGCATTATAAGTAGTATAGATTAGGTTGCATTGATGCCTAAACTATAACTTTTTTTCACGTTGAGACTCCTCTTCATCGCCTGATGCGTGATTTCTGACCAGGTTTTAATATTTATAATTCTCGTCTACCTAAGGTCTACCTAATGCACTAAAGGGCAGTGTACTCGATCGTGTGTAGTGTAGTAATCGGTAAAACCGAGGTTGTCCCAAGAGCTATTAGTGCGGATCCTATTTTAAGTCTAGTGTCACTGATTTTAAGAGGGTTTTGAATTAAATTATAATAAATTAAATAAACGAAATGACTAAAGCAATTAAAGGATGTAAACAATCAATAGAGAGAAATGTGCTAGCCTAGTTACTAATATTGTTACGCCATAATCCAGTTTTCCTATATGTTAGTGCAAATATTACGATATTTAAACTAGACCGTCTCTTTGGTTTTAATAATGACAAGCATGTAACTTGTAATACAAAACGTAAAATGAACAAGTTACTCGTTTTAACGAATCATCATCTAGAGACTCAGATAATTGGATCGGGCCAAGCATACAAGACTTCTACAACATATGGGCTTAGAAAATTGGATCGGGACAAGCAAACAAACAAGCCCACTCGGGGCTCAATAGTGACCGGCCCAAAAAGGTCCATCAAGACCCAACAATGCTTCTATAAGCTTCCAGAACTTGGAGGGAAAAGGCAAATTCAAAATTTGAATTTTGAATTTGAGCGGGAAAAAGGAAGATTCAAAATTTGAATTTTGGTGCATGTTATTATCCATCCATGCATGATATTACCCATTGGTGGGTTCATCCTTTTGTCCAAGACCTCAAGCGTATAAATGCCAAGCTCTTCACCATTTATGGCTTGAGATTTAAGTCTAAAAAAAACACATACATAATTTCATCATGTAGATAGATTAGGAAAATGTAATTTTAAGTGTAATAGGTAGATTCGGACGATGTATAATTCCGTGGGTGGTTGTGTAGATTAGGATGGTGTGTATAGATTGGGTAGATCATGTGAAGATTGGGTAGATCATGTAGATCGGGGAGATCGTGAGTAGATCGGGTAGATCGAGTGTAGATCATGTGGATCTTGTAGCTTGTGTAATTTGTGAGGATCGGGTAGATCGTGAGTGAGATTGGTACTAGCTAGATTAGTACTCAACATCTAGCTTAGTGTCGGAAAATAATGTAAGTGACGTGGTTTATGTATTTAGGCCTTAAAACACAAGGTTTGTTATGTTTTTTCCGCTGAGAAGGGAGCTTGTTGATTAGTGAAGAAATTCTCGAGTTGGGTACTCGGGGAGTGGAGTAAGGCGAAGAAGAGCTTCGCAACCGAAACACTATAAATATTCGTGTCTGGTTCGCATTTTCTTTACTTATATATTTACTTTTGATCTTTGCATTTACCTTTTTATATTTTCATTGCTTTTATGTTTGTGTGGCTTATTGCTTATATTGTGTACTATTTATGTGTATTTATGTTTGTGTTATGGTAATATGCTTCACTTATAGAATTCCACTATTACTAGTTGTCACAATACTTTTTTTTGACACTTCTCATATTACGTCAAACTTGATTGGTCATTTGAAACAAATGTTTTATGATTTAAACGGAAACGTATTCGCCCCCCTCTGAGGTTTCCACAATTGGTACCAGAGCCACATCGCTCAAAATTTTAAAGCAAATGGTTTTCAAAATTGAGTACGATCCATGTATCAAATTACCCATGAAGGGGGATAAAATATGAAAAGCATTTAGTTGCTTAATACTTGCAAGTTTTGTTGATTAAGTATACTTTGTCATATTAGCTTGAAGGTTTTCGTAAACCAATAAAAGAATAGAGTTTCTGAGTGTACGGTCATGTTTATAGAATGAGTCATAAAGTGATGCGGTTTTGAAAGGAGCATTTGGGACAAGTCCTTGTTTTATAGTAAGTATATTTTCGTAAATGTTTTTCTTAGTACTAAAGTTGGAAATGTTACTTAATATATATTTTATATGTTCGGTATTTAGTTTACTAAGTTTTACATGTTTTCGTTACGTCAAATACTTGTTTGCGATGAGAAAATTGGTTTTCTTCAAAACTGTAATAACAAGTCATGGTATCGTTAAATATAACGGATGATACCACTAAATACGGATGGTACCACTAAATTTAACAGTAGCTGCGTTTGTTTTTCAGAATTGGGAAATTTTCAAAAATTCATATAAAATCAACTGTAAGTTCGTAGGAGTCGTGCCACCTATCGTTTTAAACGTAATTGAGTCTACTTTCATTTAAAATACTTTTAGGAAATGATTGTAAAGAAAAATTTACGAGAGTCTTTGATTCGTTACAGAGAGTCTTTTTCGGTCATGCCGATTGCGCAAATGTTTGGTTAAATTACAAAGAGAACATCACATGTTGATGTATTAATATTTTCAATGTGTTGAACTTGATCAATTTTTTAAATGGGGTGAAAAATAATTCATTTTCAAATTAAACCGAGCTAAGTGTACATTTTTATTCTTAATACACAAAATGACGGTAAGTATTTTTTGTGTGTGTGTTATCCTAAATGACTATTTGTTTTTCATTATGTCTTAATATTGTTAGTTAAAATTTTTTGGTGCTTATTGTTATCTTTAGTTAAGCTAATTATGTCTGTAATCACAAGCGTTTTACATGCCTTGTTGCTATGTATTGATTATTAGTTTTCCGGTTTATGCATCAATAGGACTTAGACTAGACTTCTTGCACTAAGTTGTGTAATTGGTTGATTATGTGTGTCGAAAGATACCGCTTTTCTTGCATATATGTTTTCACTATCTTGCAAGTTTTAAAATGCTTTTGTAACCTCCTTAGAAATAGAAACTAATTTGGTTGATTATGTGTGTCGAAAGATATGTTCTTACACAATTATTTTTCCAAAGGGTTTAAGTGTAAAAAATATATCACCTCAAAATATTTAACACTTTTATTAAATCCGTAACATGATCTCTAAAACATTACATCCTCTTATCTTGCTTGACCATGGGTTTTCTAAACAAGATGAAAGATCATATTAATACATTAGCATTTAAGTAAAGAAAATGTATTAAACTTGCATTGATCTAACAAACACACAAAATGTTTTAAACATTTAGTATTTTACGTATATTGTATAAAATTGGTTAAGATAATTATTTTTATACTCATGATATGTCAAAAACTAAGAATATTATACTTAATAATAAATAGTTTTTCGTACATAAAAATAAATGACAATCTCGAAGTAGTAAGTTAATATGTCATTAACCTCACACATACAACTAGTATTAGAATAAATGGAACACATTTCTTAAATTTTCATTTTCTTTTTAAAAGGAGTAATCGTGAGGGTCAAGAAAGATATCGATTACATATCAATTCATTATTCAAATTATGATTGATATCATCATCGAATCTAATTGACAAGTTTTCAAATATGAACATGAAATTGGAGTTATTATTTGTCTAGCTTCAAGGTAACATCAAAATATAACAAAATATATTATCTTGAATCTACATACTCAATCACACTTGGTTGTTATGTAAATAATGATGTCCTCTCAAGACGAAAATAACATGCATCGGATCATAACTTACACTTGTATTGAATATGTCATATTGAGTCTTCTTGTCCAATGGTTGTGTTCCAAACATTAAACTAATATTCTTCAAAGATGCATAAAATACACAACTAAGTAGGATTGACAACTTGGATGTTTCATCTGAAATATTCATGTAATTTACTTTCCAATGCAATTAGTAAATGCATCATTTCTGAAAAACCAAACACGAGCAAACAAACAACATATGTAAACTTTGCTCATGAACGAGTCAACACTCCAAATCACATGTCTAGTAAAAGTGTCACACATAATATGTTATTAACTATTATGTACGTCATCAATCTTCGAGAAGATCACATGTATTTCTCTTATCAAGAGATTGACAAAGGATAACTTATATCTTATGCATCTTATTTTCTTTTTAACATGAATGGTTATGTTATAAGAGAATACATTGCATCTTGTTTAAAAAATATAGGATATAAGATTTGAATAATAACCCAATACAACATGTGTCATTGCATAAACAAGTAAAACTGGTGATGAGTGCCTATTCACTCATCAGTTTAAACCCATAAAAATGGCTAAAAACAATCAAAGATATCAAATTATATTGCAAATATGCTTTGATTGTGTTTTATGTCTAATAGGTATAAAAGGATTGAAAACGGAGCAAAAACAGACATTTTTGGATTAGCTCGACAACGTTTTGCATTTGATCAAGTCAAATAGAGTCAAAGTCAACCCCGAGATATATTTAAGGAATGAGCATGGAAAAATGAACCCGAAACCTAATCCTAAACCTAAACCCTAAATTATCTAAACCCTAAATTAATTGAACCCTAAAATACCTAAACCTTAAATTAAACCTAATAATAATCCTAAAGTAACCCTACAACCGGATCCAACACTTAATCACCCAAGCCCAATCCTTAACCATTTAACCCATAAATCTTTTAACCTTTCAACCCTTTCAACCTTATTGACCCTTGACCAGGTTCAAACCCAACAAAACAAACCAAAATAAACCCGCCAAAGTCTACTGTTGAACCTTCCCCTTCCTCCCATCACTTTCAAGCTCAGAACATGACAAGAAAACATCACATTCCAACATCCATACTGGCAATCCTCTTTAATTCCATTGGCTTTGAAGACCAAGAAAAGATCCTATGGCTGTGATGATTGAACTTAGGCTCCAAGACTAATTCAATGGCTCAGATGAAGCCAAAGAAGCACAAACAAGCAATATTCTCATTCCTCTATGTTAATACAAATAAACCGTAAAAACGTTTATTAATATTTTGCGATCTCTTTGTGTTTTGTTGATAACAAATATAATGTTATCTTAAGTATAATTATAAGGATACATGTTATTTTTGTAAAGCATTTACATATAGCCATTTAAATACAAAAATGTAGTAATTAAGCATTTGTTGTAATAGTTTATTAGGATGGGTAAAAACCATAACCCATGGATCTTAACCCATACCCAAGTTGGCTAGATACAATGTATACTTAGATACATTGAATCTAAAGAAAACCCATGGACCAACCCATAACCCATGACCCGTAACCAAAAAACCCATGGGCAAAGAGGAGCGTTCCACGGATCCCTAGGATTACACTAGACGGATCCCAAGTGGAAGGGATCCGTGGGATCCGGGGAACAGTGAAGATTTTTGCCTATAAATAGAGAGCCATTTCTTCATTCTAACTCACCCCTCTTCTTACTAAATCTCTCAAACACTCTCATTCTCTTCTAACATATAGATCACTTGATCTAGAGAGTTGTTCTTCTTTCTTTCTATTGTGATCCTCATATAGGTCCTTCTCTAAGGCGAGATCACGAGCATTCTACAAGTCATCCAAGCAAGGGGTCCTTGATTGATTTGTCACTCCGCAAGATTTCTGTAGCAAAGATCTTGTATTTGATATTTCACATATTTTTTGTGTAATAGTCGTGTTGGTTTGGTCCACCGTGTTACGGGCTCGGTATCTAGCTTTGTACCGGAAAAAGTGTAACCAACGTTGTGAAGGATTCTCCGCCAAGTGAAGGAGTTTGTTGATATAGTGCTTGAACGCTCGAGTAGGTGACTCGGGGAGTGGAGTAGGGCAAGGAAGGTGTCCTTGTAGCCGAACCACTATACATCGGTTGTGTCTTTTCTTTCCCTTCGCTTTACTTTATTTACTAGCTTTATCATTAGATCTATACTTTCCCTTCATCCATAAGATCTCACATATTAACGAATCTAAAGTTTTTAAAACTAACGTAAAATTGGCAAAACTATTCAACCCCCCCTTCTAGTTTTCCACAATTGGTATCAAGAGCTAAGTTTATAAAAGTTTTAAAGTAAAATTGTATTTTAAAAACTTTTCGATCACTATGGGTTCCGAAAATTATAAGGAAGGGCAATCTATGCAACGACCACCACTACTTGAAACTAATGGTTTTATATATTGGAAAATTAGATTCGAAACATATGTGAAATCTAAAGATATTGATCTTTGGTACATTATTGTTGAAGGCGATTTTGAGGCTACCTCAAAAAATGATAAAGGAAATGTAGTTAACATACCTCATGATAAACTAAATGACGAATTAAAGAAAAAGCTTTCTAAAAATAGTGAAGCAAAAATGGTTTTATATAATGCTTTACGGAAAAAGGAATTCGAAAGAATTTCTATGCTTAAAACCTCTAAAGAAATTTGGACTTCTTTAGTTGTAACTCATCAAGGCAACCAACAAGTTAAAAATAATAAAATTGATTTATTTGTTCAACAATATGAACAATTTTCAATATCGGATGAGGAAACTATAGATCATTCATTTGCTAACTTTAATACTATTATTACATCTTTACAAACACTTGATGAATCTTTTTCTAGCCGTAACCATGTTAGGAGATATCTAAGGGCACTTCCATCGAAGTGGAGATCCAAGGTGACGGCGATCGAAGAGTCAAAAGATTTGACAATCCTCACCCTCGATGAACTCATAGGCAACCTAAAAGTCTACGAGCTTGTCCTTGCCAAAGATCCGAAGCCTCAAAGGTAAAAGAGAAACACAAATCTCTTGCCCTTAAAGCCAAAAAGGCTTCAAGCGATGAAGAGAACTCCTCTTCGAGTAGTGACGACGAGGAGTACGCTATGGCGGTAAGGGACTTTAAAAAGTTCTTTAGAAGAAAGGGAAGATACGTCAAACAACCATATGACGATAAGAAAGGCTTTCGGAAAAGCAAAGAGGACGAGAAGCCAAAGGATGATCGTACCTGCTTTAAATGTGGGGACCCAAACCACTTTATTAGTAAGTGTCCCAAACGGGATGATCAAAAAGCGTTCGTGAGCGGCACGTGGGGAATGAGCGACGAGGAGGACGAAGAAATTTGTCTCATGGCAAATGACGAGGTATGTCACGAATACTATAGTAGTTCATCACTTGATGACGACTCTTTGCATAATGAATATGACAAACTATGCAACATTAGCTTAAAACTAATTAACAAAAATAAGTTTTTAAAGAGTCAAAACCAACGTTTAGATAAAGAAGTCATAGAATTAAAATCAAAACTAAAACGTTTAGAAAAGGGTAAAATAGCAAGTGGTGAATGTGAACTTTGCGTTCAACTTCAAACACTAGTTGATCATCTAGATTCTAAAATTGCTAGAATGAGTACGAACACCTTAGATACAATACTAGATGGTGTTAAAACCGGTAACAACCTAAAAGGCTTAGGTATTCAACAACTTGATCCATCAACTAGTGAAAGTAAAGAAACAAAATTTGTTAAGGCACTAGAAAAACTAGCCACTGTTGTGGCGGATCCCACGGATCCCATAAAAAGGGAACCGGCTAGTGTACAGACAGGGATCCGTGGATCTGCTATAGCAAACAATAGTAATAACGTAGCGTCTTCATCTAGAACTGATTTTGTTATCATTAATAGGAAGAAACCAACTCACGTCACCACTAGACAACCACCTCCAAAATATAATCCTACTTTTGCAAGAAACAAAGCTCCATCTTTTTCAAAACCTAATTCATTTAGGAGACCTAATAACGTTTATCCAAGAAGTAACCATCAAATGGGATGGAACCCAAATATGCAAAACGGTTTTCCTTTTCAAAACTTTGCTCCATAGAATGCATACTCTTCTTATCCATACATGTCTAACATGAATGGAATGTTTAACACTAATGGACCCATGAACAAATGAGGACCAAACTTTTGAGTTTATTATTGTTTTAGGTGTGCTTAAAGGTCGACCTAGACCCCGATGAATGGGTCAAGGATAGCGGGTGCATGAGGCACATGACCGGCAATAGCGATCTATTCTCCACATATGAATCCGTAGATGGAGGTAATGTGGTGTTTGGAAATAGCAAAAGTAGAATCATCGGTAAAGGTACGATTTCTAACAAAAATCTAACCATTAACGATGTGTGTCACGTAGAAAACCTAAACTTTAAGCTCTTAAGTATAGGACAAATATGTGATAAAAAGTGCAATGTACTTTTTACCGAAACCGGTAGTAAGATACTAAAAAATGGCATAACCATAGGAAGAGGAATTAGGAAACATGGAGTCTATGTCATTAAAATTGGTAATGAACCTAAAGACAAACTTTGTCTTACCTCTATGGATGATACTTCGACCTTATGGCATCGAAGATTGGGTCATGCCAATATGCGACTTCTTCAATCGCTATCATCCAAAGATCTAGTAAGAGATCTACCTAAGTTAAAATATGAACATAACTTTTGTGATGCTTGTAATGTAGGAAAACAAGCTCATTCTAGTCATAAAGCTAAAAACATGGTGTCAACAACTAGGTGTCTAGAATTACTACATATGGATTTATTTGGTCCATCCGCTATCCAAAGTTATGGAGGCAACTACTACACTTTAGTCATAGTGGATGACTACTCTAGGTATACATGGACAAAATTTTTAAAGAACAAAACGGAAACCTTTAATTATTTTGAAATATTAAGCAAAAAGATCCAAAGACAACTAGGAAGTCCTATAGTGTCCATTAGGACGGATCATGGTAGGGAATTCGATAATGAAGTGCAATTTGGAGCCTTTTGTGACGCTAATGGTATTACTCACAACTTCTCGGCTCCACGCACTCCACAATCGAATGGGGTAGTAGAAAGAAAGAATAGAATCCTACAAGAAATGAGTCGAACAATGCTTAATGAACAATCCATACCTCAAAAGTTTTGGTGTAATGCCGTTGATACTTCAACGTACATACTCAATCGAGTCTTAATAAGACCAATCTTAGGTAAAACTCCATATGAGTTACTCCGAGGCAAAAAGCTTACGTTAAATCACCTTAGAGTCTTTGGAAGCAAATGTTTTATTATTAACACTAAAGATTACCTTACAAAATTTGATCCTAAATCAGCCGAAGGTATCTTTCTAGGTTATTCGCCAAATAGCAAAGCTTACGTCATATTAAACAAAGAAACAATGAAGGTAGAAGAGTCATTAAATATAAAATTTGATGAAAGTCCACCCAAACCCTCTCCACCTCTTGTCAATGACGAGATCATAGAAAGTGATGCTATAGTAATAAAGAAAAAGATAAATGAAGAAGAAGAACCTTTAAATGATGAAATCATAAACATTAAAGAGTCCAAAGATCACCCCGTAGATAAAGTCATAGGAAAGCTAAACGAACGAACATTAAGGTCTCAAGTTCAAAATAAAAGTAGCTTGTTTTGTTTCGTTTCAACCATAGAACCTAGGAATACACAAGAAGCCATAAAAGATGAGAGTTGGGTAATGGCTATGCAAGAAGAACTAAATCAATTCGTTTCTAATGATGTTTGGACGCTTGTCCCTCCACCTAGTAATCAAACCATAATAGGAACCAAATGGGTTTATAAAAACAAATTAGATGCAAACGGAGTAGTGTCTAGGAACAAGGCTAGACTCGTTGCCCAAGAGTATAACCAACAAGAAGGAATAGACTTTGATGAGACCTATGCCCCCATGGCTAGATTAGAGTCTATAAGAATACTTCTTGCGTATGTTTGTGCTAATGATCTAAAGCTTTATCAAATGGATGTCAAAAGCGCTTTTTTAAATGGTGTCATTAATGAAGAAGTATACGTAGCTCAACCTCCGGGCTTCATCGATTTTGAAAAACCCAAACATGTATATAAATTAAAGAAAGCCCTTTACGGTCTTAAACAAGCTCCAAAAGCTTGGTATGATAGACTCAAGTCATTTTTAATTAAACACAACTATACCATCGGGTTAGTTGACAACACACTTTTTACTAAGAAAAGAGAGTCACATATAATCATAGTGCAAATATATGTAGATGATATTATATTCGGATCCACTTGTCAACACATGTGTGATGATTTCTCTAAAATCATGCATGACAAGTTCTCGATGAGTATGATGGGAGAACTTAGTTTCTTTCTTGGTCTACAAATTAAACAAGTAGAAGATGGTATCTTCTTTAATCAATCTAAATACATAAAGGAGATGTTAAAGAAATTCGGTCTAGAAGAGTCGAAACGAATTAGGACACCAATGTCATCTGACACCAAACTCACAAAAGATGAAGACGGCGAATCCGTAGATAATACTAAATATCGTGGCATGATAGGTAGTCTTCTCTACCTCACGGAAAGTAGGTCGGATATCATGTTTAGTGTTTGCTTATGTGCTAGGTTTCAAGAAGACCCTAAAATATCACACCTAGAAGCCGTAAAAAGGATATTTAGATACATTAAAGGTACAACACATTTAGGATTATGGTATCCTAAGGGCACGGGAGTAGAAACAATTGTATATGCAGATTCTGACCATGCAGGTGATTACGTTGATAGAAAAAGTACAAGTGGGGTATGTACTTTCATGGGATGTTGTTTAACATCTTGGTTTTCTAAGAAACAAACGGCATTAGCAATATCAACAACCGAAGCCGAGTACGTCTCCGCCGGCAAAGCATGCCAACAAGCACTATGGATGAAACAAGCGTTAATCGACTACGACATTCATCTAAGCGACATAGACATCGTATGTGTCAACAAAGGTGCTATCGACTTAAGCAAGAATCCGGTATTGCATTCTCGCACAAAGCATATAGAGATTCGTCATCACTTCTTAAGAGACAATGTTCAAAAGGGGAACATCTCTATTGAGAAGGTAGCATCCGAAGACAACATAGCCGACGTCCTCACCAAACCGTTGAAGCGGGAACAATTCAAACTACTTCGTCTTGGTCTTGGTTTAATGGAACAAACGTCGTAACTTATTTGACTCTACAAGGTATGTAAACACTAGCCTTCTTCTTTCTGAGTCTAGGATCTCTATTTCATGCACAACTCACAAACAATACGGGAATTTTCAAAACCCAAGATAAGTTTTCCACTTATAGCTTTCTTATTTTTTTTTGCAAACACATAACTACATACACATTTTCAAAGAAAATCTATTTTCAAAATGTTTTATAAAAGAATGATACCTTGCCGTATCAATTTCACAAAAGCAATTTCTCACGTCTAGGACAAATCATTTTTTTTTCATTATTAATACAAAGTAAAAACCCGTTTTCATTGCATCTCATGTCTTTTGAATGCTAAAGGGGACTGATGAGTGTGTAAATACTCATCAATTTTTGTACAAATTAAACTGCAAATTCATCTGAAAACACTCAGAAACACATCAAAATGATCAAAATATCACAAATCAGTGTTTTATGTGTTTTAAATTCAAAAATATCAAAATCAGATGAAAAACATTTCAAATTTACAAAAATTGCAGTTTTAGTCCCCCAAGTTTCAAAAATTGTCAAAAATAGTCCCTGAGCCATAATTTCAAAAGATAAATCACCAAAGGTCCTTTTAAAATCATAAGTTGTCAAATTTAGTCCTTTGGTGAAAAATATTAAAAGTTTGAGAAAATTGCAAAATAGTCCTTCAAGTTTCAAAATTGGCAGAAATGGCCCCTGGAAAATTGCAAAATGGCAACATTGGTCCTTATACTTTCTGAGAGTGTCACTTTTGGTCCCTTGAAACAAGATTGATGAATTGGCAGCTTAGGCCCCTCAAGTTTCAGATTTTACAACAAAAGCCCTTGGATTATTAAAACCCTTTAACCTATTTCGGACCCCTTTCACACCTTGGACCCCCTGTCATTAAGCCATTGTGAACCCCCCTATTATTAACCTGTGGTCAAACCTTGGTCAAAAACCAACACCCGCCAAAAGTCATCCTCTCAACTGCTTTGCCTGCTACACATCTCCTCCCATCCCCCCTCCTCAATTTCTTCTCAAATATGTTCCCCACTCCACAACTAACATCCAAGAGCATTTAATGAACCTTCCCCCCCCTCACTCAACCCTCAATTTGCAGACAAGAAAATTGGCGCCAAAAACCATTTTGAATGGTTGAGATCAATTCAAGGTCATCCAAGGGCTAGGAATGGTGGGAAAGAATCAGAAGTGAGAGAAAGTAAGATTGGATTATAAAAAGACAGAGAAAGGAGCAAATAAGAGAGTCTAGTAGTTTTTCATTTTTAACTTAGTGTCGTTTTTATGTTAAAAGCTTTAGATAAAAGTAAAACTTGTTGTATTCTGTTTCTCTGTATCAAATTAAGTGTTTTGTACTCAGTATAAACTAATTCCAGTGATAAATTCAAGTTATGATCAGAGTTCATGTTTTATAGCCACTGTTGAACATTTCCATTTCAAATTCATACTCAAAAGCTTCTTAATACTTGTTTCTCAGTTTCATTGAGCTTAAATAAGCTTAGCATAGCTTTTTACAAGCTCAAATTCAAGATTACATTCACTTTGCTTCCTGGTCAACAAAAGTCAAACAGGTGCAAAAAGGGTGCAGATTTGGTGAATGGGTGATTCAGATGTTGAAATGGGTTGATTTAAGTTCATTTGGGTTGATAAATAGGCTAGTGTTCTGGTTTCACAGATTAGCAAGCCATTGTGGCTAAGGATTTTTGTAAGTGAAATTTCAAGTTCTTTGCATTTTTTTATTTTGTAGTTAAAACTGGTGCATTTCTGTTTTAAAAGTTGTAATTAGGTTATATAAATATAGTTTGATCATTGCTTTAAGTTTGGGAAGTGCTTGTGCCTTTTAATCTTCACAACAGTAGTTACAAGGGTGTTTGGATTTGCTGATCAAACTGTCTTAATGGTCTACTCATTGGTTAAGCTCTAATGGTTTATGTTTATTAAGTATGTTTGAGTTCATTTGAGTCAAGAATTTGGAACTGCAACCACCAAAAGTCAACATTTCATTAAAATCAATCTCACTGATTCACTGTTGAAGTTTAGGATTAGCAAATCAGTGTTTTGTGTTTGGAATTCATCAAGCTAGCTTGCATTACACCTATTACAACATATAACATCCTTTTCAGTTCAAAGATTTGAATCAAAGTTGGAAATAGTCAAAATTTCTTGTTTGCTTAAAAAGTCAAAAAGGCACAAAACCAGATTTGAGCCCATCTAGAAGGATTTTTCTAGGATTCATCTTTGAGCCATTTTCAGTGAAATTTGTACCTTAATAAACCTCATCTGGTCCAATTACTTATCACCATTTTAGTTGAATTTTACAATTTTTTTTTAAGCTCCAAACAAGCTCACCTTTCAAGCCCAAAGTGCCCTGCACCACACTGTCTCAGTTACACTGAGAGTTTTCTCAGATAATGCAGCTTAGTCACAGGGATCAAGAGAGCTTATCAATGTCTGATTTTTGGTACACATACTCTCAGCCAGGTCTACTTTAAGTTGCAAGTGGTAGTTTTCATTTTGAGCTTAATTTGAAGCTTGTGCATGTGATTAAAGTTAGTACCCAAATCTGTTTTCACTTGAAAATCACAAACATCAAAAAACTGTTGAGCTTGTGATTCTGTGGTTCATGCTTGTTGATTTTAGTTGAAATTGTTCACTTTTAGTAGTTTAGAGCTTCTGTTAACAGTTGGTGTATTTTGGTGAGCTTTTGGCTTATCAAGTGCTTATTTCAATAAGCACTTCCATAGCAGTTCTTAATTTCTCCACATAAGCACCTATTTTTCTATTTTTACTTCATTCCTAATATTATTTTAGACTTTTCCTGAAATTTTCAGATTTTTCTAAGTAGTTTTGCTATTTTTCTCAATTTAAATTAGTTTTTAATCATTTTTAATTAGTTTTTAATACAAAAAATTCAGAAAAGCTTCAAAAAAATAGTTTTTCAATTTTCTTAGGTTTAGATAAATATAAAAAGTGAAAAAAGTAATTTTCCATATTTTTCATAGTTCATTTGGTAATTTTTAGTGATTTAATTAGTTTTTAATAGTTTAAAATTCATAGAAAATAGAAAAATAGTCATAAAAATACAAAAATAGTTTTGAAAAGTCTATTTTGATATTTTAGACTTTTCCAAGTCTTAATTTTATTTTTCTAGCTTAATTTCCGATTTTCTTGTATTTTAGGTAATTAATTATTAGTTAAAAATAGTTTTTAATTAGATAATTAGGTTTAAAAATAATTTTCTTTTTCTAAATATTTTCTTATATCATTAGGTTTGTAAAAACATCATTTTCATATTTTTAGGGTTAATATTGCTTTAGTTTCACTTTTTATTTTGTACGTTACGTAGTTTTTTAATTTAAACGTACGTTTCAGGTTTTAAACGTTCATCACTTTAAATATAGTGATAGCGTTTATTTAATTGATTTTATCTTTTTAATTTTCTTTAATTTGCATTTAAGGCGTTTTTAATTTGTTGGCTTTTCTCGTAGTTATAATATCATATTCCCTTTTTCGTTCAAACTTCTCGATCACTATACGTTGATTGATCCATTGCATAGCTCGCTGGGACATAACGACCCGGGGAAACACTGTGCTCCTCTGATCTTAATTGCATTAGTGTTTGAGCAGTTTTTAGTCTTTCAGACTTGACTGTTTAGCACCAATCAAATTTTGGCGCCGCTGCCGGGGAGCTGTGCTAATCTATCTTCCGTGTAGCAGATTAGTTGTTTGAATCCTCACTCTTTGTTCATATCATCCATCTTTGTATATATATATATCCATATTTTCTTCTAAAAAAATCCAAAAACCCAAAAACATCCAAAAACGTATAAAACACAAAAATATTTTTCCTTTTGTTTCTATATATGTATCAAAAATAAAAATACAAAAAGAATCGTCGTTTTCTTTAATAATTAACAACTTAAAAGATTACCACCGAAAACCAAGGCAGTGCACTACCTAACTGGGGGTGCGACCATAATAAGTTCCCGAACTAAAGATATAAAACTTGCCTTTGTGTCCATTGTGATTGGTGTACCTTTTTTAAAGAAGCCATTCATCTTGGATTATTGGTTAAGTTCACTGTTGTTTTGCCTCGATTTTGTGTTAATTGATTTTGTTGTGGTATCGACGTTTCAGAACCAGAAAACCCATAAAAATTCTTCTCACCCTGATTTTTACAAAACGTCTTCATAATTCTCATTCTCATCTGAAAGATTTTCATAATTCCATTTCTCTCCTTAACTCTGAGTTTCCTTAGAGTTAACTCTAGTGTATGCGCACTCGCTCTTCTAGATCTGTAAGCCCATTTCGTGAGCTTGTCAAGATTCCAAGAAGGCGTGTTCGTAGACTTTCTGCTCCATCAGTCGGATCTGAGATCCGGACTGTTCACACTACTTCCGCTATCATGGCGGATGAAATTCCTATGTGTGAGCTTCTCCAGGCACCCATCGACGGGTATGGAGATGCTATCGTTGTACCAGCCATCGTGGCTGAAAATTTTGAACTCAAGACCGGGTTACTGAATCTTGTAACTTCAAATCAGTTCTACGGTTTTGAGCGGGATGATCCTCATGCTCATATAAGATGGTTTAACAAGATTGCATCTACCATCAAGTATAAGAATGTCCCTTCTGATGCTGTTAAGCTTCTTCTGTTCCCGTTTTCTCTTGAGGGGCAAGCCCGGATTTGGCTTGAAAAACAACCCCCTCAGTCTATAGAGACATGGGAAGATCTTGTGAAGAAATTTGTGAATGAATTCTATCCACCTTCCAAGACCACGAGTCTTAAAAATGAAACCATCAAGTTCACTCAGAAGTTTGATGAATCCTTCAGTGAATCGTGGGATCGTTTCAAGGAATTGCTTCGCAAATGTCCTCACCACGGTTTCTCCGAGTTGATGCAACTCGACACTTTCTACAATGGAGTGAGTCAATCTGATCAAGATTCTCTCAATTCCTCCGCGGGAGGAAATTTCCTAAGCAAAACTGTCAAAGAAGCTTTAGCGATAATCGAAAACAAGTCTAAAGTCCGCACTGCACGAAGCAAGCCGGTTGTTTCTCAAGTCAGTGTTGGTCCTTCTTCTTCTTCATCGCCCGTGAGTCAGTCTAGCACCGATGCTAAGATTGATAAACTCACGGAAGCTATCCAAGCTTTGGTTCTCTCCAATCAAAAGAAAGTTTCTTTTCCACAAACTTCACCTCCTGCTGAAGTTAAAAAAGTGGAAGTCTGTGTTACCTGTGGTGGCCCCCATGCTTACTATAACTGTATGGCCACCGATGGTAACCCTTTTGAAGCCAATGCTGTGGGCGGGTTGTCTAATCAAGGAGGCAATCAATATCGTGCTCCTGTGGACCCGAACCACCGTCCTAACCACTACTCTGGACCTCCCGGTTTCAATCAAAACCAAAACCGTAATCAGAATCAGAATAGACCGAACCAAGGTTTTCAAACCCAAGGTCATTTCAATCAAAACAACGGTTTTCAAAATCAGAATCAAAATTTCCAACATCAAGGAAATTACAATAGAAACCCAGGTCAGGGAAATTTCAACCAAGGGTATTTTCATGGCAATAATCAAGGGAATTTTCAGAATCAAGGCCCTAATCCTAACAATAGAGGCCAGAATTTCCCTGTGCAAACTCAAGCCATTGTTCCAACTGGACCATCATCTGATGATTTGTTGAAACAATTCATGAAATCCCAAGAGGAAATGAATCGGTTGTTGGTCAGCCAAATTTCTGACATCAAGAAGTCTTTAAATGATCGACCCTCGGGCTCAGGTACTTTACCTAGCAACACGATCGCTAATCCGAGGGGCGATGCAAAGGCGATCACAACCCGAAGTGGTGCTTCTTATTCTGGACCCGCTGTTCCTACTACCTCTTCTTCTTCTCTCCCAAAGGTAGTGGAAAGTGAACCTCCGAAACACAATGGACCTATGACTCCAATGCCCCCTCCTCCTGTGGCAATGAGTCAAGTTACCAAGGAAACAACGGACAAGGTGCATTATTCAAGCCCACGAGGTACCGCACACGTCCCACCTTCGGTAGTCCAACCTCAAGTGGTCCAGAAACCCAAGTCGAATCAAGGAGTTGTTTTTGAACCTCCTGTAGCTCCTGTTGAGAATCAGAAATCCAAATCTTCTATTCCATATCCCTCACGTTTACATGAGCAAAAGCTCCGCGAGAAAGCTAGTCATCAGATGGAAAAATTCTTTCAGATTTTCCAAGAACTTCACTTTGACATAAGCTTCGCGGATGCCATCATGTTAATGCCCAAATTTGCATCTACTCTGAAACATATGCTGAGCAACAAAGAAAAGCTATTTGAAATGGCTAAGACTCCTTTGAATGAGAATTGCTCAGCTGTTTTGTTAAAGAAGCTTCCCGAGAAGCTTGGAGATCCCGGAAAATTTCTTCTTCCTTGTGTTTTTCCTGGGATGATTGAATGCTTTGCCCTTGCCGATCTTGGTGCAAGCATCAATCTGATGCCGTATTCAGTGTGGAAGAAACTGTCTCTTCCGGAACTTATTCCTACCTGCATGACTCTTGAGCTTGCAGATCGTTCTATCTCGCGTCCTCTCGGCATTGCCGAGGATGTATTCGTGAAAGTAGGAAAGTTCCATTTCCCAGCTGATTTTGTGGTCGTTGATTTCGATGCTGATCCTCGAGTTCCCCTCATTGTTGGGCGGGGATTCTTGAGGACGGGCCGTGCTCTCATAGATGTATTTGAGCAAGAGATCACTCTCCGTGTGGGTAATGAAGCTGTTACCTTTAACCTCGATCAAACTTCGAGGTACTCCTCAAATTATGACACTGAATCAATTAATCGAGTCGATTTAATTGACATTGCTTCAGAGGAGTACTCTCAAGAGTTTCTTGGTTATCTTCATAATTCTGTGAGTGGGAATTCCGATTCCACCACATCTCCTCAACCTATCATTGCCGACTCTTCCCCCTCTCTCACTCCGTTTGAGGGAGGTGACTTCCTTCTGGAAGAGATCGATGACTTTCTTTCTACTGATGAGTCGATTCCGCCTGGAATTGATGGTATGTATGATTCGGAGGGGGATATTCTCTATCTTGAGCAATTGCTTAATGAAGATCCATTACCTTCACTCCCTCCGAAGGAAATCTCAATCGAGGAAATCAAATCAGTGCAATCATCTACTGAAGAATTTCCCGAGGTTGAACTTAAGGACCTACCTCCTCATCTCGAGTATGCATTCTTAGAGGGTGATGATAAATTACCCGTCATTATTGCTAAAGACTTAACTGAGGAGGAGAAAACTGCTCTCATAAAGGTCTTGAAGTCACACAAGCAAGCAATTGCTTGGAAACTCTCCGATATAAAGGGTATCAACCCTGAGTTTTGTACTCACAAAATCTTAATGGAGGATGACTTCAAGCCAGCAGTCCAAAGTCAGAGAAGGGTGAATCCTAAGATTCACGAGGTTATCAAACAAGAGGTTCTCAAACTTCTTGATGCCGGCCTGATTTACCCGATTTCTGATAGTCCTTGGGTTAGCCCAATTCATTGTGTTCCAAAAAAGGGTGGCATTACTGTTGTCACGAATGAAGAAAACGAGTTGATTCCAACTCGATTGGTTACGGGGTGGCGTGTGTGCATTGACTATCGAAAGTTAAACGAAGCCACCCGTAAAGACCACTTTCCTCTACCCTTCATGGACCAGATGCTTGAGAGATTAGCAGGGAACGAGTACTATTGTTTCCTTGATGGTTTCTCGGGTTACTTTCAGATCCCCATTGATCCGCTGGATCAAGAGAAAACCACATTCACCTGCCCATACGGGACGTTTGCCTACAGACGTATGCCTTTTGGCTTATGCAATGCTCCTGGCACGTTCCAACGTTGTATGATGGCAATTTTCCACGACATGATCGGGGAAACTATGGAGGTGTTTATGGATGACTTCTCGGTCATTGGGGACTCATTTCAGACTTGTCTCTCCCACTTAGACAAAATGCTTAAAAGGTGTGAAGACACCAATCTATGTCTAAACTGGGAGAAGAGCCACTTTATGGTCAAAGAGGGCATTGTCCTCGGCCATAAGATTTCTAAGAATGAGATCGAGGTTGATAGAGCAAAAGTTGACGTCATTGCTAAACTACCTCATCCCACTACTGTCAAAGGTGTTAGGAGTTTTCTTGGTCATGCCGGGTTTTATCGTAGATTTATTCAAGATTTCTCTAAAATCGCCCGGCCTATGACCCATCTTCTCGAAAAAGATGCTCCTTTTATCTTCTCTCCTGAGTGCATCGAAGCTTTTGAAACACTTAAGAAAAAGCTTACGGAAGCACCCATTCTAGTTGCCCCCGACTGGGACTTACCCTTCGAACTTATGTGCGATGCAAGTGATTTTGCAATCGGTGCAGTCTTGGGGCAACGCAAAACCAAACATTTCCAGCCAATCCACTACGCGAGCAAAACAATGACTGAAGCTCAGACCCATTACACCACTACGAAAAAAGAATTATTAGCTGTGGTGTATGCGTTTGAGAAATTTCGGCCATATCTTATCTTGACCAAATGCGTGGTGTATACGGATCACTCGGCACTCAAATATCTCTTTGCGAAACAAGATGCAAAGCCGAGATTGCTCCGTTGGGTTCTCCTCCTACAAGAATTTGATATCATCATCCGTGATAAAAAAGGAGCTGAGAACCTGGCCGCTGATCATCTTTCCCGATTAGAAAACCCTCATCAAGATATGTTCGAGAAAAAGGAAATTAATGAAACATTTCCTCTCGAAACACTCAATATGGTTTCTTTTCGCGGAGACTCTTCTACCCCATGGTTTGCCGACTTTGCAAATTACCATGCGGGTAACTTTGTTGTGAAAGGGATGTCGTCCCAACAGAAAAATAAATTCTTCAAAGATGTGAAACATTATTTCTGGGACGACCCCTACTTGTTTAAGATTTGTGCGGATCAAGTCATCCGGCGATGTGTATATGGTCAGGAAGCCATTGACATTCTCAAGGCTTGCCATTCTGGACCTACTGGGGGACATCATAGCCCCAACTACACCGCCAAGAAGGTGTTTGATTCGGGATTCTATTGGCCCACGATCTACAAGGATGCCCATGAATTCGTCAAAACCTGTGACGCTTGTCAACGTCACGGGAATATCTCACAAAGGAATGAAATGCCACAAAACGCCATTAAAGTGTGTGAGATCTTTGACATCTGGGGCATTGACTTTATGGGGCCATTTCCTTCTTCTCACGGAAATAAGTACATACTCGTGGCCGTTGACTACTTGTCAAAATGGGTTGAAGCTAAGGCTTTACCCACCAACGATGCCCGAGTTGTTGTGAAATTCTTGAAATCTCTATTTGCTAGGTTTGGAACTCCACGAGCCATCATCAGTGATCGTGGTACGCATTTCTGCAATGACCAATTCGCAAGAGTCATGCAAAAGTATGGTGTAACTCACCGTACCTCTACTGCGTACCACCCACAAACAAGTGGGCAAGTGGAAGTTTCTAACCGGGGGATAAAAAGAATTCTGGAGAGGACGGTTGGTGAAAACCGTGCCTCTTGGTCGGATAAGCTAGATGACGCACTCTGGGCCTTCCGTACAGCTTACAAAACACCCATCGGGTGCACTCCATACAAGCTGGTGTACGGAAAGGCGTGCCATCTTCCAGTTGAGCTCGAGCACAAGGCATACTGGGCCTTGAAGCATGCTAATTTCGACATTCAGACAGCGGGTGATCATAGGAAAGTTCAAATGAATGAATTAAATGAACTCCGTGATCAAGCTTACGAGAACTCTTTGATCTATAAACAAAAGACAAAGAAGATTCATGACTCAAAAATCAAAAACCGCGTTTTCAACGTCGGTGATCGAGTCCTTCTTTTTAACTCAAGATTGAAGATTTTCTCGGGAAAGCTCAAGTCCCGTTGGTCTGGTCCATTTACTATCGCTAAGGTTTATCCTTATGGTACCATTGA
Organism: Chrysanthemum seticuspe; assembly: GCA_019973895.1. Classification (NCBI taxonomy): domain Eukaryota; kingdom Viridiplantae; phylum Streptophyta; class Magnoliopsida; order Asterales; family Asteraceae; genus Chrysanthemum; species Chrysanthemum seticuspe. The sequence continues at coordinate 204,686,266 of BPTQ01000005.1, forward strand.
GTTATCTCAAACCGATGGTCCTAATTTCAAAGTGAATGGTCATCGAGTGAAGCATTATTTTGGAGAGGACATTCCATCCATGGTTGTCCCGGACTTACAAACTTTCCCCATGAACCAATGAATGCGGGGATCGAGTCAAGCTAGCGACTCGGTAATCAAAAACAGTAGCATGCCATATGGGTTTTCACCCATATTTCTGTCTTCTTACCTCTTTCTACCACCCTAGTGTGGGGGGGTTGCCCACATGTTTCATAAAAAAATAAAAAAAAAAATCTTCTTTCTAAATAATGGCCTTAGTATTTCCCTTTCACGTTCTTTGTTTCGGCATAACCGCCGGTACTTTGAATATTGAGGGCAATATTCATTTCTAAGTGTGGGGGGGAATTCTCACGAATTTCATATATTATCTACCCAATTCCCCCGTTTTTGGCCAAAATTTTTTTTTGGAGTAAGTGTTCTACACTTTCTCATTTGGTTATCAGTCCGCCTTGTCTGTAAGACAAAAGGATTGGCTAATCCAGGAGCAAACGGCTCTTGGTAAAGATATATCAAATCCGTTTACGGCTTGCAATTTGCCTAAAATTGTATGGTTCTCAACTCACCATATCCTAAAAAGTGAAGAGTTGGCTAGCCCGCAAGATTATGGCTTGTGGTAAAGGCAGTGGAAAATCCATAATTGGTATTCAGCTCACCAAAGATAATATTGATAATTTATCTAAGAGTTGGCTATTCCAGAAGGGTACGGCTTCTGGTAAAGACAAAATCAAATCCGTTGAAAGCTGGTGGTTTGCTCAAAATCACATGGTTATCAGTGTACCATGGTTCTTACTTGAACTGAAACATTTGGCTACTCCAGAAGTAATGGCTTTTGGTAAAGAGTTTAAAATCCATTATGTTTTCTCAAATCATTGCTAGGGACTAGCAATATCTCAGTGTGGGGGATTGATGAGTGTGTAAATACTCATCAATTTTTGTACAAATTAAACTGCAAATTCATCTGAAAACACTCAGAAACACATCAAAATGATCAAAATATCACAAATCAGTGTTTTATGTGTTTTAAATTCAAAAATATCAAAATCAGATGAAAAACATTTCAAATTTACAAAAATTGCAGTTTTAGTCCCCCAAGTTTCAAAAATTGTCAAAAATAGTCCCTGAGCCATAATTTCAAAAGATAAATCACCAAAGGTCCTTTTAAAATCATAAGTTGTCAAATTTAGTCCTTTGGTGAAAAATATTAAAAGTTTGAGAAAATTGCAAAATAGTCCTTCAAGTTTCAAAATTGGCAGAAATGGCCCCTGGAAAATTGCAAAATGGCAACATTGGTCCTTATACTTTCTGAGAGTGTCACTTTTGGTCCCTTGAAACAAGATTGATGAATTAGCAGCTTAGGCCCCTCAAGTTTCAGATTTTACAACAAAAGCCCTTGGATTATTAAAACCCTTTAACCTATTTTGGACCCCTTTCACACCTTGGACCCCCTGTCATTAAGCCATTGTGAACCCCCCTATTATTAACCTGTGGTCAAACCTTGGTCAAAAACCAACACCCGCCAAAAGTCATCCTCTCAACTGCTTTGCCTGCTACACATCTCCTCCCATCCCCCCTCCTCAATTTCTTCTCAAATATGTTCCCCACTCCACAACTAACATCCAAGAGCATTTAATGAACCTTCCCCCCCCCTCACTCAACCCTCAATTTGCAGACAAGAAAATTGGCGCCAAAAACCATTTTGAATGGTTGAGATCAATTCAAGGTCATCCAAGGGCTAGGAATGGTGGGAAAGAATCAGAAGTGAGAGAAAGTAAGATTGGATTATAAAAAGACAGAGAAAGGAGCAAATAAGAGAGTCTAGTAGTTTTTCATTTTTAACTTAGTGTCGTTTTTATGTTAAAAGCTTTAGATAAAAGTAAAACTTGTTGTATTCTGTTTCTCTGTATCAAATTAAGTGTTTTGTACTCAGTATAAACTAATTCCAGTGATAAATTCAAGTTATGATCAGAGTTCATGTTTTATAGCCACTGTTGAACATTTCCATTTCAAATTCATACTCAAAAGCTTCTTAATACTTGTTTCTCAGTTTCATTGAGCTTAAATAAGCTTAGCATAGCTTTTTACAAGCTCAAATTCAAGATTACATTCACTTTGCTTCCTGGTCAACAAAGGTCAAACAGGTGCAAAAAGGGTGCAGATTTGGTGAATGGGTGATTCAGATGTTGAAATGGGTTGATTTAAGTTCATTTGGGTTGATAAATAGGCTAGTGTTCTGGTTTCACAGATTAGCAAGCCATTGTGGCTAAGGATTTTTGTAAGTGAAATTTCAAGTTCTTTGCATTTTTTTATTTTGTAGTTAAAACTGGTGCATTTCTGTTTTAAAAGTTGTAATTAGGTTATATAAATATAGTTTGATCATTGCTTTAAGTTTGGGAAGTGCTTGTGCCTTTTAATCTTCACAACAGTAGTTACAAGGGTGTTTGGATTTGCTGATCAAACTGTCTTAATGGTCTACTCATTGGTTAAGCTCTAATGGTTTATGTTTATTAAGTATGTTTGAGTTCATTTGAGTCAAGAATTTGGAACTGCAACCACCAAAAGTCAACATTTCATTAAAATCAATCTCACTGATTCACTGTTGAAGTTTAGGATTAGCAAATCAGTGTTTTGTGTTTGGAATTCATCAAGCTAGCTTGCATTACACCTATTACAACATATAACATCCTTTTCAGTTCAAAGATTTGAATCAAAGTTGGAAATAGTCAAAATTTCTTGTTTGCTTAAAAAGTCAAAAAGGCACAAAACCAGATTTGAGCCCATCTAGAAGGATTTTTCTAGGATTCATCTTTGAGCCATTTTCAGTGAAATTTGTACCTTAATAAACCTCATCTGGTCCAATTACTTATCACCATTTTAGTTGAATTTTACAATTTTTTTTTAAGCTCCAAACAAGCTCACCTTTCAAGCCCAAAGTGCCCTGCACCACACTGTCTCAGTTACACTGAGAGTTTTCTCAGATAATGCAGCTTAGTCACAGGGATCAAGAGAGCTTATCAATGTCTGATTTTTGGTACACATACTCTCAGCCAGGTCTACTTTAAGTTGCAAGTGGTAGTTTTCATTTTGAGCTTAATTTGAAGCTTGTGCATGTGATTAAAGTTAGTACCCAAATCTGTTTTCACTTGAAAATCACAAACATCAAAAAACTGTTGAGCTTGTGATTCTGTGGTTCATGCTTGTTGATTTTAGTTGAAATTGGTCACTTTTAGTAGTTTAGAGCTTCTGTTAACAGTTGGTGTATTTTGGTGAGCTTTTGGCTTATCAAGTGCTTATTTCAATAAGCACTTCCATAGCAGTTCTTAATTTCTCCACATAAGCACCTATTTTTCTATTTTTCCTTCATTCCTAATATTATTTTAGACTTTTCCTGAAATTTTCAGATTTTTCTAAGTAGTTTTGCTATTTTTCTCAATTTAAATTAGTTTTTAATCATTTTTAATTAGTTTTTAATACAAAAAATTTAGAAAAGCTTCAAAAAAATAATTTTTCAATTTTCTTAGGTTTAGATAAATATAAAAAGTGAAAAAAGTAATTTTCCATATTTTTCATAGTTCATTTGGTAATTTTTAGTGATTTAATTAGTTTTTAATAGTTTAAAATTCATAGAAAATAGAAAAATAGTCATAAAAATACAAAAATAGTTTTGAAAAGTCTATTTTGATATTTTAGACTTTTCCAAGTCTTAATTTTATTTTCATATTTTTAGGGTTAATATTGCTTTAGTTTCACTTTTTATTTTGTACGTTACGTAGTTTTTTAATTTAAACGTACGTTTCAGGTTTTAAACGTTCATCACTTTAAATATAGTGATAGCGTTTATTTAATAGATTTTATCTTTTTAATTTTCTTTAATTTGCATTTAAGGCGTTTTTAATTTGTTGGCTTTTCTCGTAGTTATAATATCATATTCCCTTTTTCGTTCAAACTTCTCGATCACTATACGTTGATTGATCCATTGCATAGCTCGCTGGGACATAACGACCCGGGGAAACACTGTGCTCCTCTGATCTTAATTGCATTAGTGTTTGAGCAGTTTTTAGTCTTTCAGACTTGACTGTTTAGCACCAATCAGGGACACATAACTAATATGTGTTTTCGGGTACGTTCATTTAAGCAACAATGAATTAGGAGCATTGATAACACTAAATTACGTACTTATGTACTAAATATGTGTTTTCGGGTTATCTTAATAGGATGCTTTTTCTACTTCTAGTTTACTTTTCTTTTTCTTTTTAGAGGTCGAGATAACCGCAACTCCAAATAGTTTGCATATAGGCACACAATAGGCAAAAATGTTTCCAAAAGGAAAATTTTGTGCTGCCTGAATCACCAGACCCACGGATCCCAGCCTTCATGCTGGACGGATCCCTCAAGGGAAGGATCCGTGGGATCCGTGAGACATAAGCTGTTTTTACCTTCTATTTTTCTCACTTTGGATGAAAAATCCACATTTGTTTTATTTTAGGGAGTATGCTCTTTAATTTTTGTGTTCTCATGATCACATGCCTTAGATTCATATCTAATCATTAGATTTTAATCCACATTTTGGGTCAAGTATTCATTACAATGATTTGTTTTTCTATATATAGAACTCCCAAAATGCTTGCATAATCCATCTCATCCTCACAAACACAATACACCATGTCATCTACAAATCCTTTAGATGAATCACCTAGTAAAAACAATCATCTTCATGATACCGAAACCTTTGTACTACCTCCATCCAAAATACCACAATCAAACTCTAGGATATCCGCACGGATTAGTATCTGATCTTGTTGCTTAGCAAAACCAACCTCAAATGGTTCATCCTCAACAAACAACTCACCACAAGATGCTTCATTTATAGCACCTCCCTCATCACCAACAAGTACACCAACTTCATCACCACCTAAAGTCACTCTTTTGGAACTCCTTAAGACTCCAACAAGATCTAAACAACCTAAACAAAAAGAAATAGTCTTTTCAACACCCCCCACATCTCCAAATACTATTTTTCAACATCTTGAAACATCACCACCATTAGCTCCCATCACATTACAAGAACATCTAGGTTCTTTTCCACCACCATTTACACACATTCCGGATGTTGATCCATATTTTCCTATTTTTCCACCACATCTTCCGCATAACTCAAATCAAAACAACCCGGAAAACTTCCGCACTCATTACCCACATCATTTACATTGTGAACATTGCCAATCCACTAGGTAAATCGCAATAGAAGTTAGGGAAGAAATGCGTTTCATACTCAACCTCATCCTTGATCGCATCAATACCATCACTCATCAAAACCTCCATCCATAACCTTATGCAAGCATGGAAGGAATCACTACTACTATTTTCTATTTTTAGTATTTCTTTTTGAAGTCATTTTCAAGAACAAGTCTTGTTCTTATTGTTACATGCTTGTACGTGGCATAAATACCACTACAATTTGTTGTTTTATTACAAGGGCTTGTTTACATACCTTGGCTCCCAATCTTGATTCTCGTCAATCACAAGATTATTTAAGCATGTTACTAACCTTTCTTTTTGTAGGATTTTTATTTTTCTTCACTTGACGCCCCAAACAAGGGGGAGCTACCGTCAAGGGGGAGTTAGCGTTTATTTCTTCCAAGGGTTAACTTTTTGTTTCGACAAAAAGGGGGAGAAGAAGTAAAACTTAGGGGCTTTCAAAAATTACATCTATTCTTAAGTTTTACTCATCATAACATTATGTTTTGTCATCAACAAAAAGGGGGAGATTGTTAATACAAATAAATCGTAAAAACGTTTATTATATTTTGCGATCTCTTTGTGTTTTGTTGATAACAAATATAATGTTATCTTAAGTATAATTATAAGGATACATGTTATTTTTGTAAAGCATTTACATATAGCCATTTAAATACAAAAATGTAGTAATTAAGCATTTGTTGTAATAGTTTATTAGGATGGGTAAAAACCATAACCCATGGACCATAACCCATGGATCTTAACCCATACCCAAGTTGGCTAGATACAATGTATACTTAGATACATTGAATCTAAAGAAAACCCATGGACCAACCCATAACCCATGACCCGTAACCAAAAAACCCATGGGCAAAGAGGAGCGTTCCACGGATCCCTAGGATTACACTAGACGGATCCCAAGTGGAAGGGATCCGTGGGATCCGGGGAATGGTGAAGATTTTTGCCTATAAATAGAGAGCCATTTCTTCATTCTAACTCACCCCTCTTCTTACTAAATCTCTCAAACACTCTCATTCTCTTCTAACATATAGATCACTTGATCTAGAGAGTTGTTCTTCTTTCTTTCTATTGTGATCCTCATATAGGTCCTTCTCTAAGGCGAGATCACGAGCATTCTACAAGTCATCCAAGCAAGGGGTCCTTGATTGATTTGTCACTCCGCAAGATTTCTGTAGCAAAGATTTTGTATTTGATATTTCACATATTTGTTGTGTAATAGTCGTGTTGGTTTGGTCCACCGTGTTACGGGCTCGGTATCTAGCTATGTACCGGAAAAAGTGTAAGCAACGTTGTGAAGGCTTCTCCGCCAAGTGAAGGAGTTTGTTGACATAGTGCTTGAACTCTCAAGTAGGTGACTCGGGGAGTGGAGTAGGGCAAGGAAGGTGTCCTTGTAGCCGAACCACTATACATCGGTTGTGTCTTTTCTTTCCCTTCGCTTTACTTTATTTACTAGCTTTATCATTAGATCTATACTTTCCTTTCATCCATAAGATCTCACATATTAACGAATCTAAAGTTTTTAAAACTAACGTAAAATCGGCAAAACTATTCAACCCCCCTTCTAGTTTTCCACACTCTAAGAAAGAAAGCACAAAGTCAAGATAAGAAAACCCTAATCTTAGTGTTATAAATAGGACTTCTTGTAAGCCTTGTGAGGCAGTTAGTCTTAGTTATTTTTAAATTTTTATTTCAAGTTTTATTTACAACATTTATAGTTTATTTCGTGTTTTAAATTCGAGTCTTGTAACCATTTCAAGTGTAATGAAAGTTTGATGTTTTTAAGATTCAATTCAGTCTTTTTAAGTTATAGTTAATTACTCATTAAAACTATTTCAAAAGCTCTCAAAAGCTTCCTAGAAGCTATTTGTTTTACCTTTTAAGATTTTCCATAGCTTGTAAAGGTTTAAGCCTTTTTTTCACTCAACATTAATCATTAACAATAACTTAAAAAGACAGAATTGAAACTTAAAAACTTCAAACTATCATTAAACTTGAAAAGGTTACAAGACTGGAATTTAAAACACAAAATAAACTATAAAACTTTAAAAAGAACCAAGACTAACTGCCTCATAAGGCTTACAAGAAGTCCTATTTATAGCAATAAGATTAGGGTTTTCTTCTCTTGACTTTGTGCTTTCTTTCTGAGAGGAATGAGAATGTTTCTTGTTTGTGCTTCTTTGGCTTCATCTGAGCCATTGAATTAGTCTTGGAGCCCAAGTTCAATCATCACAGCCATAGGATCATTTCTTGGTCATCAAAGCCAATGGAATTGAAGAGGATTTCCGGCATGGATGTTGAAATGTTATGTTCTCTTGTCCTGTTATTAGCTTGAAAGTGATTGGAGGAAGGAGAAGGTTCAACAGTAGACTTTGGCACGTTTATTTTGGTTTGTTTTGTTGGGTTTGAACCGGGTCAAGGGTTAATAAGGTTAAAGGGTTTTGAAAGGTTAAAATAGTTATGGGTTAAATGGTTAAGGATTGGGCTTGGGGTAACAATGGGCTCGGGTGGTTACGTGTTGAATCTAGTTGCAGGGTTAATTTATGATTAGTATTAGGTTTAATTTAAGGTTTAGGTAATTTAGGGTTTAGGTAATTTAGGCTTTAGGTTTAGGATAGGTTTCAGGTTCGGTTTTCCATGCTCATTCCGAAAATATATCTTGAGGTTGACTTTGACTCCGTTTGACTTGATCCAATGCAAAACGTTATCGAGCTGATCCAAAAATGTCCGTTTTCATTCCGTTTACAATCCTTTTGTACCTATTAGACATAAAACACAATCCAAGGATATTTTTAATATAATTTGATATATTTGATTGTTTTTAGCCATTTTTACGGGTTTTACGGGTTTAAAATGATGAGTGAATAGGCGCTCATCATCCCCCCACACTATCAATTGCTAGTCCCTAGCAATCCAATTATATAAAGTAATGAAAGGATAAAAAGAATACCAACATACCCCGTTTAGACTTTTTATTCAGTGCGAGAAATTTAAACTAGACAAAATAAAAAACATGCTTGATTTTCAAAACATGGCATCATGGAACGGGATTCACACAAAATGGGTGTCTCCGGAGAATTGTAATCGTCATCCTCTTTTTGATACTCTCAAACCAAACTTAAACTTATTGTGCAAATGTTTTTGTAAAATGTCAACACTACTTATATTAATAATCTATGTAAGTTAAGACTTAACTTTTCACTCCCACAATCATTTAGAATTTAGGTGAGTGTCCTCATATTCAAAAGTTTGACCACTGAAATCGACATTTATTATGGTTGTCATTTATTTAAGACAATATTACTTTACCGGGAACCTCGAAATCTAAGGATCAAAAAGGGCCTTTTACATGTAGCGACCTTCTTCTCAGCTTGTCTTTTTAGGAGGCTAGGTTTTCACCCTCGAGAATAGTACCGGAATCAGCGAGATTTTGATTTTTAAGAGATTTCCGATATTCCCACTAAGCTAATATTACTTAAATAGATGACAACCGACGATCATTTGGAGATTAGAGACGCAAAGGAGAGATCACTCCATGTGGCGACTTTCTTTTCAGAATAGTATCGGGGCTCATGGGACCTTTGAAATCAACAATCTACATAATTATTGTAATCTTTAGACAAATTTAATGAATACTAGTTCAACTTCCGATTTAAATTTGAGAAAAATCAATTTTCTCACATTTATTCATAAGCAACATAATACGTTTTATTCAAGCAACTTTTTTTTTATTTTTTATTTTTTTTTTCATCATTTTTTATATAGGGATTTTTTTTGCACACATCATACTTGCAATTTTGCTCAACATTATGCAACATTATTCTAATTCAATTTTGCATAAAAAGTTGTTATTGCATATCTAAATCAATTTTGCATAAAAATTTTATTATTGCATAACAAGACAATTTCTAACGTTCAAAAGTTTGAAAACAGCACGTATTTAGTCCGATTATTTATCTTCTGGGAGAAAAAGCGATAAATTACTTATATAAGCTCCAAAGAGAAACAACTACTCCACGCTTATTATTTTAATTTGCACAATTCGTAATAACTTAGTCTAAATGTTAAGAGAGCAGCCAGATCAACACTCTGGCACAGTCGGGATCCCCCTTGTTCTAGCCAAATCAAGACTAAACTTCCATTAACACTAAAACATTAATGCATTATTTTATGTGCAAAGCACTTCATCTTTATGAAATTTCTTAATTTAAGACGAGAAAATTTAAATTTTTGGTCAAAACGAGGGTGCTAGGGTACTAGTAGTTTTAAATGTGATCAAAATTCACTAGAATTCCCTCCACACTTAGAGTTGAATATTGCCCTAAATATTAAAAGTACCGGCTAATAGGCCGACACAATAGAATGTAAAAAGGTAATACTACTAGTCAAGTGTGGGAAAGAAATATTTTTTCAAAAAAAAGGATTAATAAGATATCCCTAGATAATTGTTAGCAAAAACAAAATCAGGTATTGGGCTGCTGGATTGAAAACAGGCGTGTGGAAAACTAGAAGGGGGGTTGAATAGTTTTGCCGATTTTAATTTAGTTTCAAAAACTTTAGATTCGATGTTATGTGATATCGTATGGATAGATAGAAAATATAGATCTATAAGTAATGCAAGTAATGAAAGCAAGTAAAGTAAAGGATAGAAATGACACAACCGATTTATAGTGGTTCGGCTACAAGGACACCTTCCTTGCCCTACTCCACTCCCCGAGTTACCTACTCGAGAGTTCAAGAACTATGTCAACAAACTCCTTCAACTTGGCGGAGAAGCCTTTACAAAGTCGCTTACACTTTTTCCGGTACAAACTTAAATACCGAGTCCTTAACACGGAGGACCAAACCAACACAACTATAACACAACAACTATGTGAAATATGAAATAAAAGATCTTTGCTACAGAAATCTTGTGGAGGAACAAACAATCAAGGACCCTTGCTTGGATGACTTGTAGTATCTCGTGATCTCGCCTTAGAGAAGAACCTATATGAGAATCACAACAAAAGAAAGAAGAACTACTATATAGATCAAGAGATTTAAGATTAGAAAAATGAAAGAATATATGAGAGAGTCTGTAAGAAGAGGGGTGAGTTACAATGAAGAAATGACTCACTAATTATAGGAAAAAAAATCACTACTGTTGCACGAATCCCACGGATCCCTTACATGAGTGATCCGTCCAGTATAAACTGGGGGATCCGTAGGACGCTCCCCCTAAATAGGTTATGGGTCATGGATAATGGTCATGGGTCATAAACTTTGGACAATGGGTATCCAAATAGATACAATGTATCTAGAAGATGCAATGCATCTAGTCAATCGGTCATGGGTTAGCTCCATGGGTTATTGATATGCTCCATGGGTATGGGTCATGGGTTATGGTTTTTACCCATCGTAATAAACTATTACAATAAATGAATTATTACAACAATTAATGTTAAATGATTATATATATAAATGCTTTACAAAAATAACATGTGTCCTTATAATTTTACTTATGATAACTTTATATTTGTAGATAACATCAAATAGTCCTGAATATTAAGTGTCAATTTCCCCCGTTAATGCTCGTGATTTATATCATTTATATGGATTTACGCTTGTTTTCCATTGTTTTACACTTTCAGGTAAATTACGAGCATAGGAGCTAAAGAGACGCGGAAATGGAAACGTTACTAAAGATTTATCACAGTATGCTTATTTTGAAGAAGTTACGGCGTAACTCATCTCTCACATTACACCGTAACTATTGCGTGACCCATAAGTCTAACTTATCAAGAGGTTACGGCGTAACTCTTCCCAAAGGTTACGACGTAACTCCATTAGGTCAATTGAGGTTTCACGCCGCTGATACTTACGCCGTAACTACTACATCACTTATGACGTAACCAAGTTTATTGAAGACTACGGCGTAACCACTTATAAGGTTACGCCGTAACTAGCAGATCTAGTGTATTTATGGAGAAATAGAAGGTTACGGCGTAACTCATTTATTGGTTACGTCGTAACCCAAACCTGGCCTATAAATACCCCACGAATTCCTGCATTTCAAAGCATCCCATTCCACACACAACACTATGAGAACGTGGGAAAAAGCTCAAGGGAGGACTAGGGAAGCATACGGAGCTGTTTCCAAGGGAGAAGTTACACCATTACGATAAGCTTAAGCGTTTATTATTTCTTTTACTTTCAATTCATGTATTTCGTACCTTTGAATATTGAATTGATGTGCATGACTAATATGAGCGGCTAAGCACCCTTTGGTGCTAGCCTAGTTACGATTCCTTAATTGTTTTGTTTGCGTTTACCTTTACTTCCGTACAATTATTTCTAAGTGTATGCATGCATATCTCTAATTGCCTAGGAGATATGACCAACTGACCCTAGGTGAGCGGACTGAGACAGGAAGGGTAAGATATGACCAACTGACGACCCTTTCTACTTGTGCGATTTGACCAACTGATCACCTATCGTTTGGATGAATTTAAGAATTGGGGGGTGTAGTGTCTAAGTTCCTAACGGCTGGGCACTCACTATTTAGAATCTAGCATGTAGCGGTACTTAATGACTCGGCTTAGGGGACTAGGAACAACAGGACTTATGACGGTGCGCCTGATTTCTCTTGTGGTGGCATCTTTGCTGATAGGTTAGGGCGAATTGACCAAATGCTGTCCTCTCGAATTTGACCCCACCTGAAGTAATTGGAAGTAGGTAGACGTAGACATAACTAGTTAGGAGGATTAACTAGGTTAGCACCACTATTCCTCTATTGATTTCCCTTCTACCATTTATTTGCTTTTATATTCTTTCATTAGTAGTTTAATTAATTAAAACCTTATCAAACCATTATTATTCTGTGACAACTAGACTTAGTAATTATCCGACACACATAGCTCTTGGGACGACCTCGGCTTTACCATTTAATACACTACACACGACCGGGTACACTGCCCGTTAGTGCATTAGGGTAGACCATAGGTATAGCGAGATACTATAAATTTTAAGACCTGGTCAGTAAAACCTGCATCATTTGTTATCAACAAATTACAAAGAGATCGCTAAATATGAATAAACATTTTTACGATTTATTTGTATTAACAATCTCCCCCTTTTTGTTGATGACAAAAAATAATGTTATGACGAGTAAAACTTAAGATTAGATGTATGTTTTGAAAGGGTTATTATACAAAAAAGTCACTAAAGTTTGCGGGAAATTTGTCCTAAGTTACTAAAGTTTAAAAGTTGTCATTCAGGTTACTCAACGTTAAAAAGCAAACATGTCTATAGTTTTATCGATTTTTACATTTATTTTTTTTATATATTAAGTAACAAAAATGACACGTCTTTACAAGTTCAGTAACCTGGATGGCAACTTTCATAAGTTCAGTAACGTGGTTGACAACTTTCATAAGTTGAGTAACCTGAATGACAACTTTTAAACTTTAGTGACTTAGGACAAATTTCCCGCAAACTTTAGTGACTTTTTCGTATAATAACCCAAAACGGACCCTAATGTTATCAACAAATTACTAAGTTTTACTTCTTCTCCCCATTTTTGTCGAGACAAAAAGTGACCCTAATGAAGAAATAAAGTGTGGAAAAAGAATATAATCCACAAATCACTAACTCCCCTTTGACGGTAGCTCCCCCTAGAAAAGGGCGTTAAGTGAGAAAATATAATACCTACAAAGAAAAAGTTAGTAGAAACATGCAATATAATCTTGTGATTGACGAGAAACAAGATGGAGAGCCAAGGTATGTAAACAAAGCCTTGTAGTAAAAAGACAAAGTGTAGTGGTATATAGGTCACATACAAATATATTAAAATAAGAACAAGGTTTGTTTTTTAAAAATGACTCAAAAGAAAAAAAATAGTAATATCGTTCCTTCCATGCTTGCATAAGGTTAATGATGGAAGTTTTGGTGAGTGATGATATGGATGCGATCAAGGATGTGGTTAAGTATGATTCGCATCTCGTCCCTAATTTCTTTTGCAAGTTCCCTAGTGGATTGACAACGTTCACAATGTAAATGATGTGGTTATTGTGTGTGGATGGTTTCTGGGTTAGTTTGATTTGTAGAAGGCGGAATATGTGTCTGAAAAGTTAGAAAATAAGGATCAAAGTCCATTATGTTGGTAAGTGGTGGAATATATGAACCTAGATGTTGTTGTAAGATAATGGGAGCTAAAGGTGGTGAAGTTGCAAGATATTTGTAAAGTGTGTTTAGAGATGTTGGCGGTGTTAAAAATACTAGTTCTTTTGGGCTCGAATTTTATGGACTAGACACGGGTAGTGGGATTGTTTTCGGAGTTTAAAGAAGTTCCGATAGGGTGATCTTAGGTGGAGATTTGATAGGTGATGGTGGTGATGTACTTGTTAGAGATAATGGAGGTGCTACTATGGAATCACGTGGTGGTGAATGAGTAGTTGGTGATGAACTTCTTGACAATGGTTTGTCTAAACAATAAGGCCGGATGCTAATCCATGCGGTTTTTCTAGATTTGGGTGGTGGTACAACAGAAGGTGGTAGGATAAAATTTTGGATTTCTTGAAGAGGATTGTTTGCACTAGGTGATTCATCAATGTTGGAAGATCTTTTGGATAACATGATGATGATTGTTTGTGAGGTTGAGAGTGATGGATATGCAAGTATTTTGGGAACCTTATTTATAGAGAAAATAGTGCATTGTAATGAATGCTTGACCCAAAATGTGGACTAAAATCTAATGATTAGATATGAATTTAAGGCATGTGATAATGAGAACACAAGCATTAAGTAACATAGTCATTAGTAAAAAAGGTAAAATGATGAAAATATGAAGGTTTATAGCCAAAGTAAGAAAAATAGAAGAGAAATGCAGCTTCTGTCCCACGGTTCCCACGGATCCTTCCCTTGAGGGAACCGTCCAACGTTAATGCTGGGATCCGTGGTGCTGGTGACTCAGGCAGCTTAAAATTTTCCTTTTGAAAACATTTGTGCCTGGTGTGTGCCTATATGCAAACCATTTGGAGTTGCAGTTATCTTGACTCCTAAAAAGGAAAAGAAAATAAACTAGAAGTGAAAAATCATATTATTATGTGAGATAACTCGAGTGCTCCTAAATTCATTGTTGCTTAAATGAATGTACCCGAAAACACATATTAGTTATGTGTTAATGAAAACGGGTTTATACTTTGTTTTAATAATGAAAGAAAGAAATTTTTTGTCCTTGACGTAAGAAATAGCTTTTAGGAAAATGATACGGGAAGTAGTATCTTTTAGAAAGCATTTTGAAAAAGTCTCTTGTTTAAAGAAAATTTTAACTTTTAGTTAAGAAAAATAGATATCAATTTACATGTTGTAAAATAAAATTTACCTTGGGTTTTGAAAATTCCCGTATTGTTTGTGAGCTGTGTGTGAAATAGAGATCCTAGACTCGGAAAAGAAGATAAGGCCAGCGTTTACATACCTTGTTGAATTGAGAAACAAATTACGACGATTGTTCCATGAGACCAAGACCAAGATGAAGTAAGTTGAATTGTTCCCGCTTCCACGGTTTGGTGAGGACGTCGGCTATGTTGTCTTCAGATGATACCTTCTCAATCGAAATGTTCCTCTTTTCAACATTGTCTCTTAAGAAGTGTTAGGAATTATAAATTCCAGGTATTAAAGAGTCGGTCACCTCAAGTATATGTAATCGTTAGAATGCTCGTAGTCATAGTTATTTTATGTTAAGTAGTATTTAGTTTAGTAATACCGTGGAGGACGGACGGGTCTTTACCCACTGTATGCCTGATCCACAGCCCGTTGTGTGGCGTTTTATGTAAGACTATAAATACTCTCTACCTCCCAAGGTAGAGAGTTGGAGCTCATAATAAGAATTTTCTTTCTCTCACTAAAGTTCCCTAAACCTCTAACTTTCTCTCTCTAGAATTCCACTTATACGCCAACTTTGTGTTATGGTTTGATGTGTATGTGAAAACCAATATCTTACAATTGGTATCAAGAGCCATGGTTAGATCATATCTTGCACATCTTTGGATTTCTAGTGGTTTTTAGGTGGTTTTTGAGTTTGAAAAAGTTTAGTGGTTTGTGCATCATTTGGTTGATTTCTTGTGTTAAAGCTTGGATTTTGTTAGTAATTTTTTGTTTAGAATCATCACAAGTGTTTAGGTTTTCATTTGGTAAGCTTGAATCATCTTGGTTGGGTTGTTTTTGGATTGAAAAGTGATGTTTGTGAAGTTTTCTTGCTAGCGACTTGACCTACGTATTACTTTTCTTGCTAGCGACTTGCTTTACATTTTTGTAGCGAGTTGCAGTTTGTGGAGTTAGCGACTTAGACTTAGCGACTAACAGTACAAGTAGTGGATTCTCCACTACGGGTAGCGACTTGGTAAGTAGCGAGTTGCTATTTAGCGACTTGATTCTTTAGCGACTTGTATCTTAGCGAATTGCTGCCAAAATTTTGCTAGCGACTAGAGGCTTAGCGAGTTGCTATTTAGCGACTTGTATTTTGTTTAGCTACTTGGGACTTTAGCGACTTGGTGGAATAGCGAATTAGTAGTTAGCGACTTGGTGCATAATTTTCTAGCGACTTGGGTGATTTTCTACGGTTTTCTCTTGATTTAGTAAAATCCCGTGAAAGAATCTATTTCCCGGTTTAATCATAGAGTTATAAAATCCCGTTTAATTTGTCATCATGTCTACCAACGTTTCTACAATCATCTCCACTGTTGCCGGGGATGTTCAAGCAGCTGGTTCAGATACTCGTCCACCCATGCTTGACAGAACTGACTACGACTCTTGGGCTCAACGAATCAGATTGTACTGTCTTGGAAAGGAAAATGGAGTCAACATTCTCAAATCCATTGATGAAGGACCATATCGGGTTGAGACAACTAGAGACTTAATTGATTCACTTGAAGATGGAACAATGATCTATGGAATTGACAGACCAAAGACATATGATGAGCTCGATGATAAGGAGAAAAAGAGTCTCGATGCTGATATCAGGGCTTCTAACATCGTACTTCAAGGTCTTCCAAAAGATATCTACAAGCTGATCAATCACAACACCGAAGCCAAGGCAGTGTGGGATAATGTTAAGATGCTTCTCTCAGGTTCTGAATTAACTATGAAAGACAGAGAATCACAACTCTAAGATGCTTCTCTCATGGTACCCGAAGGACACCGGTATGTCTCTAACAGCCTATGCAGATGCTGATCATGCAGGGTGTCAAGATACTCGTCGAAGTACTTCTGGAGGTGCTCAGTTTTTGGGTGATAAGCTTGTGAGCTGGTCTTCAAAGAAGCAAATGAGTACTTCTATTTCCTCTACAGAGGCTGAATACATAGCCATGTCATCTTGTTGTGCTCAAATCTTATGGATGAGATCTCAATTATCTGACTATGGCTTTGAATTCAACAAAATCCCTCTGTACTGTGATAATAAAAGTGCTATTGCTCTCTCATGCAACAACGTTCAACACTCAAGAGCAAAGCATATCGACATTCGACATCACTTCATCAGGGAACAAGTGGAAAAAGGTGTGGTGGAACTCTATTTTGTGAGGTTTGAATACCAGTTAGCAGACATCTTCACCAAAGCTCTTCCAAGAGAACGTTTTGAGTTCATACTATCACGACTAGGCTTGAAAAGCCTTCAACCAGAAACACTCAAACGCCTTCAGGAGGAAGACGAGGAGTAAAGGTCTATGCTCATCTATCTCTTGTAAATATCTTTTCGAAAAGCAAAATACAAAATTACAAAACCTTCAAAAAGCAAATAGAAAATTATAAAACTTTCAAAAAATCCATAAAAATTGAAAAATCTTGAAAAATTCCAAAAATATTGTCTTTTTGTCATGTTTTCCTCGATTCGATAATATCTACGGTCTTTGTGATGTCATTCAAAGAATGACACGGGACTTTAGATGTTGTTCGAATGTTTAAAAAAAAATAAAAAATAAAAAATCAAAAAATCAAAAATTATTTTTGAGAGAAAGTAAAACAATGGTTTATTGTCATTTCAGGCAGTAACCCGCTTTTTTAAAGAAAGAACAGAGCTATTCTTTATCATGTTTTTCAAAATTCCATAATCTGATTCTATAAACATTTATCTGCTGAAAACTAATTGCTTTGAAAAATAACTCAGTCTCTATTTTTGATAATCATCTGGACTTATTTGTCACAATATCAATCTCTCAATCAACAACCTATGTCATTGATTGAGGGGGAGAATGATTTCAATAAAATTAAAAAGTTATTTGGCAATACATTGTTTTCAAAAGATATACATGCATGTTTTATCAATGGAGTTTTAAAGTCTTTAAATCCGATCCTTATCAGTTAAAACGCTTTCATAATCAAGACACAATTCCCCTTAAAGCTTTCAAAATCAATTTAAATCTATAAGAGATCACAAATCTCAAATGATTTGATAATTGTGATCGGGGGAGAATGTGTGATTTAAATTGGAATTAAACCGATAATTCGGTAAATGGTTTTTTAAGGATGTACAAGCTCTCCTTCCCACATGTGACAAACGATTTCAAATTTTCCATGCACATGTTGAGGGGGAGCATCTATCTTAAACCCATGATTTGAAACGTGATCACTTATCTTAATGTGCAGGTTCCCTCTAGTATGTGCAAAACTCTTTTCAAATCTCGAGGCACATATTGAGGGGGAGCAAAATTATGAAAACCTCATCCTTCCCTAAAATGCTTTATCTACTTGATTCGATTTGGGAAGTGATGTTGATATCTTTTAGAAAATGGTTATTAAAGAAGTTAATTCTTTCTCTTGCCTCCATGTGCAAAACGATTTCAAAATACCTAATGCACATGTTGAGGGGGAGTTGTCGTTCTAAAAATATCAAAAACAATTCAGGCACAAAATGCTTTGATAATATATCTTAAGTATCTGGATTGATTTTCAAATGGTTTTCAATTGGTTCCAATGGCAGAAGAACAATACCAAATTGACCGACCAACTTTACTTTAAGTACGATGATATAAGGATGATAAGGTTAGGTATGTGTTCCCATGATCCGCCAGAACTGGAGGGATCTACCCAGGGACTATCCACTAGTTAGTGTAGAGTTCTTAGGTATGATGATAAAAGGAGAAAAATGAGATTTGGGAAGAGTGCGGACTGAGACTGAGCTAGTACTAGAATAAACCCAACAAGGTTCTAGCTATGAAGTCTCGGTAAGCACTGAAGGGGTTGAAGAATTAAAAAGAATTGAATGAGAAAAGGGTGAAAACAAATAGCCCTCCATATATTCAACCTTAGGGCAGAAACCGGGTTCAATTCATATGCTACTGATGGTAACATCGGTATTGAAGACAAGACGTCATGGACCCAGTGACGCACTGCACTTCAACTTTCCAAACCACTCAAGTTCCTCTTAAAAGGACTTGTTTCATTCTCACGGGGAACCGACATTATCTATCGACTTTCTCTTAGAGATTGTTGATATTGAAGAAGGAGACCTTCTCCCTAGTCTCCGGCACAGGATCCAAATATGCACAAATTGAGTCTAGAGCCACGAGATCATCTATAAATCTCATTAGGACACTTTCAATAAAGACTCTCTGTTTCACTCAATGTGGAAAGAGAGATTATATCTTGAGTCCTACGCATTATCCTTGTGGTATTGCCAGAACATCTGAGTGATATGCTAACATATTCACAATGAAGATGGAAAGCCTTCTGGAGCCAACATCAAACAAGCTCCTGGTGGGTGGCATGTGAAATCTAATAAATAGATCAACCATGTGACAACTGAACAGAAACAATAGGGAGATTCAATCTTTTGAATCAATCCTGGTTCAGGTTATGGATTGACGGATACCTTTGAAAAACCGGTCGTTGTGCTTAAAAACTCTTTTCTTTAGCAAATCGACCGTGTACGGATATTTCAAATCAAAAGTTGTTTTATGATTGATAATTGATTTTCATTAAAACCTTCGTTGTATTGCAAAAAAAATTTCTATTGAGCAATACACGATTGTTTTTCAAATATCTCTTCATCAATCAGTGAATTTCTATTTGCTAGTTCACTCACTCCGTGTTGTCTTCTTTGAGAACGTTCCGGTTTGAGAACAGCTAGAGCAGCTGCGAAACCCTGTCAAGGAAATTCTTCGGAATCTTACCTGATCACAGGCAGTACTTGTACTGATCAACGGGGAACCGTGGGCCGTGTACCTCAATTCAACGAAAGTGATCAAAGACATTTTTTGTGCGCTTTATTGCTAACTGTTTTATGCAGGTACACCCGACGTTTGTAGCTGATAAGAATGAAGCGGCAATCCATAGCCGCATGCTCACTTAACACATTCATCTCAAAAGAAATCATGATTAGTGCATCAATGACTCTGATATTTTCACTCCATGCTTCTGCTACGCTGCTGCCAATATCATGAATCAACGAAAGCTTCCGTTACTCTGATGAGAAGATATCATGATCCAGAATGTGAGCATGTCGGTCCGAAAGTCACAACATCACATAATACCAACACCACAATGGATGTCTTAGAGATTTTTATTAGCTGATGATCTCAAAAGCTGGCTCAAATTTATTATCACGTGGATCACTAAAAGACCTCCACTTGGATTAACCAAACATGCAATGAGTGGAATCAATGACTACGAGCTTCGGAGCAAAGTACCACATCAAGAATGCAAGAACAATTGTTAAAGTAAAATCTGTTTGTATTCAATGTAATTTTAGTTCATGATTGAGGTGAGCTCCCTTAGGGGGAGATTGTTAGGAATTAGAAATTCCAGGTATTAAAGAGTCGGTCACCTCAAGTATATGTAATCGTTAGAATGCTCGTAGTCATAGTTATTTTATGTTAAGTAGTATTTAGTTTAGTAACACCGTGGAGGACGGACGGGTCTTTACCCACTGTATGCCTGATCCACAGCCCGTTGTGTGGCGTTTTATGTAAGACTATAAATACTCTCTACCTCTCAAGGTAGAGAGTTGGAGCTCATAATAAGAATTTTCTTTCTCTCACTAAAGTTCCCTAAACCTCTAACTTTCTCTCTCTAGAATTCCACTTATACGCCAACTTTGTGTTATGGTTTGATGTGTATGTGAAAACCAATATCTTACAAGAAGTGATGACGGATCTCTATATGCTTGGTGCGAGTGTGCAACACCGGATTCTTGCTTAAGTCAATAGCACCGTTGTTGTCGCTTAGAATGGCTATGTCACTTAGATGAATGTCGCAGTCAACCCTAATGCTTGTTTCATCTATAGTGCTTGTTGGCATGCTTTACCGACGGAGACATATTCGGCTTCGGTTTGAAACGTGATCACTTATCTTAATGTGCAGGTTCCCTCTAGTATGTGAAAAACTCTTTTCAAATCTCGAGGCACATATTGAGGGGGAGCAAACTTATGAAAACCTCATCCTTCCCTAAAATGCTTTATCTACTTGATTCGATTTGGGAAGTGATGTTGATATCTTTTAGAAAATGGTTATTAAAGAAGTTAATTCTTTCTCTTGCCTCCATGTGCAAAACGATTTCAAAATACCTAATGCACATGTTGAGGGGGAGTTGTCGTTCTAAAAATATCAAAAACAATTCAGGCACAAAATGCTTTGATAATATATCTTAAGTATCTGGATTGATTTTCAAATGGTTTTCAATTGGTTCCAGTGGCAGAAGAACAATACCAAATTGACCGACCAACTTTACTTTACGTACGATGATATAAGGATGATAAGGTTAGGTATGTGTTCCCATGATCCGCCAGAACCGGAGGGATCTACCCAGGGACTATCCACTAGTTAGTGTAGAGTTCTTAGGTATGATGATAAAAGGAGAAAAATGAGATTTGGGAAGAGTGCGGACTGAGACTGAGCTAGTACTAGAATAAACCCAACAAGGTTCTAGCTATGAAGTCTCGGTAAGCACTGAAGGGGTTGAAGAATTAAAAAGAATTGAATGAGAAAAGGGTGAAAACAAATAGCCCTCCATATATTCAACCTTAGGGCAGAAACCGGGTTCAATTCATATGCTACTGATGGTAACATCGGTATTGAAGACAAGACGTCATGGACCCAGTGACGCACTGCACTTCAACTTTCCAAACCACTCAAGTTCCTCTTAAAAGGAATTGTTTCATTCTCACGGGGAACCGACATTATCTATCGACTTTCTCTTAGAGATTGTTGATATTGAAGAAGGAGACCCTCTCCCTAGTCTCCGGCACAGGATCCAAATATGCACAAATTGAGTCTAGAGCCAAGAGATCATCTATAAATCTCATTAGGACACTTTCAATAAAGACTCTCTGTTTCACTCAATGTGGAAAGAGAGATTATATCTTGAGTCCTACGCATTATCCTTGTGGTATTGCCAGAACATCTGAGTGATATGCTAACATATTCACAATGAAGATGGAAAGCCTTCTGGAGCCAACATCAAACAAGCTTCTGGTGGGTGGCATGTGAAATCTAATCAATAGATCAACCATGTGACAACTGAACAGAAACAATAGGGAGATTCAATCTTTTGAATCAATCCTGGTTCAGGTTATGGATTGACGGATACCTTTGAAAAACCGGTCGTTGTGCTTAAAAACTCTTTTCTTTAGCAAATCGACCGTGTACGGATATTTCAAATCAAAAGTTGTTTTATGATTGATAATTGATTTTCATTAAAACCTTCGTTGTATTGCAAAAAAAATTTCTATTGAGCAATACACGATTGTTTTTCAAATATCTCTTCATCAATCAGTGAATTTCTATCTGCTAGTTCACTCACTCCGTGTTGTCTTCTTTGAGAACGTTCCGGTTTGAGAACAGCTAGAGCTGCTGCGAAACTCTGTCAAGGAAATTCTTCGAAATCTTACCTGATCACAGGCAGTACTTGTACTGATCAACGGGGAACCGTGGGCCGTGTACCTCAATTCAACGAAAGTGATCAAAGACATTTTTTGTGCGCTTTATTGCTAACTGTTTTATGCAGGTACACCCGACGTTTGTAGCTGATCAGAATGAAGCGGTCAATCCATAGCCACATGCTCACTTAACACATTCATCTCAAAAGAAATCATGATTAGTGCATCAATGACTCTGATATTTTCACTCCATGCTTCTGCTACGCTGCTGCCAATATCATGAATCAACGAAAGCTTCCGTTACTCTGATGAGAAGATATCATGATCCAGAATGTGAGCATGTCGGTCCGAAAGTCACAACATCACATAATACCAACACCACAATGGATGTCTTAGAGATTTTTATTAGCTGATGATCTCAAAAGCTGGCTCAAATTTATTATCACGTGGATCACTAAAAGACCTCCACTTGGATTAACCAAACATGCAATGAGTGGAATCAATGACTACGAGCTTCGGAGCAAAGTACCACATCAAGAATGCAAGAACAATTGTTAAAGTAAAATCTGTTTGTATTCAATGTAATTTTAGTTCATGATTGAGGTGAGCTCCCTTAGGGGGAGATTGTTAGGAATTAGAAATTCCAGGTATTAAAGAGTCAGTCACCTCAAGTATATGTAATCGTTAGAATGCTCGTAGTCATAGTTATTTTATGTTAAGTAGTATTTAGTTTAGTAACACCGTGGAGGACGGACGGGTCTTTACCCACTGTATGCCTGATCCACAGCCCGTTGTGTGGAGTTTTATGTAAGACTATAAATACTCTCTACCTCCCAAGGTAGAGAGTTGGAGCTCATAATAAGAATTTTCTTTCTCTCACTAAAGTTCCCTAAACCTCTAACTTTCTCTCTCTAGAATTCCACTTATACGCCAACTTTGTGTTATGGTTTGATGTGTATGTGAAAACCAATATCTTACAAGAAGTGATGACGGATCTCTATATGCTTGGTGCGAGTGTGCAACACCGGATTCTTGCTTAAGTCAATAGCACCGTTGTTGTCGCTTAGAATGGCTATGTCACTTAGATGAATGTCGCAGTCAACTAATGCTTGTTTCATCTATAGTGCTTGTTGGCATGCTTTACCGACGGAGACATATTCGGCTTCGGTTGTTGATATGGACAATGCCGTTTGCTTCTTTGAGAACCAAGATGTTAAACAACATCCCATAAAAGTACATACACCACTTTTACTTTTTCGGACAACATATTCACCTGCATGGTCCGAATCCGCATATACAATAGTTTCTACCCCCGTTCCCTTAGGATACCATAATCCTAATTGAGTCATACCCTTAATGTATCTAAATATTCTTTTGACCGCTTCTAGATGTGATGTTTTAGGGTCTTCTTGAAACCTAGCACAGAGACAAATACTAAACATGATATCCGGCCGACTAGCCGTAAGATAGAGAAGACTACCAATCATGCCACAGTATTTTGTGTTATCAACGGATTCACCGTCTTCATCTTTTGTTAGTTTAGTATCGGATGACATTGGTGTTCTTATGGGTTTTGACTTTTATAAACCAAATTTCTTTAACATTCTTTTATGTATTTTGATTGATTAAAGAAGATACCATCTTCTAGTTGTTTGATTTGTAGACCATGAAAGAAACTTAGTTCTCCCATCATACTCATTTCGAACTCATCATGCATGATTTTTGAGAAATCATCACACATATCTTGACAAGTCGATCCGAATATAATATCGTCCACGTATATTTGAACAATGATTATATGTGATTCCTTTTTCTTAGTGAAAAGTGTATTATCAACTAACCCCATGGTGTAGTTGTTTTTGATTAAAAATGATTTGAGTCTATCATACCAAGCTTTTGGGGCTTGTTTAAGACCGTAAAGAGCTTTCTTTAATTCGTAAACATGTTTAGGTTTTTTGAAATCGATAAAGCCCGGTGGTTGAGCTACATAGACTTCTTCATTAATAAAGCCATTTAGAAAAGCACTTTTAACATCCATTTGAAAAAGATTAAGATCATTAGCACAAGCATAAGCAAGAAGTATTCTTATAGACTCTAATCTAGCCACGGGAGCATAGGTCTCATCAAAGTCTATGCCTTCTTGTTGATTATACCCTTGGGCAACGAGTCTAGCTTTGTTTCTAGACACTACACCGTTTGCATCTAACTTGTTTTTATATACCCAGTTGGTTCCTATTATGGTTTGGTTATTAGGTGGAGGGAAAAGAGTCCAAACATCATTAGAAACAAATTGATTTAACTCTTCTTGCATAGCCATTACCCAACTTTCATCTTTTATGGCTTCTTGTGTATTTTTAGGTTCTATGGTTGAGACAAAACAAAATAAACTACTTTGGTTTTGGACTTGAGATCTTAAGGTTCTTTCATTTAACTTTCATATGACCTTATCTACAGGGCGATCTTTAGAATCTTTAATATTGATGATTTCATTGTTTAATGGTTCATCTTCTTTGTTTGTATTTTTCTTTATTTTTATGGCTTCCCTTTCGATTATCTCGTCATCGACAAGAGGTTGGGTAGGTTTAGGTAGACTTTCATCAAAACTTACATTTAATGACTCTTCAACCTTCATTGTTTCTTTATTTAATATAACATAAGCTTTACTATTAGGAGAGTAACCTAAGAAGATACCTTCGGTTGAATTAGGATCAAACTTAGTTAGGTAATCTTTAGTGTTAAGTAGAAAACATTTGCTACCAAAAACTCTAAAATGTTCTAACGTAGGCTTTTTGCCTCGAAGTAACTCGTATGAAGTTTTTCCTAAGAATGGTCTAATTAAGACTCGGTTAAGTATATATGTTGATGTATCAACGGCATTGCAACAAAATTTCTGAGGAATAGATTGCTCATTAAACATGGTGCGACTCATTTCTTGTAGGGTTCTTTTTTCCTTTCAACTACCCCATTCGATTATGGAGTGCAAGGAGCCGAGAAATTGTGAGTAATACCATTAGCGTCACAAAAAGCTCCAAATTGCACTTCATTATTGAATTCCCTACCATGATCTGTTCTAATAGACACTATATGACTACCTAATTGTCTTTAGATTTTCTTACTTAATATTTCAAAGTCATCGAATGTTTCAGTTTTATTCTTTAAAAATTTAGTCCATGTGTACCTAGAGTAATCATCCACTATGACCAAAGTATAGACGTTACCTCCATAACTTTGAATAACGGATGGACCAAATAAATCCATATGGAGTAGATCTAGACACTTAGTAGTAGAGACCATATTTTTAGCTTTGTGACTAGCATGAACTTGCTTTCCTACATTACAAACATTACAAAAATGATGTTCATATTTTAATTTGGTAGATCTCTTACTAGTTCTTTAGATGATAGCGATTGAAGAAGTAACATATTGGCGTGACCCAATCTTCAATGCCATAAGGTCGAAGTATCATCCATAGAAGTAAGATAAAGTTTGTCTTTAGGTTCATTACCGATTTTAATGACATAGAATCCACGTTTTCTAATGCCTCTTCCTATAGTAATATCGTTTTTCAATATTTTACTACCGGTTTCACTAAAAAGTACGTTACACTTTTTTGTCACGTATTTGTCCTATAGGTAGATGGTTGAAGTTTAGGTTTTCTACGTGACACACATCATGAATGGTTAAAGATTTGTGAGAAATTGTACCTTTACCGATGATTTTGCTCTTTCTATTACCAAATACCACATTCCCTCCATTGAAGGATTCGTATGTGGAAAACAGGTCTTTATTACCGGTCATGTGCCTTGTGAACCCGCTATCCTTGATCCATTTATCCGGATCTAGGTCGACCTTTAAGCACACCTAAGAAAACAATTAACTCAAAAGTTTGGTCCCCATTTGTTCATGGGTCCATTAGTGTTATACATTTCATTCATGTTAGGCATATATGGAAAGGGTGAGAATGCATTCCATGGTGTAAAGTTTTGAAAAGGAAAACCGTTTTGTACATTAAGATTCCATCCCATTTGATGGTGGTTGCTTCTTGGATAAACATTATTAGGTCTCCTTACAAATGTGTTTGGTTTTGAAAACGATGGACCTTTGTTTCTCATAAAACTTTGATTATGCAACAGTAACGTGGGTTGGTTTCTTCTTGTTAACAATAACAAAGACGATTCTAGATGAATTAGCTACATTATTTCTACTGTTTACATCTACAGACTCACGGATCCCTGGTTTTACACTAGACGGTTCCCTTTTCAAGGGATCCGTGGGATCCGTGACTACAGTAGCTTGTTTTTCAGTTGCTTTGACGAATTTTGTTTCTTTAATCTCGCTAGTTGATGCATTATGTTCTTGAAAACCTAAACCCTTTAGATTGTTTCCTGTTTTAACACTATCTAGTATTGTATTTAGAGTATTAGTATTCATTCTAGCGATCTTGGAATCAAGATTATCAACTAGTGTTTGAAGTTGAACACATAACTCACATTCCCCACTTGCTATATTCCCTTTTCAAAACATTTTAATTCGCTTTTTAACTCAATGAATTCCTTTTCTAAGCGTTCATTTGTGTTTTTCAAAATCTTATTTTTGTTAATTATTTTTAGACTAATTTTGCAAAGTTTATCATATTCACGATGCAATGAATTATCGTCTAATGATGAGAAACTATAATAAAAAGATTAAGGACATACCTCGTTTGAGTCATTTGCCATGAGAAAAATTTCTTCATCCTCCTCCTCATTCATTCCCCACGAACCACTCACGAACGCCTTTTGTTTGTCATGTTTGGGACACTCCCTAATGAAGTGATTAGGGTCCCCTGTTAGCCTTGATTATTTTTATTAGAAGTGATGGTCATTCACGATTAGGAACTTTGTAATGTGTGTTAGATATCGTGATAGAATAGTCAACGGGCTCGTGGATTGGGCTAAGCTAATTGGGCATTAGTTAAGTTAAGCTAGCCTTGTCTAGTTCGTGTAACCCAAGCCCAATCCAAGTCCATCTCAAGGCCCATGGCCAAGCCTTAGGGCATCATCCTCTCTTACTATAAATACCCCTCAAATGGTCATTTGAGGGGTGTGCTTGAAAGTGTGTGTGTGTGTGTTTTTCTTTCTTGAATATACAACATCTTGTGTTTATCTTATCATCTCACATACACGAATATTACATCAAGTCACCATCTTTCTCATCTTATTTCTAAGCTTTGTTTGTGTTTTTTTCACGTGGTTATACTTGTATACGTGTTGGGTTTGCTTGGTAAAGTGATAAGGTTGATAAAACTAAGGTCCTACAATTGGTATCAATCGCCTAACAATGGTTTAGGAGTGTTTGGTTGAAGTTTTTGTTTGTGTAGTATACGCGTAGTTTCGTTCTCAAAGTTTCACGCTTAAAGCTTTAATTTTTGCACTCAAAAATTCAAGATTCTTGTGGTTTAAGGTTTATTTGGTGCTAAAGTTTCAGTTTTTTGCAAAAAGTTCGAAGCTTTACGCGTTTTGGTTAAGTTTTGAGCTCGTTTTTGATTCTTTGGTCATTTCTACTCGTAACTTTTCTAAGCACTTTGGGTGAAAAAGGTCAACATTTTTGGGTTATTTGAGTGTTTTTAAGGATATCTGTGCAAGAGAAATCGGTTGAATCATTGAAATTTTTTTACGAGTAAGTCAAAACCCTAGTTCTACTCGTAAGAAAGTCAACTACGCATAAGTTTTCTACTCGTAACTTTTTGGTGAAGAATCTTCGTGCTATAACTGTGACTCAGTGCTTCCCTCACTTGGATAAGTGTGTGGAACACTTCGACTTTTGGATATCTCTTACACTGTGATAGTGTAAAGGATTTTTGGGCAAAACCCTAATCTTACGCATAAGTTTCGACTTACGCGTAGAATACTTTACACATAAGCATTTTTCTTACGCCTAAGTTTTTCTTACGCATAAGCTAAATCTTACGCATAACTTTTTCTACTCGTAACTTTAAACCTACGCATAAGATCCTACGCCTAAGGAATCCTACGCCTAAGATCCTACGCATAAGATCCTACGCCTAAGTTTCTACTCGTAACTTGTGTTTCTACGCCTAAACTCTTTCTACGCATAAAAAAAAAAATTCAATTTTTGAGGAGACTAAACGTTCAATTTTTTCGCGAGATTCAAATTTTGGTTTAACTGTGAAAATTTTGGTAAAAAATTCAAATTTTTGGGCCTAAATTCAAATTTTTCGGGTCAAAATTGTCATAACTCAAAATTTTCATACGTCCTTAGAATTGATTTTTATAGTGAATTTCAAATTTTGGGCGAAAATTTTTTAAGAACCGAGTTTACGAGTACGACTTTCAGAAAAACCTCAACTGAGCTTAATCTTCATCAACCACAACTCCTTTATCGTTGAATCGATCCTACATCAACTTTATCAGATCATACCTTCATCAATGGCAACTCAACAAGACATTCATGCAGCCGGTGCCGAAAACCGACCGCCTATGTTGGCAAAAGGTGGTTATCTTCAATGGTCAAGTCGAATGCTTCGTTACATCAAGACTAAACCTAATGGAAAACTCATGATTAACTCCATTCAGAATGGACCCTTCAAGCCTCGACAAATCCAAGACCATGGAACTCCTGACATCCCACCATCTTTTCATACTCAAACTGAATCAGAATACACTGCAGAGGATCAAAAGCAAGTCGATGCAGATGATATGGCAATTCATATTGTCCAACTGGGTTTACCAATAGACATCTTTGCTGCGGTAGACAGTTGTGAAACTGCTTTCGATATGTGGGAACGTGTTAGACGGCTTTGTCATGGAACTGAAATTGGTCAACAAGACATGGAGAACAAGCTGCTAACTGAATGGGAAAAGTTTACTTCCACACCAGGAGAATTCATTGAATCCTACTATGGAAGGTTTTGCACTTTGATGAATGAGCTAATCAGAAACAAGCTGACACCCAGAACTATCGTTCAAAACATCAAGTTCCTGAATAATCTTCCAGAAGAATGGGGACGATATGTCACTATTGTCAACCAAACAAAAGACTTACATCAGGTGAACTTTGATCAACTGAATGATTTTCTGAAACAAAACCAAGCTGAAGTCAATGAAGTCAGGAAAGAAAGATTGGCAAAGAATCATGATCCATTAGCACTTATTGCAAAGACTCAAACTCCAGTGAATACACAACAACAAGCTTCATCATCTTCCAACAACAACAACTTGCAGCAATTCATTCCACAACCACAACAACAATTCTCTCCAGAACAACAATACCAGGAACAAGGAATCACTGATCCAGAAAATGACCCAGAAGCGACCTTGCAACAGATATACTCTTTCTTGGGTAACGCACTCAAAAGTCGCTATTCCACACCAACTAACAACAACCAAAGGATTTCGTCAAACACTCGCAACAGGCAAATTGCACAGCCGGGTGTGAATATGGGTAATCAAGGACAAATGGTTGGAGTTATTGGGAATCAGCAGGGATATGCTACTGGATTTCGCATGGGTAATCAGTTGGGTAAGAATCAGGGTAATCAGATGGGTCAGAATGTTGGGAATAGAGCAGTGGGTAATCAGAATGGGAATGTTGCAGCTCCAGTCGTTGGGAATTATGGAAATGTGAATCAGGGTAATCAGATTAAGTGTTATAACTGTCAAGGAGTGGGTCACATGGCAAGAAACTGTCCCACTAAGCCGCACAAAAAGAATGGTGATTTTCTTCGGAAAGCTGCTTTGTTAGCAGATAAGCTAGATGCGGGGTTACAGTTGAGTGCTGAGGAAAATGACTTTTTCGCTATTGTGGATGAATTGGAAGACCTCGAGGAACTCAATGCGAATTGCATCTTCATGGCAAATCTTAAGGAAGCTAAGTATGACACTGAGTCAGACTCACCTCCTGTCTATGATGCCAATACAGTATCTGAGGTACCAATCATTGATCCATGCTATAACAATGTCATATTTGATGTGTTTACTCATGACGAACAGCATTCTGTGACGCCAACACCTACTTATGATACATATATGGACAATCCGAGTTGTAGCAATACTAACTCTGAAACTCCAGATGTGGATCCTAATGGAGGCTGTGTGGCACGAAATACTGAGACTGATGAGGAAACGCGTGCTTATTTTGAATCATTAATCCATAAATGTGGCATTGAAATTGAGAAAGTCAGTAAGGTCAATCGCGAAGTTAAGGCCGCGAATGTTAAATTGACCACTGAGCTTGAGAGTTACAAAGAGAATGCCAGAGCCTATGAATTTCATACAAACAAAATATCAGAATTAGAAATTGGTTATCGAGATTCGGTTTTAAGAGAAAAACAATTGCAAATCAAGTATGATACACTCGATGTGAATCTGAACTTGAAAATAAAATCTTTAAACAAGGAAATTTCTGAATTAAATGACCAACTTTCTAAACAAAAAGCAATGTATTCTGATCTTGAAAAAGAGAAGAAGAAGTTGATTACTGATTTTGCAAAACGAGAAGATTCTCTTCTTGATGAGATTCTGGACAAAAATGAAATGATCAAAAAATTGGACAATTTACTTCTTACAACGGGTCATTCCGCTAAGACAAACAAAATGCTTTCTAATCAAGTAAATCCGATTTTTCACACATCTCACAAAATGGCTCTTGGTAACTCACCTCCTTGTTTTCTCAAGAAAGCTCAGAAATCTCAGAATGTGTTGCACAATGGAAAACCATTGCATGAACCTATAATTGTGCATGATTCGCTGGAAACGTTGGAACTATCTGAGGAGAGTAGATCAAAAATGAAACAAAAACATCCGGAAATAAAACCGATTGATTATAACAAATGGAACCAAATTTATGTTCTTCCTTTTGTTTCTCAAAAAGGACAATCAACGTTTTCCACCACACATAGTGTTTCAAACAAAGTGTCAACATCTGTTTCAAAATCTGTTTCAACACCAGTAGTTGTCTCAAAATCTTTTTCGAAAATCGAACAAATGTCTTCAAACAATCCTTTTAACACAATTGATGCCAGAAGCATTTTAGACGATATTAAAATTAGAATTGGGAGACTTCAAGAGACTGTTAAAACTAAAACTCATATTACAACCAACATCTGGTTTAATAGTTTTGATATTGAACAGAAAAAGTTTTTTGAAACTGAAATTGCCCCTCAGCTGAATAACATCAACACACGGGTAAATTATTTTGAACAAACCTTTTTGAAAGAAACAGCTGACTTTGTCAAGGACCATAAATCCCTGGTAAAGCAAGCTAATGACAGTGTTGAACACATCAAATTTTTGGAAAATCTAAATGATGCTCTCTTCAAAGATGTTCTGACTACTGATATTATGTCCATCATTTTGCAAGCATATTCTGTTGAAGATCATGAAAGACTCCAGGATGAGACCTCCGAAATTGTTTCAAAATATGAAAAAGCTCTTATGAAACTTGAAAAAGAAAATATCTCATATTTTAAACAACTTGATCGAAAAACTGAGGAATGCAAGTATGACAAATTGTCGTATGAGCGTGCCTACAATGACATGAAAGCAAAAAATGATCTTTTGAGGGCTCAGCTGGAAAGTCAAAAAGGAAAGGCAGTGGAAACTGTGATTACAAAACCATTGACTGCGGAGAAAGCAAATGTTCCCAAACCGGTTTCAAAACCAAAAATGTCTGTTTCTTTGCCTCCTCCAAAAGTCAATGAGAAAAATGTTTCATCAAAACCAGTCACTCCACCTGTCGTGCCTAAACAAAATGTTGATAAAGGGAAAGCGGTTATTGAGAATCCTAAAGTTTTAGCACCTGGCCTTTTTAAGATGAGTACCACTAATGCGTCTGCCTCCACATCTAAAGAGACTAGGATAGCTGAAACCACCTCCCTTCATAAAAATGTGAATCCTAATGCGTGTGCCTCACCTTCTACAGGACTAGAAAGCACCTCTAGGAGCAGCAGACTAAAGCCTAAGAGCAATACAAGGAACAATAGAGTCTCGCATGCCTCTAGGAGTAGTAGCTTGAATAAAGAGAAGAAAGTAGAAGAACACCCTAGGAATTTACAGCTTTTGAATAAGAAAGACATTTCATCTGAATGTACTGAACCTATGAAACTTGCTAAGTCTAATGAATGTGTTGAATCTCTTTGTTTAACTTGCAAGAAATCTTTAAATGTTCAAGATGATTGTGTTTCTAAGAATGTGAATGATAAGCCTGTTAAGAAGAACGTCCCAAAAAGTAATTACGCTAAACAAGTAGGAAGACTAGTTGCAAAACTTAGGCTTTACACTACTGACAGGAACCAACGTGTATAATTTAGGGATGATATTTGGAAACCCACAGGTAGAACTTACACACTCCAGAATGGTACAATGAGTGATAAACCAGACTTCCCTGTAGACAACCTCTCTGAGTGTGATAAGGATTTTACCCCTAACCCAAAGGAACCAAAATCAAAACGGTTTCCACAATATTCTTTTTCTGTTACTGGCAGGTTATCGAAATTTGTCTTTGGATCATCGACTCGGGTTGCTCCAAGCACATGACCGGGAATCTGAAGCTGCTGATCAATTTCGTCTGGAAATTCATGGGAACCGTACGTTTCGGAAATGATCATGTAGCAGCTATCATGGGTTATAGAGATCTACCTTTTGGAAATTATTTGATCACTCGGGTTTACTATGTCGAAGGGTTGGGACAAAATTTGTTCTCAGTCGGGCAGTTCTGTGATACAGATTTAGAGGTTGCTTTTAGGAAAAATGCTTGCTTCGTTAGAAACTTGGATGGCACTGATCTCTTAACTGGGAATCGTGATACAAACTTGTATGCTATCGAAATCAATCAAATGGCCTCTTCATCACCAATATGTCTTATGACACGAGCATCTGGAACTCAGTCCTGGTTGTGGCACAGAAGGTTATCCCATCTCAATTTTGACACCATCAACAATCTTGCCAAAGACAACATCGTCAACGGACTTCCAAAGTTCAAATACACCAAGGATCACTTATGTCCATCATGCGAACAAGGAAAAAGCAAAAGAGCATCATATAAACCCAAAACCGTACCTAGTTCGGAAGCAAAGTTGCATATGTTGCACATGGACTTATGTGGCCCAATGAGAGTTGAAAGCTTTAATGGGAAAAAGTATATTCTTGTTATCGTCGATGATTATTCAAGATATACATGGGTTAAGTTTCTGAGATCAAAAGACGAAGCACCAGGCATCATCATCACCTTTTTGAAACGTATTCAAGTACTTCTTCAAACTCCAGTAAGGGTTGTAAGAACAGACAACGGCACAGAATTCACTAATCAGGAGTTAAGAGCTTATTTTGAAGATGTTGGAATTACTCATCAGACATCAGCTGTTAGAACTCCACATCAGAATGGGGTAGTTGAAAGAAGAAATAGAACTCTTGTGGAAGCTGCTCGCACAATGCTAATTTATTCTAGTGCACCGTTATTTCTCTGGGCTGATGCTGTTGCCACTGCTTGTTTCACTCAGAACCGATCCCTCATCCATCCAAGATTCAATAAAACCCCGTATGAGCTTGTGAACAACAGAAAACCAGATATCTCTTACTTACACGTGTTTGGCGCTTTGTGCTATCCTACGAATGACAGAGAAGATCTTGGAAAATTGAAAGCTAAAGGTGATATTGGAATCTTCATTGGATATTCAGATAACTCGAGGGCATTCAGGGTGTATAACAGAAGGCTAAGGAGGATCATGGAGACGATGAATGTGAAGTTTGATGAACTTTCACAAATGGCTTCTGAGAGACTCGCTCTAGAACCCGCACTAAACCGACAGACTTCTGGACACATCAGTTCAGGACTCGTACCTCAAAGAGCTCAATCAACTTCGTTTGACAATCCTAAAGAACAAGAATGGGAGAATTTCTTCGAGTTAATGTTCGATGAATACTATGGTGGAACTTCGACAAATGCATCAAACCATCATTCCGCTGCACCCGCTCAAAATCATCCTCCACCACCAACAGAAGATGCATCTACAACGGTCGAAACCAATGCACCTACTCCATCAACATCATCTACATCTACTCAAGTTCTTGCACCCGTTCTACCAACAGTTGATGAGCAAAACCAAAACCGAAACGATGCAACGTTAGATGAAGACTTATTTGAAAACCCGTTTGCTACGGAATCAGCTGAATCTTCTTCAAGCTTACGAGAACCATCTAACTCGCATACGTTTAACCAACGGTATCCTTCTACTCTGAAGTGGACAAAAGACCACCCTATTGAACAAGTAATTGGTGAACCTTCAAGGCCAATTCAGACGAGACGTCAACTTGCCACCTATTGCGACTTGTGCATTTACCTTTGCTCAATTAGCAATCTAGAGCCAAAGAACATTCGCGAGGCAATGGCAGATCCCGCATGGATAGAAGCAATGCAGGAGGAACTTCTTCAATACCGTCTACATGACTCGTGGGAAAAGGTTCAAAGACCCATTGACGTTCGCGTCATCGATCTTAAATGGTTATGGAAGAACAAACGGGATGAAGAAATGACTGTTATTCGCAACAAAGCTCGTCTTGTGGCCAAAGGATACAGACAGGAAGAGGGAATAGACTTTGAAGAGTCATTCGCGCCGGTAGCTAGACTTGAAGCAGTCAGGATATTCTTGGCCTATGCAGCTCACAAAAACATCACGGTTTATCAGATGGACATTAAGACCGCGTTCTTGAATGGAACTCTGAAAGAAGAAGTGTACGTGAGTCAGCCAGAAGGCTTCATCAACTTGGAACATCCAGACTACGTCTACAAACTCAAAAAGGCAATCTATGGTTTAAAACAAGCTCCGAGAGCGTGGTATGACGAACTGTCCTCTTTCCTTATCCAAAACAATTTCACCAAAGGAACAGTTGATCCTACCTTGTTTACACAAAAATGCAAAAACAACATTTTGATTGTTCAGATTTATGTGGACGACATCATCTTTGGGTCCACTAATCCGAATCTTTCAAAACACTTTGAAAATCTCATGAAAAGTAAATTTGAAATGTCCATGATGGGGGAACTAAAATTCTTTCTTGGTTTACAAATACATCAGTCCCCTCGTGGAATTTTTATAAATCAAGCTAAATACACAACTGAGATTTTGAAAAATCATGGTATGGACAATTGTGACTCGGTCGGAACACCAATGGTAACTTCACCAAAAATTGGAGCCGATTTATTTGGGAAACCTATTGATCCGAAGAAATATCGGAGCATGATTGGTTCTCTCATGTACCTTACTGCTAGTCGACCAGATATTCATTTTGCTGTTTTCTTATTAGCACGGTTTCAGGCTAAGCCTACCGAACTGCACCTCAAAGAGGTTAAACGGATCTTTCGGTACCTGAAGACATCCATTCACATGGGACTATGGTATCCGAAGGAATCCGGATTTGATCTAATTGCCTTTTCAGATGCGGACCACGCAGGTGACCAAGTTACAGCAAAAAGTACATCTGGAGGAGCACAATTTTTGGGAGAAAAGTTAGTAAGCTGGTCTTCAAAGAAACAAGATTGCACTGCACTTTCAACCGCTGAAGCTGAGTATGTGTCTCTATCTGCGTGTTGTGCTCAAGTTCTATGGATGAGAACACAACTCACAGATTATGGCTTTACTTTCGATAAAATACCTATGTATTGTGACTCGAAAAGTGCCATAGCCATATCATGCAATCCTGTTCATCACTCAAAGACTAAGCATATCAGAGTCCGCTACCACTTCATCAAAGAGTACGTCGAAAACGGTACTGTTGAATTATTCTTCGTGAAGACTGATTACCAACTCGCCGATCTATTAACTAACGCCCTTCCAAAAGAAAGGTTTGAGTATTTAGTTCGAAGAATTGGAATGCGAAGCCTAACCCCTGAGGAGTTAGATCGTCTTCTCGAATCTTCTTGAAAATGATTTTCCAAAAAGCTTCGCTGTAAATATTTTTGAAAAACAAAATACAAAATTTGAAAAACCAACAAAAGCAAAATATAAAAATATAAAACTTTCAAAAATACAAAAACAATAGAAAATCAAAAATACAAAAATATTCTTCTCACGACATGTCTCTTGTATAATCGATATTCTGTACGTATCTAGAAATGTCATTCAACAATGATACGGGCATGTACAGATGCTTGAGCGAGAGTTCTTTAATTGTTTTCCAAAACATGTCGTCTCTCAAAATTTCTTCATAAAATGGCTTTCGTATACATTAGTACGAAACCCGGACCGAAATGATGACTTTTGATTATTTTCAAATCAAAACTCGTGCTTTGATCGAAAAATGAGGTGTACGCTTCAGTGCACTACATTTAAAAATGGTGAGAAATCATCATCATCTTGAGCACCTTTTCAAGATTGTGCAATTTTTTGTGCTCAAGATAACTCCCTCTAAAACCCTTTAATTGATTATGCTTTATTAAAGGGGGAGTATAAAACCAAAATGTTCCAAATTCATGCTGAAATCCAATCCGTTTGTCTCCCCAAAAGATTCTAAAATGTTGTTTAATCCGTGGAAATCAAAAACATCATGGATATGCTATTTTTGAGGGGGAGAAACGTGATTAAAATGTGATCAAAAAGGTTTTATGATCGTAGTTTGAATCTCAAAAAGAGCTCGACTCAGTTGAAACCAATGAATTGACGAAGAAAAATGTACCATCTCGAGAAACTTTCTATGGACTTGACCAGGACGGGTAATAATTTCAAGCTAGTTCTCTAGTGATGTAAACGTGTCTCGAATCGGTCTTGTTCATTTAAAGTCGATCAAATCAAAAAGTGCGAACTCTACCCTCTATGTGCAGATTTCTTTCAAAACTTATAAGCACATGTGAAGGGGGAGTGTTTCTGAAAATATAAAACTCTCAAAGGGTTAACAAAATCAGGTTTTATAATCATAAACACTTTGAGAGATTTTCAAGAAAATGGTTTTCATGGCAACATAGGAATAGTCATGGAGTTATAAGGTGACTAAGGATAGGAAATCCGTCCTATGATCCGCCAGAGCCGGAGGGATCTACCCAAGGACATCACCAATAGTTTAGAACTAGAAGTCCTTAGGAATGATTGAAAAAAGGAGTAATGTGAGAAAGGAGAAAGAAGGGGTTGAAGAATTAAAAAGAAATGAGAAGAAAGGGTGAAAAGAAATAGCCCTCCATATTCAATCTTAGGGCAGAAACCGGGTTCAATTCATCTGCTACTGGTTGTCACTAGATGACACTGGTATTGAAGAAAAAGACGTCATGGACCCAGTGACGCACTGCACTAAACCTTCTAGCCACTCAATTCCTCTTAAAAGGATTTGTTTCATTCTCACTGGGAACCCTACATAATCTATCGACTTTCTCTTAGAGATTGTTGATATTAAAGCAGGAGACCCTCTCCCTAGTCTCTGCTCAGGAAAACCAAAATGCACTATTGAGTCTAGAGCCACGAGATTCATCAAAAGATCTCATAGGAACACATGACATGACATTGCTTGTTGTTCACCAATAAGGACACAAGTGATATATTATAGAGTCCTACGCAGATCTTAGCAATCTGCCAGAACATTTATGAGAAGTTTTACAATTGTAATCTTCAATGATTGAATGGAAATTCCTGCCAGGGTCAACATTAAACAGCCCTGACAGCAGGTCACTTCGGTAATTCTCCGTGGATTACGCTTAGTGTGTCTCAAAAGGTCTACAGTCGTGGGGTGATGCTTCGGTGTACCTCAGCGACTCATCTGAACTGTAGATGTACTTCGGTATATCGTGTTATCTCACTTGTGGGACTCCAGTTCAGGAACGGCCTCTGTGAGAATTAGAGACGTGTTTTCACACTATGCTGTTAACACCCTCGAAATTCAAACTTGTAAGTGCCGGAATCCGCTTATTACTAACCTGTTTTATGTTTTCCTCTTATGGAAGCTCTGGAGCGGATTGATCGTGCAGATTTTCCACATGCTCATACCAACAACACATGAAAAGTTCTCATCAAAATCTAAGGCAACAAAGTTAAAGATGATTCTTCGTCAATGTCAAAGAATCTTCAAAGTGTAAAGACTCGAGAACTTCATCATTGGAAACTCAAAAGAAAAATAGAAGTGTGAGCATGGTGGAGAAAGAAATGGAGAATGACGTGGAGACACCTAACCAACGAAGTTGACAATGGCAGACAACCACAATAACTGATCATAAAGCATGAAGGAACAAAGAATTAAGACTATTCTATATCTACTCACAAAGTTCAAGCTCAAAAAGATTAAAGACCTATTCAAGTGGAGCATCTTTTGAATGACCACCCCTTAGGGGGAGATTGTTAGCCTTGATTATTTTTATTAGAAGTGATGGTCATTCATGATTAGGAACTTTGTAATGTGTGTTAGATATCGTGATAGAATAGTCAACGGGCTCGTGGATTGGGCTAAGCTAATTGGGCATTAGTTAAGTTAAGCTAGCCTTGTCTAGTTCGTGTAACCCAAGCCCAATCCAAGTCCATCTCAAGGCCCATGGCCAAGCCTTAGGGCATCATCCTCTCTTACTATAAATACCCCTCAAATGGTCATTTGAGGGGTGTGCTTGAAAGTGTGTGTGTGTGTGTTTTTCTTTATTGAATATACAACATCTTGTGTTTATCTTATCATCTCACATACATGAATATTACATCAAGTCACCATCTTTCTCATCTTATTTCTAAGCTTTGTTTGTGTTTATTTCACGTGGTTATACTTGTATACGTGTTGGGTTTGCTTGGTAAAGTGATAAGGTTGATAAAACTAAGGTCCTACATCCCCACATTTAAAACATGTGCGTTCATCCCTTGATTTCTTGTCGTCTTTGCCTTTCCGAAACCCCTTCTTGTCGTCATATGGGTGCTTGACATATCTTCCCTTTCTTCTAAAAGAAATTCTTGAAATCCCTTACCGCCATAGCATATTCTTCATTATCACTATCCGAAGAAGAGTTTTCTTCATCGCTTGAGACCTTCTTGGCTTTTAAGGCAAGATATTTGTGCTTCTCTTTTAAGGCTTTGGAATCTTTAGCGAGGATAAGCTCATAGACCTTTAGATTCCCTATGAGTTCGTCGAGGGTGAGGATTGACAAGTCTTTTGATTCTTCGATGGCCGTCACCTTTGATCTCCACTTGGATGGAAGTGCCCTTAGATATCTCCTAACATGATTACGACTATAGAAAGACTCATCAAGTGCTTGTAATGATGTAATTATAGTATTAAAGTTAGCAAAAGAATTATTTATAGTATCCTCATCCGATATTGAATTCATATTGTTGAACAAACAAATCTATTTTATTATTTTTAACTTGTTGATTTCCTTGATGAGTTGCAAATAAAGAATTCCAAATTTCTTTCGAGGTTTTAAGCATAGAAATTCTTTCAAATTCCTTTTTGGGTAAAGCATTGTGTAAAACCATTTTACCTTCACTATTTTTGGAAAACTTTTTCTTTTGATCATCGGTGAGTTGATCATGAGGTGTGTTTACTAAATTTCTGGTTTTATCATCTTTTGTAGTGGCTTCAAAGTCGTCTTCAACAATGATGTACCAAAGATCAATATCTTTTGACTTCACATAGGTTTCGAATCTATTTTTCCAATAAATAAAACCATTAGTTTCAAGTAGTGGAGGTCGTTGTATAGTTTGCCCTTCTTTATAATTTTCAGAACCCATTGTGATCGAAAAGTTTTTAAAATACTATTTACTTTAAAATTTTTGTAAACTTAGATCTTGATGCCAATTGTGGAAAACTAGAGGGGGGGGTTGAATAGTGATAACGCTACACGCGTCGTTCGGGGTCAAGGAAACTTCCTTTTCTTCGAGCAAGTTTTATAACACCCTAGGCAGTGAACCTAATCGTTGTAGTGTAGTAATTAGGGTAAGCCACGGGTATTGATATCGTTCTCTAGGGGAATAGGAATGCTAGTAAGAAGTTACTACGCTAAGGTTAAGGTTGAGGAAGATTATTTTTGTATTTTTATATTTTATGAAATGGAAAGGTACGAATCTCGGGTATTCGATTTGGGGGGTTGGTATTTCTACCGATTACTCTACTATTATCTAACTATCTAAACTAAGGTTGTGGGAGTCTATGTCTAATTAATGTGTGCTCGTATGATAGTTTAAAGATGTGTTTACTTAGGTTGTACTACTACTCTTTAATTATCTCCTATTGATGGTTGAGTTGTCACGTCCTTATTCTTAGTTGCGTTGTTTGTCTAAAGTTGTAGGGTATGCGTTTCTCCCTAACTCTTTGAACTTACCAAAGGGTCTCGTCTACAAAACCCACTAGGGATGATAAACTCTTACTCTAAGGCACTCTTTGGATAATTTAGCCTACAACTACTCAAGTAATCATATTCTAAGGTTCACAAAGATGAATCAAGCATTAAGTATACAACGAATGACCTATCGCATTACTAGATCATTAATCAACTAAGATAAGAAACAACCAATCAATATTCAATAATTAAGTTTCATACTTCCTAAGCAAACACACAAATAAATTAGCCGGACATGGAGAACATGCAAGCATACACACAAATAATCAAAGATATAATTGAATTAATGAAGTAAATACTTATCTTGATGTAAGATAGGGTTTAAAACCCTAAAATACTGTACAAGACACCTTAGGTTCGGTTTTAGGTTTTCACTCCAAAAGACTCTCTCTAAAACTGAAAAATTCGGATTCTATATATAAGATTACATATGCGACAGCGTCACCTTATGTTTTGTGACGCCGTCGTGTCGCCGTCATTAGGGTTTCGTCTTGGCCACGTTAACCTTGCGACGGCGTCACCTTATGTCCGTGACGCCGTCCTGTTCAGCTTCTGACGTCGTCTGGGTTGCATCTAGGCCGTCTGAGTAGCAACGGCCTACTCTTTTAAAGCCCGACGTCGTCACTTGAAAATAGGGTATTTGGCTACTGTATCGTCACAAAAAATCCTCCGACGGCGTCGCAATTAACATCTGACGCCGTCGCCTTCTGTTTTCAGCAGCTTTGAGTGTCTCGATTCTGACTTTGGCCATTTTCTTCATATATTCGCGCCTTTTCGTCCAAATAAGTGCCATTCCAGCATTTTGCCTTCAAGAGACCTAAAAAGTGAAAAGGAACGATATTAAGCAATAACGGATACAAAAGTGATCAAATAAGGGCTTAAACGACCCCTCAAAATGGTACCTTTTAAAACCTTATCAAATATCCCTACACTTGTTATTTGCTTGTCCTCAAGCAAATGTGATTTTAGCCAATTAATTTATAAGTTAGGGGTCATGAAGCATTAATTCAAAACGGTCCACAACACATATAAGCCCCGCAAAAGTCATAACAAGCACAGAAATTACATACTAGCACCTCACATGGGGTGTTTGGATACTCACATCTCTCTCGGGTGTATATATGAAATATAACAAATAAGAAATGGAAGATAAACACTCATTAACCGGTCCTAGTACATAGATTACCATAGGCTTGAGAATAGATCAAACCTCCATCGCTTTGGCGTAAGCACCTAGGAAAGACTATCAAAGAGGTCTTTTAAAGGGTTGTAATGTTAGGCTTACGGTAGGGAAACAAGGGTTTGGTGGGATAGGCTATTTAGTGGTGGCAAGTCAAAAATCTCTATAATAAATGCATACGAAGAATGGCGTTGCTAAGCCAAGACTCGACACTCTAAAACTCTAGGTAACGGAAATAAACAAACATAAATTTAATGAATAGATGTAGGATGGTAGCCCGTATTTTTTTTTTTTTTTTTTTTCATACACTTTTACTCTACCATCCCCTACGGTAACATCAAAATGATAGGGATTTGTAGGCACATCCCTACACTTGAGTTTTTTTATTATTCTAACACTAATTTGACCCGAATTGAAAAGATCAAAACACTTGGGGTACATTATTACGCAAACAAAGGGAATTTGAATTTCACGTTCCCTTCCCGTCATTTCATAAACTTTAACTTTTCCCATGAATCCCAATCGTCCCAAAACTGTATACAAAGGATATGACTCGACTTAGCAACTTATGCAAGCAACTAGATAATTGAACTAAGGGTTTAGGGTGATAACAAACATTTGCACTAAAAGTGAGTGCATAAGGGGTAGGCTAAGGCGATTTGGGTGTATATTTGGGGGTGGGGTGTAAACAATGCTCTTCATTGATACTCCGGAAAAACCGAAACATCACGAGAACCGCGAAAAGGATAGGCTCTGAGGGGTTAACTAGGGGTATCGTGTACTAAAGATGAGTACAACGCAAAGGGTGTGGGGGAATTACTCAACCGATGTGGAAGAAGTAATTATATTACGGGTATCAAACAAGGGTTTATCCTAATGCCTCTTATCATTTAGTTATTCCTAACTACACAAGTGTAGCCTCACTTGCGATCTCGGAATGCATCACAAAACAAGTTCTAGAATCTAATATACTACCGGTTCATACTCTAAGCATTGAAGATGAATGCTTTAATTCCTACTAATCTAAGGGCGATCCTCACATTTTGGGTGGAATTTGGGTGGTAAAGGGTTTTTGTGCTAGTCATGCAACTTCCTATCCATGAGACGCTTTTGTTAAGACTAATGGCCCACTCCTATATGTCATGAAAAATTTTAAATTTGGTGCCAAAATTACCCTAACCGACATTTTCTCATGGTTTATTACACAAATGCAATTGGACAAAGCAAATAATCAAGGATAAGCATAGTTTCAAAGTTCCCGTTTTATTTTCCCTCCCTACACTTAAACTGAACATTGTCCCCAATGTTCCCCAAAAGTATCAAAGTTATGATAATGGAAGGTAATTAAAAATGAAAGAAACTAATACTCCCCTGATTAGCTCGGTAGGATCCGTGTAAAGTGGTGGTTAAATCCTTTTCAAGAAGAATTATTGCGTGAAAAGCTCCTTCCAATCTTATGTAACTTCTTCTCGACAAACTAAACCTGCACACTTGAAGAAAACAAACGAAACCTTCGCGTAAAATCGGATATAATGCTTGTGGAATGGATGTTTACAGAATTTCTATTCCCCAGCAGCGGCGCCAAAAACTTGATAACGCTACACGCGTCGTTCGGGGTCAAGGAAACTTCCTTTTCTTCGAGCATGTTTTATAACACCCTAGGAAGTGAACCTAATCGTTGTAGTGTAGTAATTAGGGTAAGCCACGGGTATTGATATCGTTCTCTAGGGGAATAGGAATGCTAGTAAGAAGTTACTACGCTAAGGTTAAGGTTGAGGAAGATTATTTTTGTATTTTTATATTTTATGAAATGGAAAGGTACGAATCTCGGGTATTGGATTTGGGGGGTTGGTATTTCTACCGATTACTCTACTATTTTCTAACTATCTAAACTAAGGTTGTGGGAGTCTATGTCTAATTAATGTGTGCTCGTATGATAGTTTAAAGATGTGTTTACTTAGGTTGTACTACTCCTTAATTATCTCCTATTGATGGTTGAGTTGTCACGTCCTTATTCTTAGTTGCGTTGTGTGTCTAAAGTTGTAGGGTATGCGTTTCTCCCTAACTCTTTGAACTTACCAAAGGGTCTCGTC
Source organism: Chrysanthemum seticuspe (assembly GCA_019973895.1). Lineage (NCBI taxonomy): Eukaryota > Viridiplantae > Streptophyta > Magnoliopsida > Asterales > Asteraceae > Chrysanthemum > Chrysanthemum seticuspe. The sequence goes on from BPTQ01000005.1 coordinate 204,729,966, forward strand.
TACAAAACCCACTAGGGATGATAAACTCTTACTCTAAGGCACTCTTTGGATAATTTAGCCTACAACTACTCAAGTAATCATATTCTAAGGTTCACAAAGATGAATCAAGCATTAAGTACACAACGAATGACCTATCGCATTACTAGATCATTAATCAACTAAGATAAGAAACAACCAATCAATATTCAATAATTAAGTTTCATACTTCCTAAGCAAACACACAAATAAATTAGCCGGACATGGAGAACATGCAAGCATACACACAAATAATCAAAGACATAATTGAATTAATGAAGTAAATACTTATCTTGATGTAAGATAGGGTTTAAAACCCTAAAATACTGTACAAGACACCTTAGGTTCGGTTTTAGGTTTTCACTCCAAAAGACTCTCTCTAAAACTGAAAAATTCGGATTCTATATATAAGATTACATATGCGACGGCGTCACCTTATGTTTCGTGACGCCGTCGTGTCGCCGTCATTAGGGTTTCGTCTTGGCCACGTTAACCTTGCGACGGCGTCACCTTATGTCCGTGACGCCGTCCTCTTCAGCTTCTGACGTCGTCTGGGTTGCATCTAGGCCGTCTGAGTAGCAACGGCCTACTCTTTTAAAGCCCGACATCGTCACTTGAAAATAGGGTATTTGGCTACTGTATCGCCACAAAAAATCCTCCGACGGCGTCGCAATTAACACCTGACGCCGTCGCCTTCTGTTTTCAGCAGCTTTGAGTGTCTCGATTCTGACTTTGGCCATTTTCTTCATATATTCGCTCCTTTTCGTCCAAATAAGTGCCATTCCAGCATTTTGCCTTCAAGAGACCTAAAAAGTGAAAAGGAACGATATTAAGCAATAACGGATACAAAAGTGATCAAATAAGGGCTTAAACGACCCCTCAAAATGGTACCTTTTAAAACCTTATCAAATAGTTTTGCCGATTTTAATTCAGTTTCAAAAACTTTAGATTCGATGTTATGTAAAATCGTATGGATGGATAGAAAATATAGATCAATAAGTAATGCAAGTAAAGAAAGCAAGTAAAGTAAAGGATAGAAATGACACAACCGATTTATAGTGGTTCGGCTACAAGCACACCTTCCTTGCCCTACTCTACTCCCGGAGTCACCTACTCGAGAGCTCAAGCACTATGTCAACAAACTCCTTCAACTTGGCGGAGAAGCCTTCACAACGTCGCTTACATGTTTTCTGGTACAAAGTTAAATACCGAGTCCTTAACACGGAAGACCAAACCAACACAACTATAACACAACAACTATGTGAAATATGAAATACAAGATTTGCTACAAAAATCTTGTGGAGGAACAAATCAATCAAGGAACCCTTGCTTGGATGACTTGTAGTATCTCGTGATCTCGCCTTAGAGAAGGACCTATATGAGAATCACAACAAAAGAAAGAAGAACTACTATATAGATCAAGAGATCTGAGATTATAAGAATGAAAGAATATATGAGAGAGTTTGTAAGAAGAGGGGTAAGTGACAATGAAGAAATGGCTCACTATTTATAGGCAAAAAATCACTACTGTTGCATGGATCCCACAGATCCCTTACATGAGGGATCCATCCAGTGTAAACTGGGGGATCCGTAGGACGCTCCCCCAAAATGGGTTATGGATCATGGATCATGGGTCATGGGTCATAGAATTTGGACCATGGGTATCCAAATAGATACAATGTATCTAGAAGAGGCAATGCATCTAGTCAATGGGTCATGGGTTAGCTCCATGGGTGATGGATATGCTCCATGGGTATGGGTCATCGGTTATGGTTTTTGCCCATCCTAATAAACTATTACAATAAATGATTTATTACAACAATCAATGTTAAATGATTATATCTATAAATGCTTTACACAAATAACATGTATCCTTATAATTTTACTTATGATAACTTCATATTTGTTATCAACAAAACACAAAGAGATCGCTAAATATGAATAAACGTTTTTACGATTTATTTGTATTAACAAGGCGCATCAATCATCATGATCTACGGGAATCCTAAAAACAAATAGAAAATACACAACAACAAGCAAAAGTAGAGGAATTCCCCCATACTTAGTGTTAGAAAATAGAAAGAAGATAAAAGGATAAGCATGGGTTGCCACCCACAAAGCGCTTTTATTTTGGTCCTCTGAGTCACTAGCTTGACTCATCCCCGAATTCATTGATACATGGGGAAAGTTTGGATCCGGGACAACCATAGGAGGTATGTCCCCTCCAAAGTAATGCTTCAACCTATGGTCCCTCACCTTGAAGTTTGGTCAGTCGGTTTGAGATAACTCGACAACACCATAAGGAAAAACTTTGGCAGCGGTGAACAGCCCTGTCCAACGGATTTTAAGTTTACCCGAGAAAATCTTCATTCAAGAATTGAAAAGAAGGATGTTGAAAATGCGGTTATTGATTTTGGAGTCATGGATCTTCTTTGTCTTCTCTTTGTAGATTAAAGAATTCTCATAGGCTTGATCACGGAGTTCATTTAATTCATTAAGTTAAACTTTCCAGTGATCACCCGCAGACTTAAGGTCAAGATTTGCATGCTTTAGGGCCCAATAGGATTTGTGCTCGAGCTCGATCGGCAGATGACACGCCTTCCCGTACACAAGCTTATAAGGAGTACAACCCGATAGGTGTTTTGTAATCGGTACAAAAGGCCCAAAGTGCATCATCTAGTTTGTCTAACCAAGAGACACGGTTTTCGCCTACGGTCCTTTCCATGATTATTTTTAAATCACGGTTTGAGATTTCCACTTGACCACTAGTTTGTAGGTGATACGCGGTAGCAAGACGGTTAGTGACACCGTACTTAAGCATGACCTTTGCAAATTGGTCATTGCAAAAGTGCATACCGCGATCACTAATGATGGCATGACGAGTTCCAAAATGAGCAAATAGAGATTTTAAAAACTTAACAACTACTCGAGTGTCATTGGTAGGGAGCGCTTTCGCTTCAACCCATTTAGAAAAATAGTCGATTGCCACGAGTATGTACTTGTTCCATCGTGAAGACGGGAACTGCCTCATAAAGTCGATGCCCCACACGTCATAGATCTCGCACACTTGGATGCATTTTGTTGCATTTCATCCTTTTGTGAGATTTTCCCATGACGTTGACAAGAGTCACACGATTTGACTAAGTCATGGCCATCACAATATATTGTGGGCCAATAGAAACTAGATTCAAACACCTTTTTGGCGGTGTTGTTCGGGCCATGATGTCCCCCTGTTGGTCCATTGTGGCAAGCCTTGAAAATATCAACGGCTTCTTGGCCATGAACACACCGCCAGATGACTTGATCCGCACATACTTTAAACAAGAAGGGGTCATCCCAAAAGTAATGCTTAACGTCTTTGAAAAATTTGTTCTTTTGTTGGGCCGACATCCCTTTAACAACAAAGTTCCCTGCATGGTAATTTGCAAAATCGGCAAACCACGGGGTAGTAGAATCACTACGAAAAGATACCATATTAAGTGTCTCGAGAGGAAATGTTTCATTTATTTCCTTTTTCTCGAGCACATTTTGGTGAGGATTTTCTAATCGGGAAAAATGATCGGCCGCGAGGTTCTCAGCTCCTTTTTATCACGGATGATGACATCAAGTTCTTGAAAGAGGAGAACCCACCGAAGCAATCTCGAATTTGCATCTTGTTTTGAAAAAAGATATTTGAGAGCCTAGTGATCCGTATACACTATGATTTTAGACAAGATTAAGTAGGGCCGAAATTTCTAGAAAGCATACACCACGGATAATAATTCTTTCTCCATTGTAGTGTAATGTCCTTGAGCATCGGTCATAGTTTTGCTAGCATAGTGTATAGGCTAAAAATGCTTTGCTTTTCGTTGCTCCAAGACCGCACCTAAAGCAAAGTCGCTAGCATCACACATGAGCTCAAAAGATAGGTCCCAATCGGGGGCAACTAATATTGGTTCTTCGGTAAGTTTCTTTTGAAGAGTTTGAAAAGCTTCAATACACTCTTAAGAAAAGATGAACGTAGTATCTTTATCAAGGAGACGAGTCATCGGTCGGGCCATTTTCAAAAATTCTTGAACGAATCGACGATAGAAGCCGGTGTGACCAAGAGAACTCCGAACATCTTTGACGGTGGTGGGATGAGGCAATTTGGAGATAACATCAACTTTAGCCTTATCAACCTCAATCTTGCTTTTTGAAATCTTATGGCCGAGGACTATGCCCTCTTTGACCATGAAATAACTTTTCTCTAAACTTAGACAAAGATTAGTGTCTTCACAGTGTTTAAGCATCTTGTCCAAATGGGAGAGGCATGTTTTGAAAAAATCTCCAAAGACCGAAAAATCATCCATAAAGACCTCAACAGTTTTCTCGGTCATGTCGTGAAAAATGGCCATCATACACCTTTGGAACGTACCGGGAGCATTACATAAGCCAAAAGGCATGCGTTGGTAAGAAAACGTTCCATACGGGCATGTGAAGGTGGTCTTCTCTTGGTCTTGTGGGTCAATGGGAATTTGGAAGTAACCTGAGAAACCGTCGAGAAAAAAATAGTATTCGTTTCCCGCTAATCTCTCGAGCATTTGGTCCATGAATGGTAAAGGAAAGTGGTCTTTGCGGGTGGCGTCATTTAACTTTCGGTAGTCAATGCATACATGCCATCCCGTAACCAATCGAGTAAGAATCAACTCGTTTTCACCATTTTCAATTACGGTAATGCCACCCTTTTTGGGCACACAATGCACGAGGGTCACCCAAGTACTATTCAAGATAGGGTAAATCAATCCGGCATCAAGAAGTTTGAGAACTTCCTTTTTGATAACTTCATGGATTTTAGGATTAACCCTAGTTTGGTGTTGAACCATCGGTTTAAAGTCGTCCTCCATTAAAATCTTGTGTATACAAAATTATGGGTTAATACCCTTAATGTCGAAAAGTTTCCAAGCGATGGATTGCTTGTGTTACTTTAAAACCTTTATAAGAGCGACTTACTCCTCATCATTCAAGTCTTTAGCAAATATGACAGATAACTTATCGGTACCCTCTAAAAATGCATATTCAAGATGAGGCAGTAAGTCCTTAAGTTCGACCTCCGGAGGATCATTAGGATTCTCAATTTTTTTATTTTCCTCAATATGAAGTTCTTTTGGATGGATAGATGATGGATCATCATTAACCAACTTCTCAAGGAGAAGAATGTCTCCTTCCGTGTCAAATACAACATTATCAATTCCTGGCAAAATTGAATCACTTTTTAGACAAGCTTCGATCTCTTCCAAGATGAAATCACTTCCCTCAAACGGAATGAGGGAAGGGGAAGAGTGGGAAATAATAGGTTCAGAAGATGGTTCAGAAATTTTAGAAGAAGGAGTGGGATTGTCACACTTAGAATTGTTTGAAAAACCAAGAATCTCTTGAGCATACTCCTCCGCAGCAACATCAATGACATCAATTCAATTGACCTATGTATCATCATAGTTTGAGGAGTATCTCGATATTTGATTAATATTGAACGTGACGGCTTCTTTATTCACTCGTAAAGTTATTTCCCCTTCGTAAACATCAATCAATGCATGGCCCGTCTTCAAGAAACACCTTCCAAGAATGAGGGGTACTCGAGGATCGGCATTGAAATCTACGACAAAGAAATTGGCGGGGAAATGGAACTTCCCTACTTTGACGAAGACATCCTCGGCTATACCGATTGGACGGGTAGTAGAACGGTCGGCAAGCTCGAGAGTCATATAGCAGGGGTAAGTTCGGGCAATGAAAGCTTGTTATATATTGAAAGCGGCATTAAGTTAATACTCGCGCCAAGATCGGCCAAAGCGGAGCATTGAACTATTCCTTGAAGGTTGCATGGGATGAGGAACTTGTCGAGGTCTCCTAATTTCTTGGGAAGTTTCTTAAGGATGACCACCAATTAATGCTCATTCAAAGAAGTTTTTGCCAATTCAGAAAGTTTTTCTTTGTTACTCAATAAGCTCTTGATCATTGAAACAAATTTTGACATAAAAAAAAGAGCATCCGCAAAGCTAATCTCAAAGTGAAAATATTGAAAGATCTAAAAGAACTTTTCCAAATAATGGTTAGCCTTCTCACGAAGCTGTTGGTCATTCATTCGTGAAGGATAAGGAATTGTTGTTTTCGGGTTAGGCTTCGGAGCACTAACCGGAGCATCTTTTGGCTTAGAGTTATGGATAATTGTTGGTTGGACATTCTTGGTACTTCCCTTATTAGTAGGAAGCATCGGGGCCTTTATTAGTAGGAAGCATCGGGTCCTTTGGAACCGTGGGTCCATCATAAGGTACACCACTACGAGTGGTGATTACCTTCATATCACTTGTCGGCTTAGGAATTGTGTTGCTTGAGAGAGATCCCAAACCTGAGGGTTGATTCATTTGAGAAGCGGAGGAGAGTAAATTCATTTGCATAAAACTAATCATCATGTTTTTTAGCTCATTCGTTTGTTTGCTCAAAGTAGTATCAATCTCTTTTTTTAGTTCGACCCTCATGTTGTTTATCTGATTCTGCATAGTTCGTATGCTGACATCATTGTTCTTCATGTAGTTCATGAATTCTTGATTTGGTGCAACTTGAGGAGGGGGTTGTTGATACATTTGTTGTGCAGATGGAGGAGCTTGGAAATTTTGATTGAAATTGTTTCGTTATTGAAATTGGCTCCATGGTTTTAATTAGCATGTTGATTGGCATTGAAATGGTTTTGGTTTTGATTGTTAGGTGGGTTGAAACCGGGTGGCCCAAGGTAATTGTTCGAACGAAAGCTAAGGAGATTATGGTCTCCTTGCTGAAAGTTGTTTCCTCCCGTATTAGCAGCATATACGTCGGCTAGAGTATAGCCACCGGCGGCTTGACACTCCGAATAATGATGGGGACCACCACAAGTTACACAACTTTGGTTGGTGGCATTTACTTGAGGATTTTGATTCAATTGATACATTCTTAACATAGCCGAGGATATATCATCAAATGTTTTTAGTGAAAGCAGCTATTTCGAAAGAAGAGGAAGAAGTGGTAGATCTAGTTGACTCGCCCCTCTCAGCGGAAGAATTCCAATAATTATGGTGGGCGGTCATATTCTCGATAAGGTCATAACATTATTTAGGTCGCCTTTTCATAAAGGTACCACCGGCAGCAGCATTGATCGTATCACGATGTCTCAATGTTAACCCATTATAGAATGTATCTATTTGAGTAACGAGTAACATATTATGATTTGGACACCAATCAATCGAAAGCTTATAACGTTTCCATGCTTCAAACAAGGATTCGTCGAGAAGTTGTCGAAAATTAATAATATCATTATACAACCAGTACTAAATATTACTTGGACCAGTATTAACTCCTTTGAACAGAACAATATTAAAATATGACCAATCACTTATTATTAAATCGATATATACCTTTACCCACTAGGCAATCAATTACGTATATCCAAAAACAATTTTCTGCTGTCTCTATCAATGTTATCGACAAGATCAATATTAAGATATAGTAATTAATAAAAAAAATAAACATGTTGATTAGCTATGGGCCCACGAATTAATTGAGAAAACTAATTGATTGTACGAGGTATACCTTTTAAGGAATCAACCAATCAGTGTGAAAATACCAGATAAAGAACTTCAACCCATCTTTTCTTCATTAAACACGACATCAAAAACCTTGAATAAACCCTAGATATCATGAGCCATCCGCTCTGATACCAATTGTTAAAGATCGTTTAAGCCAATCTAGGATATTGTAACAATGATTTGCACAGCGGAATAACAACACAAGAATCAAAGTTACTACTAAGAATTTTCTTTTATTCACTATATAAAACTAATACATAGACTAACTACTAATATACACACGATTTCTTTGTGTGTCTAGAATCTCATTGGGAGAGTTCTATGTTTTCTAGATTTAAAAACCTATTCCCTGCCTCTCTTTATAAACTAGAGAGCCAGGATTACAAAATACTACTAGGGACTTAATAATAAATACTATTTTAACAAATAGGTCCCTTGTCTTCAATATTCCTTTATCTTTCACATATTATGTCATATTAACTTAATTATAATTCCCAACAGATCCCTCTAGTGAGGGATCTGTCAGAACCGTGGGACAGTAGGCACATTTTGCCTTTAAATAGTGAGTCATTTCTCTCTTTCTCACTACTAGTCTTAGATATACTTTCTCTCAGTATTCTAACCTCACTAACCACATATCCAAAGGATCATTCTGTGTAGTTTTATCTTTATGTGATTCCCTAGGTTCCTCTTAAAGGCGAGATCACCACCTCTTAAGGACGTGCAAGCTCAAGGTCATGAGTTGCTAAGCTTCGTCATCATCAAGACCACTGAAGTGCATCTTGTTGATAGTTCTTTCCTACCTCCATAGAAGTTTCGTGTTGAAGGCATTAGTGAATGGTGCCGAAGGTGTACAATCGATATGGTGTGTCGATGTACTAGTTGTGTAGTTTGGGTTAAAGGATGTTGATATCCTTTCTAATACTGTAAAAAGGAGTGTGTCTCCTTTGGGTAGTTGTGTTGTGGTGTAGTGTTAGGTAGCAGTTCCTCTTTTGTAATTTAACTCGGTATCTAGCCTTGTACCGGATAAAGTGTAGGAGACGTTGTGATAGGTTTGGTTCTACCTCGTGGAAGAACTCGGTGTCTAGCCTTGTACCAGATAAAGAGTAGGCGACGTTGTGAAGGCTTCTCAGCCACATTAAGGAGTTTGTGTTGTGTAGTGCTTACAAACTCTCGAGTGGGATACTCGGGGGGTGGAGTAGGGCAAGGAAGGTGTCCTTGTAGCCAAACCACTATAAATACTCGTGTCATGGTTTTGTGTTCTTTTACTCTTTATCCCTTGCATTACTTACTTATATATTCATCTATCAATATCCAACACACAAATTAACTTAATTAACATGAGTCGATCTAAATATATTAAAACGAAGTTTTAATCAGTAACACTATTCAACCCCCCTCCTAGTTTTCCATAATTACCTTTTGTAAACTTATGTTTATCGTACAATGTTTTATGGGACATTTCTAAAACGAACTATATAATTACTAGGTTATGCCGAGTTTTTCCCGCTGTGCCCTACTACTTGATTTCTGTTGTGATACTTTTTTCTTCATCTGCTAAGGTGAGTTTCATAGCCCCACTTTTACATATTTTACTACCTGCTTTGAAAATATATTTTGGGTGAAAATACATTACTTTCTTTTACTTATGGACGCAATTACTTTAAATGATTATACATGCATAACCGAATGTACCGGATCCATAACTGAATTAATTGGCCCAAGTGCTATGTACATACATGACCAAATGTATCAGTCAACCCTTACTTGTTCATAACTGAAGGTAACAGTCAAAGAAACATTAAATCTTGTGGTCCACGCTGCTTTTACATACGTAAGCCTATGAATGCACCAGCTTTATGCTAACTTTTAGCATGTATTCTCAGGTTTTTAAGGAGTTAGCTTACTTCTGGAGGCGCTTGGCAAAGGCATGGCATAGTATTAGATTATTTTGATGTTTATATTTGGGACCGCATTATTATTACGGCATGTATTTCCGCTATTTTGAATAATGTAAACTTTAAACCTTTGATTTGAAGATTTTTAATGTAAAACCGTTGTTTTATACATTATGTTGTGATAACAATTTAGTAGCAGTCATGACTTGTATGCTTCCGCGATCAGATTTTAGGGGTGTTACAGATTGGTATCAGAGGCTTGGTTATAGAGAACTGGGTATTTTTAAAACCTAGACTATAACTACTCTTACAAAAACTTAACCCTATGACCATCACGTGCCTGCCTGCCAAGCCTTTTGCCTTACACTTTTTGAACACTTATGTGACACTATGAACATTTCAATTTTGTATATATATATATAAGGATATTTATATATACCCACTTATCGATATGAAGCATATTCATATACAAACTCACCTATATATACATACGATATTTATATATACACACTTGATGTACTTGTGATCACTTAATACTTATATAAAAGATTGTTTATATAAATGTTTGACTAATTTTGACTTCTTATGTTTGTTACCAGCACTTCATGCCAAACCTTGCTTTCCTCGATAATATACATACTCTTACTTTTATTGACCTATAAAATTTTCCCAAGGCATTGTAAGTAACTACAAGGGTCTCTAAATGTTTACATAACTTTATATTATATTATCTTTTATAATAACAAAACCTGTTACAGCCTATTGATTTCCTTTGGTTGTCTATTCCCCATCTCCAAAGATAAGTTTGAATACTCGTCTCACATTTTCTTAGAACACCTACATCGCCTCATAACCCACCACCTTAAGGCACGTAGATTAACTAAAATATAACTTTAACTTGTCGCCCTTGAACACCCACTCATAGGAAACTACTCCATTACATTTCACTTTTTTCTTACCTACTATGATTTTGACACTATAAAAATTTCTTATTGTGCGTTTTTCTTTGTGGTGTTAAGAGAATTATGCGACCAAAGAAAGCAATGACTGCAGTTGCTATCCAGAAGCTAATTGATTACAGGGTGGCCGCAGCACTTGCAAAACGTGATGCTATTGGTGTTCATACAAGAGGAGAAGCAGGAGGACGCAACACTACCAAAGTTCACTATTGTACTTACATGGACTTCATGAACTGCTAAACCCATCAATTTCAAAGGAACAGAAGGAGCGGTTGGTTTAACCCAATGGTTTGACAAGACTGAATCTATGTTCTTTCGTAGCAACTTTTCTGATGACTACAAGGTTAAGTATGCTACGGGTACGCTTGTGGAAAATGCCTTGTGGAATCCCAAACTACGGATCGAATCACTAGCTTGTTTAGTGTATGTTACTTTGAATAAATTCAAGAAAACAAAGGTAGAAACTTTGTTTAATGTTCAATGAGTATGCGGAATCTACTCAATAACACTTAGAAGATTATGAACAATGGAACAGTAATATGATCAAACAACAATATCACCAAGACGCTTCAATATTATTACTGGTAATAATATGAGCACTCTTTTTAGTACTAGGGTTTATAACCTTGAAGCTATATAAAACTCTATGTAGTTTGTATTCTAAATGTATAACCTAGGATCTCCTTTTATAGACTAAGGAGTCCTTTACAAGATAACTACATATCTCCTATATTGTTACAAAAGGCGATCTGACGGCATCCCAACTATAAGGTGGCGCCATCGCGGTGGTAAAGTTATATAAAGAAATCAAATTTTCAGAACTTTAAGAGGTAGACTTGTGGAGTAAAAACCTAAAACAATTTTGGTCCTGTTTGGACAATATCTTAGGGTTCTCATACCCTATTTTACATCAAGATAAGTTATTTACTTCATTGATTTCATTATGTCTTCGATTGTATGTGTGTATGCTTGTATGTTTAACATGTCCAGCTAAATTTCTTGTGTGTCTGCTTAGATCGATGAAACCTAGTTATTAACTATTGATTGGTTGTCTCTTATCTTAATTATAATTGGCTTAGGATTGCACTAGGACATCGTTGTGTTTTTAATGCTTGAGTAATCTTTGTGAACCTTAGTTTATAAGCACCTAGCGTAATTGTAGGCTAAATATCCAAAGATAACCTTAGTGTTAGTTTATGAATCCTAGAGATCTCGTAGGCAATAACCTTAAGGTATTCTCAAAGAGTTAGGGATAAAAGCATACCCTACGACCTTAGAAACACAACGCGTTAAGAATAAGGACGTGACAATTCAACCACCAATAAAAGATAACTAGGGAGTAATAGTATCTAGGTAGACACATTTTTAATCATCATACGAGCACACATCAATAGACATAGACTACCCCTTAGTTTAGATAATTAGATAAGTAGAGTAATCGATAGAAGTACCAACCCCCAAATCCAAACCCCGAGATTTTACCCTTAGCTTTCTAAAAAATTATAAAAAGATAAAAAATAATCTTCCTCAACCTCAAACCTTAGCGTAGTACATCTCTCACTAGCATTCCTATTCCCCTAGAGAACAATATCAATACTAGAGGCTTACCCAATACTACGCTACAACGATTAGGTTCACTGCCTAGGGTGTTGAAAAACTTGCTCAAAGAAAAGGAAGTTTCCTTTGACCCCGAACGCGTTATACGCGCATCAAGTTTTTGGCGCCGCTGCCGGAGAATAGTTATTGCTTAGGCTTGATTTCTATTTCGTTTAGGTCTACTCACAAGATTCCTATCAAGTGAGATTTTTTTTCTTTTTTATTAGCTTCCTTGTAGTCTATCCCCCTTCTTTGTGCCTTTGTTCGTAAAACTTTTCCATTGACTCTTCCGTTCACCATTATGGAGAACGCGAATCCACTATATCCGCGATTAGGTTTTTTCATGAAAAAATATAATATTACTAAGGCGGATTATTCAATATGGTGGGAAGAAGTAAAGAGAACGGGATCATTTATATGCCCCATTGAGTACCTTGGGAAAAGTAACCAAGTCCATAAAACTTTTGAGGGTTTCATTCCATCAAGCCCACAAAACACCTCATCTAGTGAAACCTATGCATCATATGTGCCTTCACCTAGGATAGTCTCTCGTGAACAACCTCCATGTTTAGAAACTATTTTTAGTGAGGCCCTTAGGAAAACTGACCAAATGTGTCAAAATATTATGGAAAGCAACCAAGTATTAAACCATAAGTTGGATCAATTACTAGGTTTGGTTTCATCATTACCTAAGGAAATAATACATGACGAGCATATAGGTGATGTAGATGTGATTGAGGATATGGTGAAAAGTCTAGACCCACAAGGTATCCCACAAGTCCCACCATCATTTAAGGCATACACACCGCACGTGACTTACCCGGAAGTGGTAGAAGAGACTTTAGGAATCCCGATGGAGGTAGAACATTTGAACCAAAAGCAACTAGAGAATATAGGTTTGAATACTTGTAGTCTCAGCCTTACTCTTAGTTCTAGGGAATTTCCTAGTGTTGATGAACCGGAACCTCAATCTTTATACAATTTTCCATCCTTAGATATACATCTAGGAGACAAAAGAGGAACCGACCCACCCATCAACCGATTTAGTCCGGGTAGTTTTAGGATGAAGGAAGCCATTCACACACCCCCTTCACCTCACGTGGAAAATTGCCACCCTAAGGGTGTGTATCGCTACTATCACCCGCACTTAAGCTTAAGTGTAGGAAAAAAATTCCCCTTTATCCATTAAATAATGGTATAGTCAAGCTCGTGACTCGAACAAAAACAAGCGCTTCTTGGGAGGCAACGCATGTGTTTTTGTTTTTATTTTTTATTTGTGTGTTTATATATTTTCTTTCATTATTGTATGTTCTCATGTTTGAATTTGTAAAAATGCTTTATTTTTTCTTTAACCTCGTCTTAATTACATATAAAGGTATTTTATAAAAAGTATAAGTGTAGGGAGGATTACACACGTTTTCAAAAGAACGTGAACATGAGAACTACGATTATTGAAATTGATATATATGTGTGTTTGTTAGAGTCAAATGCTTGTATCGAGTCATAATGGATGTTTTGCAGGAATATTTTCCAGATTTTAAAGGTGTAATTTTTCCAAAAAAATGCAGCAGACCAGTTTCTGTCAGGATAACCTGGCAGCGTCAGGATAACCTGACGACGTCAGGAGGAGCAGAAATAGCTTATAAAAATTTTCTCGTTTTTTGTGCTACTTATAAATTTTTGGAAATTCTTAGGTCTTAATTTTCCAGAAAATCTGCAAACATTCATTCCACAAGCATTATATCTTATTTATGTCTGGAATTACATCTTGTTGTGATTTTTCTTTGTTTGGTTTGATTCTTTGGGTTGTCGTTTTCTTATGAGTGTCCAGGTTTTATTTATCAAGAAGAAGAAACATAATATTGGATGAAGCTTATCACGCATACATTCTTCTTGGGAAAGAATTTAACCACTACTTCACACGGATCCTACCGAGCTAATCAGGGGAGTACTAGTTTCTTTCTCTTTTAATTACCTTCCATTATCATAACTTTGATACTTTCGGGGAACATTGGGGACAATGTTCAGTTTAAGTGTAGGAAGGGAGAATAAAACGGGAACTTTGAAACTATGCTTATCCTTGATCATTTGTCTTGTCTTATTTCATTTGTGTAATAAACCATAAGAAATATTTGTTAGGGCAATTTTAGCGCCAAATTTAAAATTTTTCATGACATGTACGGGTGGGTCTTTAGTCTTAATAAAGCGTCTCATGTATAGGAGTTATATGACTAGCACAAAAAACCCTTTACCACTCAAATTCCACCCAAAAAATGTGAGGTTCACCCTAGATCTATAGGAATTAAAGCATTCACCTTTAATGCTTCGAGAGTGTACCGGTAGTATAATAGATTCTAGAACTTGTTTTGTGATATATTCCGAGATCGCTAGTGAGACTACACTTGTGTAGTTAGGAATAACTAAATGATAAGAGGCATTAGGATAACCCTTGTTTGATACCCGTATTATAATTACTTCTTCCTCATCGGTTGAGTAATTCCCCCACACCCTTGCGTTGTACTCATCTTTAGTACACGATACCCCTAGTTAACCCCTCAGAGCCTATCCTTTTCGCGGTTCTTGTGATGTTTCGGTTTTCTGGAATATCAATGAAGAGCATTGTTTACAATGCACCCCTAAATGTACACCCAAATCGCCTTAGCCTACCTTGTATGCACTCACTTTTGTGCATTATTGTTATCATACTATACCCTTAGTTCAATTATCTAGTTACTTGCATGGTTGCTAAGTCGAGTCCCATCTTTTGTACACAGTTTTGGGATGATTGGGACTCATGGGTAAAGTTAAATTTTATGGAGTGACGGGAAAGAACGTTAAATTCAAATTCCCGTTATTTACGTAATAATGTACTCCAAGTGTTTTGATCTTTTCAATTTGGGTCATATTAGTGTTAGAGTAATAAAAACTCAAGTGTAGGGATGTGCCTATAAATCCCTTATATTTTGATGTTATCGTAGAGGATGGTAGAGTAAAAGTGTATGCAAAAAAAAAAAAAAAAAAAAAAAAAAAAAAAAAACATACGGGCTACTATCCTACATCTATATTTAAATTTATGTTTGTTTGTTTCAAAGTTATCTAGAGTTTAGAGAGTCGAGTCTTGGCTTAACAACGCCATTTTTCTCATGCTTGTAACATAAAGATTTTTGACTTGCCACCACTAAATCGCCTATCCAACCAAACCCTTTGTTTCCTTAACCGTACCCGTTATAACCCTTTTAAAGACCTCTTAGATAGTTGCTCCTAGGTGCTTACGCTAAAGAAATGGAGGTTTGATCTAGTCTCAAGCCTATGGTAATCTATGTACTACGACCAGTTAATGAGTGTTTATCTTCCATTTCCATTTGCTATATTTCATATACACCCGAGAGATGAGAGAATCCAAACACCCCTTGTGAGGTGCTAGTATATAATTTCCGTGCTTGTTATGACTATTGTTGTTCTTTTACTTATTATGAATTATGTTAAACCAATGCTTTATTCCCCCTAACTTATAAATTGATTGGCCAAAAGCACATTTGCTTGAGGACAAGCAAATACCAAGTGTAGGGATATTTGATAAGGATTTAAAACATACACTTTTTAGGGGTCATTTAAGCCCTTAATCGCCCACTTTTATATATGTTATACTGCTTAATTTTGTTCCTTTTCACTTTTTAAGTCTCTTGGGAGCAAAATGCTGAAATGATGCATTTTTGGACGAAAAGGAGTGAATATATGAAGAAAATGGCTAAGTCAAGATCAAGACACTCAAGCTGCTGGAATTACACCTGACGGCGTCCCAAACAGAGGGCGACGCCGTCCCTCTTTGTGTAACTGAATTTCTGACGACTCAGTAGCGAATTTGCTATTTTACACCTGACGGCGTCAGGCTTTGAAGAGTAAGGGCGTCACGAAGACTTTTCTTCTCAGACGGCCTAGATCCACATTCAGACGACATCACTGCTGAAGACTGACAGTGTCACAACCACAATGTGACGCCGTCCCAATGATGACTTGGCCAAGACGAAACCCTAATGACGGCGATCTGACGACGTCCCAACTATAAGGTGACGCCGTCGCAGTTGAAAATTATATATAGAAATCAAATTTTCAGAACTTTAAGAGGTAGACTTGTGGAGTAAAAACCTAAAATGATTTTGGTCCGGTTTGGACAATATCTTAGGGTTCTCATACCTTTTTTTACATCAAGATAAGTTATTTACTTCATTGATTTCATTATGTCTTCGATTGTATGTGTGTATGCTTGCATGTTTAACATGTCCGGCTAAATTTCTTGTGTGTTTGCTTAGATCTATGAAACCTAGTTATTAATTATTGATTGGTTGTCTCTTATCTTAATTATAATTGGTTTAGGATTGCACTAGGCCATAATTGTGTTTTTAATACTTGAGTAATCTTTGTGAACCTTAGTTTATAACCACCTATCGTAATTGTAGGCTAAATATCCAAAGATAACCTTAGTGTTAGTTTATGAATCCTAGAGATCTCGTAGGCAATAAACTTAAGGTATTCTCAAAGAGTTAGGGGTAAAAGCATACCCTACGACCTTAGAAAACACAACGCGTTAAGAATGAGGATGTGACAATTCAACCACCAATAAAAGATAACTAGGGAGTAATAGTATCTAGGCAGACACATTTTTAATCATCATACGAGCACACATCAATAGACATCGACTACCCCTTAGTTTAGATAATTAGATAAGTAGAGTAATCGGTAGAAGTACCAACCCCCAAATCCAAACCCCGAGATTTTACCCTTAGCTTTCTAAAAAATTATAAAAAGATAAAAAATAATCTTCCTCAACCTCAAACCTTAGCGTAGTACATCTCTCACTAGCATTCCTATTCCCCTAGAGAATGATATCAATAACCAAGGCTTACCCAATACTACACTACAACGATTAGGTTCATTGCCTAGGGTGTTGAAAAACTTGCTCGACAAAAAAGAAGTTTCCTTTGACCCCGAACGCGTTGTACGCGCATCAATATACTCTAGATATCTTAATATAAATCTCTTCACATGTCTTTATCTTTTGGCAGTCTCTATCTTCATGCCGCAGTATCAACATCTTTAGCAGTATTAAGTTAAACCTAGCAGTACTAACATTGCTCTGGCAGTACTAACTTCAGTTAGTACTAGTAGTGTAAACTAAAAATGTCTTGGCAGTATTAAGTGTACAAACCCTTAATTCCCAAAAATCCTCCCATAAACTTGTTATTTGCCTCCAAATTACAAGTTTCTGAATTATACCTTAGAGGATTCTTCCAAACACTCATCTTCTAGGTCTATTTGCCTACATGAAGATCTTTTGAAGTAAAGTTAATGCCATTTCATTCTCTTCTTCAACCCGAAGCTTATTGCACATCATCAATAGAAGAGTTGTACTATCCAATGGATAATCCTTCTCTACTAGCATATAAATTTATCCTCCATACATTATAGACACATGGTGTACTCAACATGAGTCATAAAATCTCCAGGTTAAAGTGTTTAGACAAGTCTTAAATTTCCATAAAGTATTAGTATCATCCAGTTCAAATAATCTCTTTAATTCTACCTACAACACCTTCTCCATATCATCTGTTGGTTCTGCTGTAGTGAATTTTTCTTTAACTAAGCTCCACAACTTCACCAAGTCATCTCTGTCAAAAGCTTTTAGCGTATCTTCAAAGAACTAATATGCTGTTGTGTTGTTGCCAACTCTAATGATCTTTTATTATTTCCTTGTATCTTCAGTGTAGACCTCGCAATCAATAATCGGGTATTTTTTTTTCAAGGTTTCCACATTCATACCAATTTCTGGAACCAAGATCATCATTTTTTGCAGCTCTTCAGTTGACAGATCATCTTCTCCTTCAGTTTTAGCTTCAACTGTCCTCTCTTTCTTAGAACTCTTTGAAAACTTTGATTCTTCAATAGCTTTTTTTGAACTTCCTTCAATATGCTTAGTCTGTTGTCCAGACTATTATCTTTAACAATTCTTTCACCTCTTACTATAACATCTTCAAAATCCATAGGAACAAATCTGTTGACCCTGCTCTGTACCTTATCAAACTCTTCTTTAACAGCATCAAAAGTTAACTTCCTTACATTCTGAATCTGATATCCTCTCATGTTCTTTAAGTAATGGAACATGAAGGTCTTCTGTTCAGTATTTGTAGGTGGTTTTCTCATTCTTTCTACCAGACTCTTATGAGCGAAGAATCTTCTTCTTTCTTCTACAAGCTCCATAAGCAGTCTAGATCTTTCTTCAATGATAAGTTGTGCTTGTTCTTCTTGAAGTAATCTTTGTGACAAAAGCTCATCAGTAGCAACTATAGATTGAATATCTTTCTAAGCTTACCATTGAACTATATTATCTTGTTACCTTTATGTAGAATTTTGGTCTTTAATCCTTTCTTTCTCAATAGCAACAACTTCAACCTTTTCCCTTTCTTTTCTAACCTCCTCATTAAGATTCTCTTGCATAATCTTAGCCAATTCTGCATCTGCCTGAATCTGCTCTTCTCTTGACAAGGTCTTTTATAAAATGCCATTTCCTTTGTCTTTAGGATCAATGGTAGGACCAGCTGAATAATGAGCAGCACCTGATTCTCTTATCACAACACCCTTTTCCTTAGACTTTGAAGACTTTCTTGTGTAAAGGATATGAACCTTTTCAACGGTAGGCCTAGCAATCTTCATGCTTTGTAATCCAAGAACAACATTAGTAACATTATCTTCTTCTTTAGCTGGTTTTTCAACAATTGTTGTTGTAACAGTAGTAGCTTCAGTTGTGACAGGTTGCTCTATTTGTGCAGTAGTAAGCTGAACTAGGACACTGGTAGTAGTAATAACAGTAGCAGTACTAATTTCAGCTTAAGCAATACTGTTAGCCTTAATATAATGTGTTAGAAAGTGATGGTCATTCACGTTTAGGAACTTTGTAATGTGTGTTAGATATTGTATTACAATAGTCAATGGGCTCGCGGATTGGGCCACGCTAACCGGTTATTAGTTATGTTATCTTTAGTCATGTATTAATGTAAGCCCAATCCACAAACCAAACAAAGCCCATCCAAAGCCCATAAGGCTTTTATGTTCTAAGTATATGCTAGGAATTATTGTAACAGTGGGTTCCTGTTGATAAAGGTTCCTGCTGATAGTATTATTATTTATGCTGATAGTGCAGTTACTGCGGATAGTTATTTCTGTTTCTGCGGATATGTAGTTTTTGTATTATTAGTATTTAGTTAGGAAATGCATGAGTTAATTTAGGAAGTGATAATGCATATCTTTGACGTGTTTTGTAAGCTGCAGAATTAAGGTTTCTGGTAGTATAAAAAAAACCTGTGGCTAGGGTTTATGTACGCTTGTCAATAACATTATTAGTAATTGAATATAGATCCATAGAGGATCAAGTATTTTTTGGTCATTGTCTTCTTAATTCTTGTGTTCATTTTCCGCGTGGATATAAGTCTAACAAAGGTTCTCCATAGTTTGCTTGTGATTACACAGGTTCACTATACATTCATTAAGGCTCTTAAGATCTTTCTGGGACTGATCCAACAATTGGTATCAAAGCCTGGTGAGAATCTTTTAAAGAAGACATCCTTACTCTCTTTCACAAAACGCTAATCTCACTCTAACAATGACATCGTCAAAACATTTAGACTCAGACAATGAGGAGAAGTATGAGTCATCCAATGCTCAGTCTACAACTCAGCAGGTGGTTACCACCATGTCCAACAACAATGCAAAATTTCCCTATCTGAAGAAGGACGAATATGACATATGGGCTATGAAGATGGAAAATTACATCACCAACAATGACTACCATCTCTGGAACATTGTTCTAAAAGGTAACAGTAAGAAGAAGATTGGTAGAGATACAGAAGGTAATGTGATCATTCTTCCAGCAGCAACAACTGAAGAAGCTATTGCCCTTCAGAGGGAAACAAAGGCTAGGACTACCTTGCTCCAAGCACTACCAAATGAGCATATGAGTGACTTTCATGATCTTGATGATGCAAAAGAGATCTGGAAGGCCATCAAGGCAAGGTTTGGAGGTAACAAAGAGTCTAAGAAGATGAGGTAGTCTATGCTCAAGCAGAGCTTTCAGGAGTTCACAATTTCTGAAGAGGAGGGCATACACAAGGGGTATGACAGGTTTAAGTAAATCCTGAGCCAGCTCAATCAGATGAAGTCCAAACCTGATAATGAGGAATGCAACCTCAAGTTCATTCGTGCTTTACCTTCTTCCTGGAGGAAGGTTTCTCTCACTCTCAAGTCAAAAGGAGGCCTTGATTATATAAGCTTCGATGACTTATACAATAAGCTTAGATCTCTTGAAATTGATATCAAGGGTCATTCTTCTTATTCTCAAACTCCTTCAAACTCAGCGTTTGTTATTACTACCAGTGCTAACACAATGATGTCATATGCTGAGAGTCCCACTTCTTCATCAACAGCAACCAGATCACACACTTCTTCTTCAAGAAAATCAAAGTCCAATACTGTGATAGAGGATGTACTTTACTCATTTGTTGCTAAGACTGAAGACCAACAGCAGTTGGCCTATGAAGATTTTGAACAGTTGGATAAATGGGATTTGGAGGAGATGGACATCAAATGGCAGATGGCCATGCTTGTTGTAAAAGTCAACAGGTATGAGAAGGGTTCTGGGAGGAAGTTCAGCTACCAGGGAAGGGAGGCAGCCAGGTTTGACAGGAAGAAGATCAGGTGCTTTGAATGTAACCAAGTAGGTCACTTTGCCAGAGAATGCCCGGATAAGAAGGGAAGTGACATGAGAAGGTATACTGCATACAAGCTCAAGGAAGCTGAGGACGTGAAACCTAAAGCTTTGCTGTCTCTGGACTCAAGGGTTGACTGGGATGCTCATGTGGATGAAGTTCAGGATGAAAATCTTCAGGTTGGATTGTTGCTGATACTGCTGATGAGTTTGCACTGATGGGCATCACATCTGAGGTACAAAATTGTATTTTTGGTTGTAATGCTAAATATGATGCTCTTAAAAGTGAATTTGATGATGTTAATGGCCAATATAAAGAAAATTTTATTCAGGTGCAGGCATATAAGAAAACTGTTAAATCTTTAGAAAAACAAAAGGCCTGGTGCCAACAAAATCAATTAGCCCTTGAAGAGAGAATTAGAGTGTTAGAAAGAGATTTGGAGAACACCACTAACTTGTTAAAATATACTGAAAATGAAAATATTAAAGCTAATGTGGAAAAGGAGGATCTTAAGGCTAAATTAGATAAAGAGGTGGCTAAACATAAAGAATGGCAAGAACAAGCTAAAAATCTAGACAAATTAAGGAAAAGTTCTATGTCTGTAAAAACTAAGATGGGGTTGGGCTTCAAGGATTACATTGATTCAGATGAGGTATATGACCCTAATGACTATAGTGGTTTTAATCTTGTCACTGATGAAGAGGAAGAAAAATATCGACCTTCTAAATTTGTTAAACAAGGTGAAATGCACAATGTTCCTTCCTCAATCAATGATATTGTTAGACTACCTAACACAGACTCGGACTTGGATGAATCACACATGACCTATGGCCAAAAGTCTAATGACTTATCTGAGACTGGCAGTGAAACTAATGATTTTGTCTCTTGTTCTTCTAGTGATAGGACTTCAGAGACCCAGTCTAAAGACTATGCTAGTTGTGATTCAAATGAAGAGTCTACAACTCCCAAGTCTGCCTCTCCCAAGCCTTTACCAATTCACCAAGCCCCAAGAGTTGTTGTTAATGACTCTTCTTCAAAGACAGCTGATTTTAAAAACATTTCTTGTTATTTTGATTCTTTTAAAAACAATTCTGATTTTGGTTGTGGTTTGAATAAGTTTGTTTTATGATAATACTCCTAATGTTATGAACAAGCATTTTAAGAAGAAATCATGTTTTGTTTGTGGTAGTACATTTCATCTTATTAAAGATTGTAATTTTTATGAGAAACAAATGGGTGTTTGTACTAATCAATAGAGACATAGACCAATACAGAATAATGTGACCAAAATTCCTCCATTTGTCCCCTCTGGAACACATGTGAGGACTAGCAGAACCAATTTTGCTGGTAGACCAGTCACTGCTGATAGACCTGTTGCTGATGGTAGACCATTTCCTGCTGGTAACCCAGTTTCTGCTGATAGACCATCTTCATCATGTTGGAGAAGAAATGTTCCTAGGCCATTAATCAGACCTACTAGTACTTATTTTCAAAATGGATATAGGCCTGTTAATAATGACCCATTGAATAAAAGGGGGCAAGGTGGGATACTGCTATTAAGCCCTCAACAGGTTGCTCTTGGACACAAAATAGACCATCATTCATGAAGGGTTCCAAGAAAAATAGTGGATCTCATCAATCTGCAGGTTTTTCTAATATGATCCACAAGGCAGGCCCAAGTCAGTAATGACTTGGGTCTCCATGTATACTAATGTTGTTGTATTATTTTAACTTGTAGGATGATCCTCATACAAATAAAGATTTAGGTATTGTTGATAGTGGATGTTCTAGGAGTATGACAGGGAACAGAGACAAACTCCATGATTTTTTATCTATTCAAGGAGGTACTATTGCATTTGGAGGAGGAGATGGTAAAATTACAAGAAAGGGAACCCTTAGAACTTCCAAGCTGAACTTTGAGAATGTGTATTATGTGGAACAACTAAGAAACTTCAACTTATTTTTTGTGTCTCAAATCTGTGACAAGAAAAATTGTGTTCTGTTCACTGATACTGAATGTCTTCCAGATACCTGATGACAATCAAGTTGTTCTGAAGGTGCCTAGGAAACATAATCTTTATACATTCAACCTCAATGATGTTCAGCCTGAAGGAGATTTAGCTTGTTTGGTGGCAAAGGAATCCTTGGATAAATCTAATAAATGGCATAGAAGGATGGCTCATGTCAATTTCAAAACTATCAACAAGCTGGCAAGACATGGTTTAGTTCATGGAATTCCTTCCAAAGTCTTTAATAATGAGCACAATTGTGTGGCCTGCAACAAGGGAAAGCAGCACAAGGCTTCCTATAAATCCATTACTGCTGTCAGCACTATCTCAGAACCTTTGGAGCTTCTACACATGGACCTCTTTGGTCCTACATCTATCAGAAGCATTGATCACAAGTACTATTGTTTGGTGGTTACTGATGACTATAGCAGGTATTGCTGGGCATTCTTTTTGGGGACTAAGGATGAAACATTTCAGGTTCTTCAAAATTTTATTGCCCTGGTTGAGAATCAGTTGAATAAGAAGGTTAAAGCCATTAGGTGTGACAATAGGACAAATTTCAAGAACGCAAAATTAATTGAGCTCTATGCTTCTAAGGGGATAAAAAGGGATTACTGCAATGCCAGGACTCCACAACAAAATGGAGTTGCTAAAAGGAAAAATAGAACCCTTATTGAGCAGCAAGGTCTATGCTTACTGATTCAAAGTTGCCTACCATGTTCTGGACTGAAGCAGTCAGTACTGCCTGTTATGTTTTGAATAGGGTGTTGATAACTCATCCTCACAATAAGACACCTTATGAACTTTTGTCTGGAAAGATTCCTACCATAAGCTACTTTAAGCCTTTTAGTTGTCATGTGACCATCTTAAACACCAGTGATCATTTGGGCAAATTTGAAGGGAAAGCTAATGAGGGTTTTGTAGTAGGCTATTCTGCTCATAGTAAGGCTTACAGGGTATATAACATCTCCACAAAAAGTATAGAAGAAACACTGAATCTGAGATTTATGGAAGACAAGCCTAATGTTCAGGGAGCAGGTCAAGAATGGTACTTTGATCTTGACTACTTAACTGATCACCTAGGTTAATCTCATTATAAATCTAATCTTTCTACAGAACCACAAGCTACTCAAACTAACATTGTAGGTTCCTCAGATGAGGAGTCAAATTCAGACTATGGTGAACAACTTATTGTTGTTCCTTCTTTTCCTACTAACCACTTTTCAGGTACCAAGGACACAGGTTCTTCTGATGTAACTTCCAGTGATTTAGGGTATGCAGAAGAGCTTGTGAAGCTTCAACGCCAAGAGCATGCAGCAAAGGATGATGCTGAAAAGTATGGTTACGAATTCTACAAAGAAACAGAGGAACTCTTAAGGAAGGAAACTATTGAAGCCTGTAGGAAGTTTGATGCTACTGATAATGTATCTGTTCCTGCTGGTAATGTGTCTGATCCTACTGGTCAGAAAGCTGCTGATGACAATTTTGTTGGTAATGGGTCAGTTGCTGTTGATGGAGATTCTGCTGGTAGTGTTCCTGTTCCTTCTGCTAGTGATGTTGTTCCTGTGGTTCCCTCCACTACTCCATCTGTTTATACTATGGGTTTAGTTGACTCTCCCACCAGATTTTCAAGTCCATCTGACTTAGCTAATTCACAATATACAAGCTCTGAATTGGATGGCATTCATCATTTGTCAAGAACAGGCATTTTTTATTCTTCTTCTTATGATGATGACTTTGGTCCTACTATCACTAATCAGGACACATCAGTTGATGTTATT
This sequence comes from Chrysanthemum seticuspe, assembly GCA_019973895.1. Classification (NCBI taxonomy): domain Eukaryota; kingdom Viridiplantae; phylum Streptophyta; class Magnoliopsida; order Asterales; family Asteraceae; genus Chrysanthemum; species Chrysanthemum seticuspe. Next base: position 204,754,554 of record BPTQ01000005.1, read on the forward strand.
CCTAATGTCACAAAGAGGATTAACACAGTACATCCACAATCTCTAATAATTGGTGATCCTACTTCATCTGTGCAAACTAGAAGCCGGGTGAAGAAGACGAGTTTTGGTGAATCTGCATTTCTCAGTTACATTCAGGATCAACATAGGAACAATCACATAGACTACCATCATTGTCTATTTGCTTGTTTCCTCTCTCAAGTTGAACCTACCAGTGTTGCACAAGCTTTGGCAGATGATGATTGGGTAGCTGCTATGCAAGAAGAAATGCAACAATTTTTAAATCAAAATGTTTGAGAGCTTGTTCAGCTGCCTCCTGGCAAATATGCCATTGGCACAAAGTGGATTCTGAAGTGTAAGAGGGATGCAAGGGGGATTGTTGTGAGGAATAAGGCTAGGTTGGTTGTCTAAGGTCACAGACAAGCAGAAGGGATTGATTATGATGAGGTTTTTGCTCCTGTTGCTAGAGTAGAAGCTATCAGACTCTTCTTGGCGTTTGCTTCCTACATGGGCTTCATGGTATATCAGATGGATGTAAAAAGTGCTTTCTTATATGGTGAAATTGAGGAAGAAGTGTATGTCACTTAGCCTAAGGGATTTGTAGACCCTTACAATGAAGATATGGTCTACAAAGTGGTTAAAGCACTCTATGGACTTCATCACGCACCTAGGGCTTGGTATGCTAGGCTCTCTTCATTCCTGCTGAAACATGGTTATAGGAGATGTGCTATTGATAAGACTCTCTTTTTCAAGAAGAACTCCAGGGATATCATTCTTGTTCATGTGTATATGGATGACATTATCTTTGGTTCTACCAAAGAAGCTTGGTGCAGGGAATTTGAGGAGTTGATGAAAAGTGAGTTTGAGATGAGTGCAATGGGTGAGCTTACATTCTTTTTGGGCCTTCAAGTGCAACAGAAATCAGATGGTATTTTCATTCATCAAGAGAAATATGTACATGACATCCTCAAGAAGTTTGATATGGACCTAGTTAGGACTGCAACAACTCCCTATGAAGCTCCAAAGACTAAGTCAAATAATGAACCAGATCCTGCTGTTAATGTTCACCTCTACAGATCTATGATTGGTTCACTCATGTATTTGACTGCTTCTAGGCCTGATATTATGTTTGCAGTCAGTGCTTGTTCCAGGCATCAGGTCACTCATTTGACTTCCCATTTGACTGCAGTCAAGAAGATTTTCATGTATCTCAAGGGTCAACCTAAGTTGGGTCTTTGGTGTCCTAGAGAATCACCATTTGAGTTGGAAGCTTATAGTGATAGTGACTATGCTGGTGCAAACTTTGATCGAAAATCTAATACCGGGGGTTGTCAGTTTCTGGGAAAGAGATTAATCTCCTGGCAATGCAAGAAGCAGACCATAGTGGCTACATCTTCTACTAAGGCTGAATATGTTGCTGCTGGTAGTTGTTGTGGTCAGGTACTTTGGATTCAAAATTAGTTATTGGACTATGGGTTCAATTTTATGAATACTAAGATCTTTATAGACAACCAAAGTACAATTTGCATTGTTAAAAATCTTGTTTTTCATCAAAGAACTAAGCACATAGAAATTCGACACCACTTTATTAGAGATGCTAATGAAAAACACCTTATTCAAGTGGTTAAAATTCATACAGATGAAAATGTAGCTGATTTGTTGACTAAAGCTTTTGATGGTCCAAGGTTTCAATTTTTGATTGTCCATATAGGCATGATCAACCACTGATTGTTGTGTTTGAGGGGAGGATTATGCATAAAGGGAGGTTTCTGGTTTAAGGGGAGGATTTATGTTGTACATTCTGTATATATGTATATATGTGTATATATTAGTTTTTTATGTTCTGTGTTCTACTAATCTTTTTGCAGATCTAATATCAAACACACAATCAGTGGCAAAACATAGCAAAAGATTAAACTACAAAAGTCATTTATTTATATAAAAACACTACATTCTTAGATCCAGTGTAACATTACAATACTTTTTAAACACTGCTGCTCATCACATCATGACTGCATTCTAACAAGCTTCACAAAAGACTACTTCAGACTCCAGCTTCCATCTTCCAGGCACCTACTCAGGCCTCCTTTTACCTCATTCTGGCATCCTCTGATGTTCCTTTCCCCATCTGTTGATGAACGACCACACTGTAGCTAGACCAACCACTGTATCTCTCTTCTCAGGGTTTGAGGTGGAGAGTTCTGGTCTTGGAGCTGAAGGACCTGGAACTGGCACAGAAGGAGGTAGCACAATAGCAAGAGGAGCAACATTCATCACATGTCTGGAAGAACCACCATCACCAAGGGTTGTTGCTCCTGAGGAGCCTGTCATTGCCTCTGAACCACAAGATCAAACTCCTGTTGAGACTGAGGACAATGTTGATCAACCTTTTGCCCAACCTTCTAGTCCACCTAGAGATACTTTTGAGGATGACACCAATTTTGGTGATGATTTTTATATGTCTCCTCTCAAGTCCAATGAAGCTCCCAAAACCTCAGGAAATCCTGTTGGTGTAGCTGAGGATCCTGATATGCTAATAAAAATGTCTAGCTTACTTGAAAGATATTCTGAGAAGGTTGATGATTTGGAGGCTCAACTTACTGAAACAAGGAATGAGCTTAAGGAGACCAAGCAGACTCTTGGTGGTGCTCTGGTGAAATTGTTAAAAAGGGTGACTGACTTGGAGGTTAGACTCAACCAAAGGAGAAGCAAGGTTGTGATTTCTGATTCAGAAGGGGAACATGATATAGAGAGGACAAATATTGATTTAGAAGCACTACATGTGTTAGCCTCTGCTTCTTTGGGAGAGACTACAGCTCAGAAAGATCCAGAAGTTCAAGTGTTTAACAGAAGAAGGACTAGAAGGAGGAATTATCTAAATCTTAATGTGCTCAAGACTAGTTCTGTAGATTCCTGATACTTCTGTTGGTGATGATCAAGTGCAACTTCCATCAGAACCTCTTTCTACTGATAAGGGTGCTGAGGATAAAGTATCTTCTAATGCTGCTGAGATTTGTGTTCCTTCTGATAGTGTACCTGATCCTGATGATGAGCCTATACCTGCTGATACTTTATCCATTGCTTCTGAGATACCAACATCCATTCCTTCTGATCCCAAGCTTACTTCTGAAGATGTTCAAGTGGGTGTTTCTTTAGTAGATAAAGGGAAAGCTCCAATGGTTCAAGAGGAAGTGGATCCTGCTGCTATCAAGGCTTAACAGGAGAGGCTTTTTAGGCTTTATGAAATTGAAAAGGGTAATAGAGAAGTAGTAGAGAAAGTTCAAGCCTCCTTTGATGCAGAATTTCATACTCACACAGTTCCTGATATTACACCTTAGAGAATGCAAGAACTGGATGAGGCTGCCTTGCACTTCACTGATGAAACATGGAGATCAATTATGGCTGGAGCTACATCTAACACATCCCTTACTCGGGCTATCTTGGGTGGTGCTTTTGACGCAGATAATTTTGCTACTGATTTGATAGCACTGGCTAATAAGAGGAAGAAAGCAGATGCAGAAAGGAAAGCTAAGGCTAAAAGGGATCGACCTCCTACTCAAGCTGAACAAAGACAACATATGAGGGAGGTTGTCAAAAATATGAGTTCTGCTGTATACACCACTGGATGGACTATGGCTTTTGTGAAGTCTTTGACAGATGAACAGTTGGTGGTAGAGTACAACAAGATTCTAAGTAGGTTGGAAAAGGATGGTCTTAATCCATATGCAAGGATGAAGAGACATCAGCTTTCATTGGAAGGACCTGAAGTCAAGAGATTGAAGTCTAGTGATCCTTCTGATGAGATACTACTTAGCATTGCAGATGATGGTGTTCATATTGAAGAGATCATTGAGCAACATTCTACATCTGTTGAGAACGCTATTGCATCTTCAACTCTTCCTGTTGATGCTTCTCAGGCTGATCCTTCTGTTCCTGCTAGTGAACCTTAGAGCATTCCCATTGATAACCTTGGTGTTGATTCTTCTGATACACCTAAGGTTGTTCCTACTGAGACCACACCACTTGTTGCTTCTGATGTTGGTCCTGCTGCTGCTGCTGACCAAGCTGATTTTACTGAGAAGGAGAATCATGTTTCAACTAGTGCATCTGTTACCTCTAAAGATGCTACAACAGTGGTTCCTACTCCAGATGCTCCAAGGTCTAACATTTCTTCTCCTTCCTCTACACCTGGTGGAAGACGAAAGAGTCTTGCAAAGAAAAAGAGTTCTAGGGCACTTGATCTTCAGGCTTCTGAGCGTTCTTTTATCAAAGATTTTAAGGAGGATGACTCTGATGAGGAGGTGGTAGTATGGTATATGCTTGATAGATGGGAACTTACTCTTACTGGCATTGGTGGTGTAGGGTCTAGCAATACTGTTTATCGCAAGGATGGATTTGTCAGACATTTTACCTTTCTTACAGAAATTCTCAATTTTGTGGACAGACAAGATCTGTTTAAGCTTTATGGTATGGTGTCTGAGTATTTTTTGACTCACTCTGCTACTCGTGCTGGGTTGCTTTTGCTAGGAGATCTTCACATCTTATTTGATTCAGTTTATCAGGATGGTAAAGGATTTAAGATTTGGGAAGGTCAGAATGAGTAGAAAGTGTATCAGTGGAAGTTCTATCCTTTGTCCAATGTTCATGTGGTGCAAACATGGTGTGGGGTATATCTTTATATGTTTTCCGATTTGCGCTACCCACTTTCTGTGAAGCTGATGGAGTAGATGTTGTCTCATAAGTTGATATTTTCTACTGCTCCTGTGGGCAATGATATGGTTAATGTTGAGCAGTTGGTGAAGCACATTAAGGATAAACTCATTGAGGACACTGCTGGTGCATCTTCATGATTTTGGTATGTTGTTATATATTCTTGTTTTATATTCTTATTTTGTTTCTTATCTTTTATTTTGGTTAAAAAAAAAAAAACTGTTTTGTATATATTTATGTGCATACTAACTTTTCTTTAAGGATCTTGTTGTATAGTCGTGTACCATATATGGTAATCAACTCACCATGTCTTTGACAAGAAAGAGTTGACTCACCATGTGGGTACGGCTCTGGTGGGCATTTCTCAAATCCGTTGATAGTTGCTGATTTACTAAAAATCAGAGGGTTATCAATGTACCCTGGTCTCACACACCAAACATTGGCTACACCATGAGCAAACGGCTCTGGTAAAGAGATATCAAATATGTTGGATGGTTGAAAATTTGCCAATAAATTGTATGGTGCTCAACTCACCATGTCCTCATAGATGAAGAGTTGGCTAGACCACAAGTTCATGGCTTGTGGTAAAGGCAGTGTAATACCATGACTAGTCCTGAGTTAACAGCTTCAGGTAAAGACAAGTCAAATCCGTTGATGGCTGTGATGGTTTACCAAAAAACCATTAGGGTTTTCCAACACACCGTTGATTCACGTTCTAAGTGTTGGACTGGTTATTGGTTCACCAGGGTGATGTCATGATTCCACCAAAGAACCAGCTAGCCCAAGAGTGAGTAGCTACTTGGTATAGGCTCATCAAATCTACTCAGGTTACTGTTGCTGTTGGATTTTGATGCTGCTGCATAGGAGCTGCTGATGGATCTTTGGTTGTTCATGTTGATACTGGTGGCTCTAGGAGTTGCTGCTGGTTCATACTCTTGCTTCAGTTGTTGTGGTCTTTAATCGTCTTGCACGTTCAAGATCTATCTAGAAACTTGAAGTTAACATAGTCAAATTCAAGTTTAGGGAATTATTGTAACAGTGGGTTCCTGCTGATAAAGGTTCCTGCTGATAGTATTAGTATTTCTGCTGATAGTGTAGTTACTATGGATAGTGCAGTTACTGGTGATACTTATTTCTGTTTCTGCGGATATGTAGTTTCCATATTATTAGTATTTAGTTAGGATATGCATGAGTTAATTTAGGAAGAGATAATGCATATCTTTTACGTGTTTTGTAAGCTGCAGAATTAGGGTTTCTGGTAGTATAAAAGAAACATGCGGCTAGGGTTTATGTACGCTTGTCAATAACATTATTAGTAATTGAATATAGATCCATAGAGGATCAAGTATTTTGTGGTCATTGTATTCTTAATTCTTGTGTTCATTTTCCGCGTGGACATAAGTCTAACAAAGGTTCTCCATAGTTTGCTTGTGATTACACAGGTTCACTATACGTTCATTAAGGCTCTTAAGATCTATCTGGGACTGATCCAACAGTATAAAAGGCACACACCTAGTCATTTGGTGTGTGTGCTTGAGTGTGTAAGTGTGTGTTTTATATGGAAAAACCTCTTCATGTTTTCATCTTTCTTTCTAGTACCTTACGCCTCATATACATATTCAAGTCACCATTTCATGCTTTATTATTAGTGTTAGTGTGATAGAGTTGATATATCTAAGGTCCTACAAGTGGTATCAATCGCCAAACAATGATCTAGGGTTGTTTTTTATTCGTTATTGTGGTAAAAAGCATCAAACCATTCGAATTTTTTGCTTTTCTTAGCATAAAGTTTGTACTTTTAGGGTTAAGGTAGTTATATTTGATTAGTTTAGTGTTTAGATAGGTTAGATCGTACGTTAAGTGGATCATTTAGGTGTTATTCGAACCAAATAAGTCATTTTTCTTCTATGCATTTTGTCAAATTCTTCTATGCGTTTTGTGCTTTTTATGCGATTTGAGCTAAAAGTACAAAGCGATTTGAGTAAAAAGTGTAAAAAGACAAAATAGTGACAGCGATTTGTACTTTATGTGGTTTGAGCCTATGCGTTTTGACGCTTATGCGATTTGACACCTATGCGATTTGACTTATGTGATTTGAGCCTATGCGATTTGACACCTATGCGATTTGGCTAATGCGGTTTGACACTTATGCGTTTTGACGTTTAAGCGGTTTGATACTCTGCGGTTTGTTACTCTGCGTTTTGAAGTGTGAGACTTTTCGTATGCGTTTTGAGAACTCTGCAGTTTGACAAAAGTGCGGTTTGACCATTTCATCTTTGCGTTTTATTGACTTTTCCCGACAAAACTTCAAACGGCCATAACTTTTGAACCGTAACTCCGTTTTCAGCGTTCTACCCATCAGAACGACCGTGAGAACGAGAAGAATATCACGCTGAATGAACTAGGGTCAACATTCGAGAAGTTATTGAGGTTTTAAGTTGTCGGACCAAATTTTCACCAAGTTTTCACCACAATTACTGTACTTAATTGTCATCAATCACAACTCCTTTATCATTGAATCGATCCTACATGAACTTTATCACTAATACCTTCATCAATGGCTACTTAACAAGACATTCATGCAGCCAGTGCTGAAAACCGTCCTCCTATGCTGGAGAAAGGTGGATATCTTCAATTGACAAGTCGTATGCTTCGATACATCAAAACCAAACCTAATGGAAAATTCATGATTCAATCCATTACGAATGGACCCTTCAAGCCACAACAAATCCAAGAACCTGGAATTCCTGATGCAACAGCTCCCATCCCACCATCTTTTCTTGAACAAAATGAGTCAGAATACACTGAAGAGGATAAGAAGCATATCGAAGCAGATGACATGGCAATACACATCATCTAACTAGGATTACCAAGAGATATCTTTGCTACTGTAGACAACTGTGAAACTGCTTACGATATGTGGGAACGTGTTAGACGGCTATGTTATGGAACATAAATTGGTCAACAAGACATGGAGAACAAGCTGCTAACTGAATGGGAGAAGTTTATTTCAACTCCAGTAGAATCCATAGAATCCTACTATGGAAGGTTTTGCACTTTGATGAATGAGCTTATAAGAAACAAGTTGACACCCAGAAATATCGTGAGTAACATCAAATTCATCAACAATCTTCAAGAAGAATGGGGACGCTATGTAACTATTGTCAAACAAACAAAGGACCTACATCAAGTGAATTTTGATCAACTCTACGATTTTCTGAAACAAAACCAAGATGAAGCCAATGAAGTAAGGAAAGAGAAATTGGGAAAGAATCATGATCCCTTGGCACTAATTGCAAAGACACAGACTCCAGTGAACACACAACAACAACCTTCTTCATCATCTTCCACCAACAACAACTACATGCAACAATACAATCCATAACCACAACCTGGCATCCCTCAACAACAATTCTACCCACCCGAAAAACAAGTCATTCAATAACAAAAATATCCACAATACCAGGATCCAATAATCACGGACATTGAAGCTGAACAAACAGAGGCGTTGTCTAATGCATTCGCTTATTTGACTAAAGTATTCAAAGGACGCTATTCCACTCCAACTAAAAACAACCAAAGGATTTCTTCAAACACTCGCAATAGAAAAATTGCTCAGCCGGGTGTGAATATGGGTCAAGGAGGAAAAATGGTTGAAGTAATTGGGAATCAGCAGGGATATGCTACTGGATTTCACAGGGGTAATCAGAATATGCAGAAAACGGGTCAATATGTAGGAAATCAGCTGGTTCAGTATCAGGGTAATCAGATGGGTCAGCATGTTGGAAATCAGATGAGTCAGAATGTTGTGAACAGAATAGTGGTTAATCCGAATGGGAATGTTGCAGCTCCAGTTGCTGGGAATTATGGAAATGTGAATCAGGCTAATCGGGTTACGTGTTACAACTGTCAAGGAGTGGGTCACATTGCAAGGAATTTCCCCACTAAGGCGAATAAGAAAGATTCAGCGTATCTTCAGAAAGCATTGCTGTTGGTACAAAAGGCTGAAGCAGGAATGCAGTTGAGTGCTGAGGAACGTAACTTTGTAGCAATTATGGATGAATTGGAAGACCGAGAAGACAACAAAGCAAACTGCATCTTCATGGAAAATCTTCAGGAGGCTAAGTACGACACTGATTTTGACACACCTACTGTTTATGACACCAATGCAGTCTCTGAGGTACCAATCATTGATCCATGCTATAACAATGTCATATTTGATGTGTTTACTCATGACGAACAACATTCTGTGACACCCGCACCTACTTATGATACATACATGGACAATCCGAGTAGTAGCAATATTAACTTTGAAACTCCAAATGTGAATCCTAGTGGAGGCTGTTTGGCACAAAATACTAAGACTGATGAGGAAACACGTGCCTTATTTGAATCATTGATTATTAATTGTGGCATTGAAATTGAGAAAGTAAAAAAGGTCAATCGCGATGTTAAGGCCACGAATGATAAATTGACCGCTGAGCTTGAGAGGTACAAGGAGAATGCGAAAGCTTTTGAATTTCACAAAAACAAAGAGTCAAAATTAGAAATTGGTTATAGAAATTCCGTCTTAAGGGAAAAACAATTGCAAATTAAGTATGACACGCTTGATGTTAATTTAAGCTTAAAAATAAAATCTTTAAACGAGGAAATTTCTGATCTTAAAAACCAACTTTTTAAACAAAAAGCAACATATTCTGATCTTGAAAAAGAGAAGAAACAGTTGATAGCTGATTTTTCAAAACGAGAAGATTCTCTTGATGAAATTCTTGAGAAAAATGAAAAAATCATCAATATGGAACATTTGCTTGTTACAACGGGCCATTCAGCTCAAACAACGAATATGTTAACAAATCAAACGAATCCGTATTTTTATACAACTCAAAAAATGGCTCTTGGTAACAAAACTCCTTGTGCACTCAAGAAAGCTCAGAAAGAACAGAATGTTTTGTATAATGGGAAAGCTTTGTTAGATAAACATGAACCCATAAAAGTTCGTGATTCTCATGAAACGTTAGAACTCACTAACGAGAGTAGATCAAAAATGAAACAAAAGAATCCAGATATAAAACCAATCGATTACATCAAATATAACAAAATTTCTGGAATTAATTTTGTTCCGCAAAAAGAAAAGTCAAAGTTTTCCATCACACCCAGTGTTTCAAACAATGAGTCAAAACCAGTTTCAAAACCCGTAGTTGTCTCAAAATTAATTTCGAACATGGAACAAATGTCTTCAAACAATCCTTTTAACTAGAATTGGGCAACTTCAAGAAATTGTTAAATCTAAAACCAATATTAGTTCTAACAACTGGTTTTCAAGTTATCAAGATGAAATGAAAAAGGTTTTTGAAACTAAAATTGCCACTTTGCTAAATAACATCAGTGCGAGGGTAATTCATTTTGAACAAGTATTTTTAAAAGAAACAGGTGACTTTGTCAAGGACCATAAATCCATGGTAAAGAAAGATAATGAATGTTTTGAACACATCAAAGTTTTGGAAAGTGTAAATGATTCTCTCTTCGAAGATGTTATGACCACCGATATAATGTCCATTATCTTACAAAAATATTCTGTTGAAGACCATGAAAGACTCCAGTTTGAGACCTCCGCTATTGTTTCAAAATATGAAAACGCTCTTGAAAAACTTGAAAAAGAAAATGTCTCATATTTTAAACAACTTGATCGGAAAAATGAGGAATGCAAGTATGACAAACTATCGTATGAGCGTGCCTACAAGGACATGAAAGAGCAAAATGACCTTTTGAGAGCTCAGCTGGAATGTCAAAAAGGAAAGGTTGTGGATACTAAGTTTGCAAAACCATTGACTGAGGAGAAAAAGAATGTTTCTAAAACAGTTTCCATACCAAAAATGTCTATTTCTAAGCCTCATCCAAAAGTCAATGAGCAAAATGATTTTTCAAAACCAGTCACTCCACATGCCTTGCAAAAGCAAAAAGAAAAGATTGCTGAAACATATAAAGCGGATATCGAGAAACCAAAAGTTTTAGCTCCTAGCCTTTTTAGGATGAGTACCACTAATGCGTCTGCCTCCACATCTAAACCATATGGAACAAACGACATAAGTTTAAAAAAGAACTCTAAAGAGACTAGGAAAGCCGAAACCACTTCTCTTGATAAAAATGTAGATCCTAATGCTTGTGCCTTACCTTCTACAGGACTAGAAAACACCTCTAGGAGCAGCAGACTAAAGCCTAGGAGCAATACAAGGAACAATAGAGTCTCGCATGCCTCTAAGAGTAGTAGCTTGAATAAAGAGAAGAAAGTAGAAGAACACCCTAGGAATTTACCACTTTGTAATAAGAAAGACATTTCATCTGAATGTAATGAACCTAAGAAACTTTCTATGTTTAATGAATGTTTTGAATCTGTTTATGTTACTTGCAAGAAATATTTAATTACTGTTCAAGATGATTGTGTATCTAAAAATGTGAATGATACGCTAGTTCAGAAGAACGTTCCAAAAAGAACTTATGCTAAACCAATAGGAAGTCTAGTTGCAAGATTTAGGTCTTACACTACTGATAAAAAGCATAGTGTTTACTTTAAGGATGATATTTGGAAACCAACGGGTAGAATTTTCTCACTCCATAATGGTAGAATGAGTGCTAAAGCAGTATACCCAGTAGAAAACTTCTATGAGTGTGATCAGGATTTTACCTCTAACCCAAAGGAAACAAAATCAAAATGGTTTCCAAAAACTTCTTCTTCTATAATTGGCAGGTTATCGAAATTTGTCTTTAGATCGTCGACTCGGGTTGCTCCAAGCACATGACCGGGAATCTGAAGCTGCTGATCAATTTCGTCTGGAAATTCATGGGAACCCTACACTTTAGAAATGATCATGTAGCAGCTATCATGGGTTATGGAGATCTTCCATTTGGAAATTATTTGATCACTCGGGTTTACTATGTCGAAGGGTTGGGACATAATTTGTTTTCAGTCGGGCAGTTCTGTGATGCAGATTTAGAGGTTGCATTTAGGAGAAATTCTTGCTTCGTTAGAAACTTGGATGGCATTGATTTGTTAACTGGGAATCGTGACAAAAACTTGTATGCTATCGACATAAACCAAATGGCCTCTTCATCACCAATATGGCTTATGACACGAGCATCTGGAACAAAGTCCTGGTTGTGGCATAGAAAGCTATCCCATCTCAATTTCGACACGATCAACAAACTTGCCAAAGACAACATCATCAACAGACTTCCAAAGTTCAAATACACCAAGGATCACTTATGTCCATCATGCGAACAAGGAAAAAGCAAAAGAGCATCATATAAACCCAAACTTGTACCCAGTTCGGAAGCAAAGTTACATATGTTGCACATGGACTTATGTGGCCCAATGAGAGTTGAAAGCATAAACGGGAAAAAGTATATTCTTATTATCGTTGATGACTATTCAAGATATACATGGGTTAAGTTTCTGAGGTCAAAAGACGAAGCACCAGGCATCATAATAACCTTTTTGAAGTGTATTCAAGTACTTCTTCAAGCTCCAGTAAGGATTGTAAGAACAGACAACAACACATAATTTACAAATCAGGAGTTAAGAACTTATTTTGAAGATGTTGGAATCACTCATTAGACATCAGTTGTTAGAACTCCACAGCAGAATGGGGTAGTTGAAAGAAGAAACATAACTTTTGTGGAAGTTCCTCGCACAATGCTAATTTATTCTAGTGCACCGTTATTTTAATGGGCTGATGCTGTTGCCACTACTTGTTTCACTCAGAACCGATCCCTAATTCATCCAAGATTCAATAAAACACCATATGAGCTAGTTAACAACAAAAAACCTGATATCTCTTACCTTCACGTTTTTGGCGCTCTGTGCTATCCAACAAATGACAGAGAAGATTTAGGAAAACTGAAAGCTAAAGTTGATATTGGAATCTTCATTGGATACTCAAATAACTCGAGGGCATTCAGGGTGTATAACAGAATAACTATGAAGATAATGGAGACGATGAATGTGAATTTTGACGAACTTTCACAAATGGCTTCTGAGAGACTCGCTCTAGAACCCGCTCTTAATCCGATGGCTACTAATCAACACAGATTAGGACCCCGCACAAAACCCGCAGACTTCTGGACACATCAATTCAGGACTCGTACCTCAAAGAGCTCCATCAACTTCGTTTAACACACCTTCAGAACAAGAATGGGAGAATTTCTTCGAGTTAATGTTTGATGAATACTGTTAATACAAATAAGCCGTAAAAACGTTTATTTATATTTTACGATCTTCTAATGTTTTGTCGATAACAAACGTAAAATCATTTTAACAAAACAAATAAAATACGTAAATGGTTTGAACTAATAGTTTCTAACATATTCACATTTTCACATAAAACACTAAAACAAGTATAAGTGATTTTATGATTTAATATGACATATGTACAACAACTAGTGTTTACATATTTGGGTAAAATATACACATAACTAGTATGTAGTATATTGGGTAATATAAATGGGTAGAAACTTAAGTATCATAACCCATTGGGAAAATACATTTAATGTAATTGGGTACAACCCAAAGCCCATGACCCATGGAGCTTGACCCATAACCCATTGCATGACATCATGCTTATATCATACATGGATAATATCCATAACCCATGGTTTTGACCCATACCCAAGTGACTAGGTGCATTGCACTCAAGAGATACATTGTATCTAGCTAAAGACCCATGGACCAACCCATGAACCATGACCCATAACCAAAATACCCATGGGTAAAGAGGAGCGTCCCACGGATCCCTAGCTTTACGCTAGATGGATCCCTTGTGGAAGGGATCCGTGGGATCCGGGGAACAGTAGAATTTTTCCTCTATAAATAGTGAGCCATTTCTTCATTGTTTCTCACCCCTTTCTAACATACTTTCCCCTAGAGTTGAAAACTGTCTAACCTCAGATCCAAGAGATCTATGTTTGTAGTTTTGTTTTTGTGTGATATTTTAGGTTCCTCTTAAAGGCGAGATCACCACCTTTGAAGCCGAGCAAGCTCAAGTCCATGAGTTGCCATGCTTCCTCATCATCAAGACTACTGAAGTATTCTTGTTGATGATTGTTTTTCTTTTCCTAAGAAGTGTTGAAGAAATTTGTGAAAGGTGTCTCAAGTGTCAAGACGAAGATATTAGTGAATGGTATCTATCGTCCACATCATTAGAACTTGTGGTAGGTGCTTAGAAGTCAAGACTAGAAGCATTATTGAAGGGTGCTTAGAAGTCAAGACACAAGACATTAGTGAAGGGTGTCTTGAAGATCTAGTTAAAGGCATTAGTGAAAGGTGCCTTAGATGTACATTCGATATGGTGTGTTTCGATGTACAAGACAGACTAGACTAGATCCAAGGATATTGATATCCTTGATGATGTTGTAAAAAGGAGTGGATCTCCTTTGGGATTAGTCGTTTGTGTAGTGTTGGGTAGTAGTTCCTCCATTGTAATGGAACTAGGTGCTTAGCCTAGTACCTAATAAAGGGTAGGCGACGTTGTGATAGGATTAGTTCACCTTGGTGTGAAAGAACTTGGTGGTTAGCCTAGCACCGTATAAAGGGTAGGCGACGTTGTGTTAGGTGTGGTTCGCCTTGGTGTGAAAGAACTCGGTATTTAGCTTTGTACCAGAAAAAGGTGTAAGCGACGTTGTGAAGGCTTCTCCGCCATAAGGAGATTGGTGTAGTGTTTACGAACTCTCAAGTAGGTGACTCGGGGAGTGGAGTAGGGCAAGAAAGGTGTCCTTGTAGCCGAACCACTATAAATACTCGCGTTGTGGTTTTGTGCTTCTTACTCTTATCTTTTCATTACATACTTTTATATGCTTGTTTATCAACATCCAACACACACGTCCAAATAGATTGACATAAGTTGATCTAAATAGTTTAAAAGAAAGTTTTAATTGGCAAAACTATTCAACCCCCCCTTCTAGTCCATATTGTTCTCACATACCCTCCTCGGAAGATTTACATCGCATAATATGCAAACCTCGACCATATTACTCCGATCCAAACATTATCCTCACACGGGACATCCGAGAAGAGTACAAGCCCCTTGCACTCATCCTACGTGAAAATTTTTGGAGTCTTAGGGGAAATCGAGAAATCCTTCCCGCTTGTTGTGCTCACATATTGTATTGTTTGCTAACACAACAACCATACAATCTCGCGTACTTCTTCGCAAGGCTAATTGTAAATCTTCAAGGCTCCAATAATAAACTCATCCCTTATGGAATGTTCTTGACGCGCCACTATCATAACGTTATGCACTTTCATCCTCAATTTCAAAGTACGTTGTACGTACTTGTGAAAAAGATGATGGAACCGCTAAACATATCTCTCATGAAGACTTTCTTCATTCTTGATTCCACCAACACTCATCAACAACATGATGATCCTCCTAGCGAAAACACTCAAGGACCCTAGTATTATTTCAAATAGGATCAATCCTCTTGTACTCGTGCTTTATCAATGTAATCCTATTTCCTTCATGAAATAAAAATCTTGCATTCGATATCTTAGTGTTAGAACCCCTTTAAACTAACCTTGGAATATAATGCATTGTCAAGATCAGTACATACCTTTAGTAAAGGTTCTGCTGGCAGATGGACGGATCCCAAAGTTTGTGCTAGACGGATCCCTACATCTAGGGAACCGTGGGATCCGGCAAACAGAAAATGCAATTGCAAGCATTGTATTTCAGACATATCCTTAGAACACCTCACACAAAGCTAAACATAGTGTCTTAAGGCAAATTCAGTCCTTATCAAGTTAAGTAGATCCTTCCTACTCACACATAAACTCACCTAGATCACACCCAAAGATGCTTGTAGATCTATCGTTTCATTTTAATCCATTACTCTTCCGCTCTTAAGCTCACACATCATTTTTCACAATGATCCCTCATATCTAAACGTTGGAAACCTTTTATAGCAAAATCGATCATAATCATCCTTACGACAAAATTGGTCAAAATTGATCAAATCCTAGTTTTTCCATCTTAAGTCTCTAGGATATTTTCCAAAGGATTTATCTAAGTCACTATCTGATCTCTAGGATCATTTAGCTTCACTTGACACACTCAAAATCTTTAGTGTCATCCTTGTTCATTCATTGGTACTCATCAAAGTTCCAATCCCTTCCATAAAAGGCAATCATTAGCTACATCACTCCAGTACTTAATCACCCCTTCATTTAAGACACTTAGGAGGACTAAAACACTCAAGATGATATAGATCTTAGAAACATCATTTCTACTCTTCCATAGCTGCTGAGAGCCGGATCCCTAGGATTAGCCTAGACGGATCCCCCTAAGGAAGGAACCGTGGTATCCGGGTGACAGTTTATGTCAACTCTAGCTAAATCAATCATTTCAAGCTCATCCTTCTAACCCAAACACTCCATATCATCTTAAATGAGTTCCTAGATCAGTACAAACTTTGGAGTTGACTCTTGTGTATGTTAATCATCACATTCCAATGAATTTTAGTGGCTTAAGGTTTAAATGCACTTGCCAAATCTCTTGCTTTATAAACCACATTGTTAGGACTTCCATAGTCATCACCTTCATCCTAATTTTCAGCACTTTAGAAATCCTTACAAACCTCTTGAAATCATCTCATCATGAGGAAAAATCCAAGTAGTAACTTATCCACCAAAGAACCACCCAAGAAAATTGCTCGTGTTGTACACAAAATTTCTTCAACCGAATCATCTCCGGTCAAGCCAACAAATTCAAGGATCTCTTCTCAACCAATCAAACCAATTCCGAAAAGGATAGTACCCACAAAACCACCTATGCAAAACACCACCATACCTCCTAGGCCAAATCATATCATCTCCACTAAACCATCACCATAGGTTCCTAGAGCTATTTCTTTTACATCTCCACTATCATCACCACACCTCTACAATTTAGAGGATTTGCCTCCTAGGCCGTCTCATCCTCCTCCACCAACAACATTCTCCTCATTAGGAGGAATAGTGGTACAAAATCAAGGTGTTGAGTCAACATTAGCTCCGGCTTCCTTTTCGCTGTTTCCATCATATAATCCTATTTGGATTATGAGAAATCATCAAAGTCAACCACCCGACCATATGGAAGTTGAAACTTCTCTACTTGTTATATTTCTGAGTATATGATTACGTTGTATTCATATCTCACTTTTGTGATAACATTACTTGTTATATCACCACTGCTGATATTAATCATCAGCTATACGGATCCCTCAGAATTGCCAAGACGGATCCCTACTAGGAGGGAACCGTAGGATCCGTGAGACAGAGAACTATTTTTCTACTAACTTGGATCACATATGCAGGAAATTGTGCATTATACTTGTTTTCTAATCTTTGTTTTGTAGTTATTTAATTTACGCATGAAGACTTTGACATCCTAAAGCTAGGGGGAGCTTTTTGTCAAAGAAATACATTGCAAATCACTTGCAATATTAGGATTACATTTCTTGACATCCCTTTGCAAAATTGCTATCATGAAAGGGGAGCAAATTCGTCACTTAGACGAAATCTTTTGCAAACTTAGTTGCAAACAAACTAGCGTAGTACTACTTTCTTGACGCCCTTACATAGGGATGGACTCGTCAAGGGGAAGTAAAGACGAGACCCTTTCCCGTTACTTGCTCTCTATTTCTTTTTATTTCTTTCGCATGTTTTTCCTTAAAACAATGTGTTAGTTTCCTTTCGAAGCTCTTTTTGTTTCAACAAAAAGGGGGAGAAGAAAGTAAAAACTACAAATTCAAACTTTTACGAATTTTAGATTTTCCTTAAAATAATTTTATGTTTTGTCATCAACAAAAAGGGGGAGAATGTTAATACAAATAAGCCGTAAAAATGTTTATTTATATTTTACGATCTTCTAATGTTCTGTCGATAACAAACGTAACATCATTTTAACGAAACAAATAAAATACGTAAATGGTTTGAACTAATAGTTTCTAACATATTCACATTTTCACATAAAACACTAAAACAAGTATAAGTGATTTTATGATTTAATATTACATATGTACAACAACTAGTGTTTACATATTTGGGTAAAATATACACATAACTAGTATGTAGTATATTGGGTAATATAAATGGGTAGAAACTTAAGTATCATAACCCATTGGGCAAATACATTGAATGTAGTTGGGTACAACCCAAAGCCCATGACCCATGGAGCTTGACCCATAACCCATTGCATGACATCATGCTTATATCATACATGGATAATATCCATAACCCATGGTTTTGATCCATACCCAAGTGACTAGGTGCATTGCACTCAAGAGATACATTGTATCTAGCTTTAGACCCATGGACCAACCCATGAACCATGACCCATAACCAAAATACCCATGGCTAAAGAGGAGCATCAAACGGATCCCTAGCTTTACGCTAGACGGATCCCTTGTGGAAGGGATCCGTGGGATCCGGGGAACAGTATAATTTTTCCTCTGTAAATAGTGAGCCATTTCTTCATTGTTTCTCACCCATTTCTAACATACTTTCCCCTAGAGTTGAAAACTGTCTAACCTCAGATCCAAGAGATCTATGTTTGTAGTTTTGTTTTTGTGTGATCTTTTAGGTTCCTCTTAAAGGCGAGATCACAACCTTTGAAGCCGAGCAAGCTCAAGTCCATGAGTTGCCATGCTTCCTCATCATCAAGACTACTGAAGTCTTCTTGTTAATGATTGTTTTTCTTTTCCTAAGAAGTGTTGAAGACATTTGTGAAAGGTGTCTCAAGTGTCAAGACGAAGATATTAGTGAAGGGTATCTATCGTCCACATCATTAGCACTTAAGGTAGGTGCTTAGAGACTAGAAGCATTATTGAAGGGTGCTTAGAAGTCAAGACACAAGGCATTGGTGATGGGTGTCTTGAAGATCTAGTTAAAGGCATTAGTGAAAGGTGCCTTAGATGTACATTCGATATGGTGTGTTTCGATGTACAAGATAGACTAGTACTAGATCCAAGGATATTGATATCCTTGATGATGTTGTAAAAAGGAGTGGATGTCCTGTGGGATTAGTCGTTGGTGTAGCGTTGGGTAGTAGTTCCCCCATTGCAATGGAACCAGGTGCTTAGCCTAGTACCTAATAAAGGGTAGGCGACGTTGTGATAGGATTAGTTCTCCTTGGTGCGAAAGAACTCGGTGGTTAGCCTAGCACCGTATAAAGGGTAGGCGACGTTGTGTTAGGTGTGGTTCGCCTTGGTGTGAAAGAACTCGGTATTTAGCTTTGTACCGGAAAAAGGTGTAAGCGACGTTGTGAAGGCTTCTTCGCCATAAGGAGATTGGTGTAGTGTTTACGAACTCTCGAGTAGGTGAGTCGGGGAGTGGAGTAGGGCAAGGAAGGTGTCCTTGTACCCGAACCACTATAAATACTCGCGTTGTGGTTTTGTGCTTCTTAATCTTATCTTTTCATTACATACTTTTATATGCTTGTTTATCAACATCCAACACACACGTCCAAATAGATTGACATAAGTTGATCTAAATAGTTTAAAAGGAAGTTTTAATTGGCAAAACTATTCAACCCCCCATTCTAGTTTTCCACCAATACTATGGTGGAACTTCAACAAATGCATCAAACCATCATTCAGCTGCACCCGCTCAAAATCATCCAACACCACCAACAGAAGATGCATCTACCACAGTCGAAAAAAATGCACCAACTCCATCGACATCATCTACATCCACTCCAACAACTCCAATTCTTGAAACCATACTGCCAACAGTTGATGAGCAAAACCAAAACACATCATTTCAAGAAGAACCTACTCAAAACCAAAATGATGCAACGTTAGATGAAGATGTATTTGAAAACCTATTTGCTACAGAATCAGTTGAATCATCTTCAAGCTTACGAGAACCATCTAACTCGCATACGTTTAACCCACGGTATCCTTCTACACTGAAGTGGACAAAAGACCATCCAATTGAACAAGTTATTGGTGAACCTTCAAGGCCAATTCAGACGAGACGCTAACTTGCCATAGACTGCGACTTATGCATTTACCTTTGCTAAATTAGCAATATTGAGCCGAAGAACATTCGAGATTCAATGGCAGAACCCACATGGATAGAAGCGATGCAGGAGGAACTTCTCCAATACCGTCTACATGACTCATGGGATCTAGTTCCAAGACCAATTGATCTCAAATGGTTATGGAAGAACAAAAAGGACGAAGAAATGACTGTCATTCGCAACAAAGCTCGTCTTGTGGCCAAAGGATACAGACAGGGAGAAGGAATTGATTTTGAAGAGTCATTCGCGCCGGTAGCTAGACTTGAAGCACTCAGGATTTTCTTAGCCTATGTAGCTCACAAAAACATCACGGTTTATGAGATGGACATTAAGATTGCGTTCTTGAATGGAACTCTAAAAGAAGAAGTGTATGTGAGTCAGCCTGAAGGCTTCATTGACATGGAACATCCAGACTACATCTACAAACTCAAAAAGGAAATCTATGGTTTGAAACAAGCTCCGAGAGCGTGGTATGACGAACTGACTTCTTTCCTGATCAAAAACAATTTCACCAAAGGAACGGTTGATCCTACCATGTTTACACGAAAATACAACAATGACATTTTGATTGTTCAGATTTACGTGGACGGCATCATTTTTGGGTCCACTAATCCGAATCTCTCAAAAGATTTTGAAAATCTCATGAAAAGAAAATTTTGAAATGTCCATGATGGGGGAACTAAAATTTTTTCTTGGTTTACAAATTCATCAATCCCCTCGTGGAAATTTCATTAATCAATCTAAATATACAATTGAGATTTTGAAAAAACATGGTATGGACAATTGTGATTCAGTTGGCACAGCAATGGTAACTTCACCAAAAATTGGAGCCGATTTATTTGGGAAACCTATCGATCCAAAGAAATATCGGAGCATGATTGGTTTTCTCATGTACCTCACTGCTAGTCGACCCGATATTCAATTTGCTGTTTTCTTATTAGCACGGTTTCAGGCAAAGCCTACCGAACTTCACCTCAAAGAGGTTAAACAGATCTTTCGGTACCTAAAGACATCCATTCACATGGGACTTTGGTATCCGAAGGAATCCGGATTTGATCTAATAGCCTTTTCAGATGTGGACCACGCAGGTGATTAAGTTACAGCAAAAAGTACATTAGGAGGAGCCCAATTTTTGGGTGAAAAGTTTGTAAGCTGGTCTTCAAAGAAACAAGATTGTACTGCACTTTCAACCGCTGAAGCTGAGTATGTGTCTCTATCTGCGTGTTGTGCTCAAGTTCTATGGATGAGAACACAACTCACAGATTATGGCTTTACTTTTGATAAAATACCTATGTATTGTGACTCGAAAAGTGCCATAGCCATATTGTGCAATCCTTTTCATCACTCAAAGACTAAGCATATCAGAGTCCGCTATCACTTCATCAAAGAGCACGTAGAAGAGGGTACTGTTGAATTATTTTTCATGAAGATAGATTACCAACTTGCCGATCTATTTACTAAAGCCCTTCCAAAAGAATGGTTTGACGATTTAGTTCGACGAATTGGAATGCAAAGCCTAACCCCTGAGGAGTTAGAACGTCTTCTCGAATCTTCTTGAAAACGATTTTCCAAAATTCTTCGCTGTAAATATTTTTTGAAAAACAAAATACAAAATTTGAAAAACCAACGAAAGCAAAATATAAATATATAAAACTTTCAAAAAAATACAAAAACAATATAAAAGCAAAAATCCAAATATATTCCTCATACGACATGTCTCTTGTATAATCGATATTCTGTTTGTCTCTAGAAATGTCATTCAACAATGATACGGACATGTACAGATTCTTGAGCGAGAGTTATTAAAATGTTTTCTAAAACATGTCGTTTCTCAAAATTTCATTCACTATGGCTTTCATATAATTTAGTACGAAACCCGGACTCAAAATGACGACTTTTGATTATTTCAAATCAAAACCCTTATTTCAAAAGAAAATCTAGTGTACGCTTCAGTGCACTAAATTTAAAACTGGTGAGCAATCATCATCATCTTGAGCACCTTTTCAAGATTGTTCAAAAGATTTTTCAAAATCTTTCAAAATATTTTGTGCTCAATATAACTCTCTCCAAAACCCTTTAAATAGATTATGCTTTATTAAAGGGGGAGTATAAAACAAAAATGTTCCAATTTCATGCTTAAATCAAATCCGTTTGTCTCCCTAAAAGTTTCTAAAAATGATGTTTACTCCGTTGATTTAAAAAATATCACGATTATATGCTATTTTTGAGGGGGAGAAGACGTGATTAAAATGTGATAAAAAATGTTTAATGAACAGTGTTTGAATCTCAAAAGAGCTCGAGTCAGACAAAACCAGTGAATTGACGAGAAATCAAAGTCAGTAAATGTATCATCTCGAGAAACTTGTGATAGACATGCACTTTCATGGGTCTAACCTTCTTTTCGAGAAGAGTTTACAACTTCAAGTTAGTTATTAGAGCTAGTTGGCACCTAAAAACTGACAATGGAACTCTTTAACCAAGCAACGTAACCGTGTCTCGTGGGTAATTGTCTATCATGAGCTGATCAATTCAAAAAGTGCGAACTCTACCCTCACTATGCAGATTTAAGTCAAAATAATATAAGCACATGTGAAGGGGGAGTATTTGATGGATCTAAACACACACCTTGTGTTAGTGATATTTTGAATTATATTAATAAGCACGCGGAATATACTTAGTAATACTTAGAAGATGGATTGTATGATGTAATGTAAGTGAACAATTTACCATAAAGCTCCAATATTATTAAGAAATAATACGAGTGATCTTGCTTATCACTAGGGTTTCACCTTGAAGCTTATATAAATATTTCGTGAGTATTTCGTACTCTAAACAATGACCTAGGATCTCCTTTTATAGCACAAGGAGTCCTTTACAAGTTAAGTATAATGCTATCAATATAGAATATACACAAGATCTTTTCTATACTTATCAGTACACGGATACATAACAATTATCCTAATAGCAGTGGTAATATATGTACTGGCAATGGTAATGAGTTTCCACGGCTAGTGTAATCTTTAGCAGTGTTAACCAGAAGCTTATCAATGGTAACTGTTAGCTTTATTCCCAACAATCCTCCCCTAAACTTATGATTTCTCTGCAAATCAGTAAGTTTCTTCAATCTGCATCTTCTGTTAGGATTTGAGGAATTCTTTCAAACACTTCACTTTCTCCTTAATTCCTGAATAGCTCTTGAACATTGATCTTGAAGCCTAAGTAACAATGCTCTGACCTTCTCATTATCTTCATGAGCTCTTATTGTTGTACACAACATCACAGTGAGAGTTCCAGCTCTGAGTGGGTATTCTTTCTCAGCAAACATGAATGCATCCACTCCATCTGATGTAGAAACATGATAAACTTCACATGAATCATAATAAAACCATTTAGTATCAGGACATGAACATGAGAATTTCCAGAAATCATCATTAGTATCTGGTTCATAGAGCCTTCTTAGATTAACCCATAACTGCATTTCCTTCATATCTTTAATCATGTCAGCATCAAATCTTTCTTGAACTAATCTCCACAGTGTATCCAGATCATGTTTGTCACATGCTTTGATGAGCTCTTCAAACAAAATAAATGATGAAGTTTCACCACCTAGCCTTGTAATCTTCCATGTTGGAGCAAAATTGCTATCAGTGTAAACTTCCCAATCAACAATAGGATGTCTGACTTGCAGTGGGTCAGGATAAAAATCTCCTTCTTCAATCAATATCATTCCAGTCATCTGTTTTTGAGTGAATTTCTCAGCTTGAACTTCTTATTCTTTAGCAAATTTTGTCTTCTTAAATGTCTGAGGTTCACTATCTTTGGCCTTTCTCTTCAGATTGGGATACCTTCTTTCTTGTTCTTCAGAGTCCATTGGAATAAAATCTTGGTCTTTCCTTTTAACTCTGTAGTAGATACTTTCAACTTTATCATCAGGCATTCCTTTGAACTGATGTCTTTTCCTGCCACCAACACTGCAACAATAATCTTTCATCATTGAAATCACTTGTGCCTTGGTTGGTTGTCTTGGTTTCTTTTGACCCTTCTTGACTGAAACAATAGCATCTTGAAGTGCTTGATTATTCTTCATCTGAATGAAATCCTTTAACTGTGATGTTCTGTTGAATCTATAGACCTTGATAAATCTTAAAGCACTAGTAGATCGATAGTAATGCTTATGTAATCCCAAACACAATATAAGACAGTCTCTATAACTTGTATTCAAGCGGAATTTAAACACAAGAACAAACACAAATAACTAAGAACACTTTGATCCTCTATGGATCTTTTAATAATACTAAAACTTTGTTTTTCAACTCGTACATAACTCATACTATTGTGTTCCTTTTATACACAAGGAACCCTAACCCGTTTCCCAAGAAACGTATAAACATAAAACTAAATAAGATATACAATATAACTTCCTAATAAAGCTCATGCATATCCTAACTAACTATAGAATACGCGGAATATCTATATCCGCAGAAACCATCTACACGGTTTCATTACTTCAGTAGAATTAAGTCTTCAACAGAATCCTTGCACTTCAGCAGAATCCTTCAGCAGTAACTTCAGCATAATTCATACTTAGCAGAATTCCCAACAATCCTCCCCTAAACTGGAATTTGACTAGGTTAAGTTCCAGTTTCTTGATATATCTATAACACAACAACATAAGAGGATTGTAGTCGAACATCAGCAACAAAGAACCAAAACAAGTACATCTCTATAATGAGAAAACTTTGATACGCCAGATCTTTGCAGCAACAAATGACATAATGTACATCAAAACATATTAGTTTCATACTATTCTCATCACATCCAGGTGTGTTAACTCCTGTGAGAGGTGAATCATTGAAAATAATGGATTTGATGTCTCTTTACCATTAGCCATTATGTTAGGAATTAGAAAATTCCATGTTAAAGTGTCGGTCACCCCAATTATGATCTAGCATAAGTTAGCTCGTAGACGTGTCGTTATTTGTCGTTGTTTACGTTATTTACTAGTTATTTAGTTAGCTATTTAGTTTAGAGCAACACCGTGGAGGAAGGACGGGTCTTTACCCACTGTATACCTGATCCACAGGCCGATAGGAGGTCGTTATGTTTGTAACTATAAATACCCTCTACCTCCCAAGGTAGAGGGTTGGACCTTTCATTCATCTTAATCTAACCTTCTATGTTTTCTTTCACTTTCTCTCTCTAGAAAGGCTCCCACTTTCTCTCTCTAAAACCTCTAAATAATTCGACCATATTATTGTTTGTTATGTGTTTATGAAATCCAATATGTTACAATTGGTATCAAGAGCCATGGTTAGATCATATCTTGCACATCTTTGGATTTATAGTGGTTTTTAGGTGGTTTTTGAGTTTGAAAAAGTTTAGTGGTTTTTGCATCATTTGGTTGATTTCTTGTGTTAAAGTTTGAATTTTGTTGGTACTTTTATGTTTAGAATCATCACAAGTGTTTAGGTTTTCATTTGGTAAGCGTGAATCATCTTGGTTGGGTTGTTTTTGGATTAAAAAGTGATGTTTATATGGTTTTTCAAGTTAGCGACTTAGCTCACGGAGTATATTCTTCCTAGCGACTTGCTTCACAAAATTGTAGCGAGTTACAGCTTTAAACCTAGCGAGTTAGACCTAGCGAGTTAAAGTACAAGTAGTGGACTCTCCACTACGGGTAGCGACTTGGTGGTAGCGACTTGGTCTGTAGCGAGTTGCTCTTTAGCGACTTGCATTGTTAGCGACTTGAGTAGCGAATTGCTGCTGAAATTTTGCTAGCGACTTAAGTGTTAGCGAGTTACCACTTAGCGACTTACATCTGGCTAGCGACTTGGAACTCTAGCGACTTAGCGTGGTGGCGAATTAGGTGCTTAGCGACTTGGTTCAAGTGTTATAGCGACTTGGTTGATTTTTCCCGTCAAAACTTCAAACGGCCATAACTTTTGAACCGTAACTCCGTTTTCAGCGTTCTACCCATCAAAACGACCGTGAGAACGAGGAGAATGGCACGCCGAATGAACTAAAGTTCATTCGGGTCAACCTTCGAGGTCTAAATCCGCTCCGAACAGAAGTTATTGAGGTTTTTAAGTTTTTAGACCTAAATTTCTCAGGAAAAACGGGCTTAAACCAATCCGAATCACAACCAAACAACATCTCTGCTAATCCTACATACAATCATATGTCCTAACACACAATTGTCTATCATTCCATTCGTCATTGCTTAACGGTTTAGTCTTGATTTTAGTAAAATCCCGCGAAAGATTCTATTTCTCGGTTTAAATCATAGACTTGTAAAATCCCGTGCATTCTACCACATCATGTCTTACTCTACCGACCCAGTGATTTCAGAAGTGCTTAAATTGTATGATGCTGTGGATAATAATGATAATGGATGCTACACTGAACGATTAAAGATGATTGAATCAATCAATGAGGATGTGATATCTCCGGGTTCAGACTTTGAAAAGACTGAAATGCACCAGTCAATGCTACAAAATGCCATGCTAAAGAAATGTAACATTGAGCCCTTTCAACTACTTTATCTGCACCTCAAACTACTTTTATCTACAACTATGGATCGAACAAGCAGTGCTCTCCTTCGTCAGGATTTTCCCATCTTGACAAGAACTGTGCTACTAAACTTAGAACAACTGAGGTTTCAAATTACTAAAGAGAAGTTCTCAACTGATGAATCTAATGCAGCTCTTCAAGTAATCTTCGATCAATTTCAGCCATTTATCCGGGGGGAATATTCCTCAGATTTTGATGATGAAATGACTGAAGTCTCTTTCAAGAAACACACTGGAATGGAAATTAGCGTGTTCATTGAGACTTTCATACAACTCATGGATAATGTGGAGAAGTACATTGAGGAAGTTACACAAAAAGATGAAAACGTGAATGAGTGTCAGGTGCAGTTGAGAAATAGTTGTGATAAGTTGGGTAATGTATCTGTTAAAGAATCGGGTGTTGTTGAATGCAGAATGTCAGAGTCAACATATAATGATGAGTCGGGTAAAACACCAGATGATGGATCAGTTGGCACTGAATACAGAGGCTCAGATATTGATAAGCTTGACACATCCAGCGGTCCAGTGACTCTCGTTACACATGTTGTGGATGCAGATAACAGACCAGAAATTGAGCAGGTGTCATGTAATGAGGTACCCTTTACTGTTCAACATAGTGCATCTGCTAAAGCACATAAACAAACTGATCATAATGTTGAACATGTCTATCACAAATGTTCTGTTACTGAGGCTGAGTATGAGATTAAGTGTTTCAAAACAAAAGATTTGGTTGATAAGAAGGCTTTTGATGAACTTTCAAACAAATTCTCAAATCTTGAAAAATATTGCATTTCACTTGAAATCGCGATTCAGAGTAAAGAAGAAAGTTTTCAACTTAACAAACCATGTAAAAAACCGGAACTTCCTGAATTCCGTGAACTTTTTGAAATTAACACTTTGAAAGCTCAGCTTCAAGACAAAGAGTCAACCATTTACAATCTGAAGAAACATATTTCTGTCTTGAATGAGAAAAGTAATTTAGTCATGAATACACAAGACATTGATGCTATTATAACAAGAAATAATGAAATGTCAATTTATGTGGCTAAATTACTAAAGGAAAATGAGTCTTTGAGAAAGCATCACGTAGAACTTAGTGAGTCTGTCAAAGAAGCTAGAACTAATTCAATGGAACAAACAAACTCTTTGATAGAAAAAATTGATGAACTCAAAGCTCAACTTCAGGATAAGAGTTTCGCTATTGTAGCCTTAAAGAATGAGCTTAGGAAAACTGTAGGGAAAAGTGTGAACACTAAGTTTACAAAACCATCAACCTTGGGGAAACCAGTTTCTCATCCCATTAGAAACCGGTCTGTTGTTAGGCAGCCTACTGCGTTTATGTCCGAAAGACCAAAATCTTCAAAAACACGGTTTGCCTCCCAAGTTGATGAGGAAAAAGTTTTGTCAAAACCAGTCACTTCACCTGTGTTACCTAAGAGTCATGCCTCTAGTTCCTCTAATCCTCAACATGCAGCTACTTTTACTCCCAGCACCTCTAGGATTAGTTCAAAAACAGTGTCAAAACCAAGCATTAAAACCCAGAACTCATATGATATGAATGACTTGTGGAAGAACTATTTTCTAGAAAAAGCTAGGAAAAAGGCACTGATTCAAAAAGACGGAATTTTAGGTGCAAGACCTAGGGTGAGCAATTCTACGAGATTTCAAGGCACTACTAGTAGTTGTAAACCACTACCTAGGAACACTCAAAAGACTAGGGATTGGCGTGCATCTAAAAGTAGTTATGTGCATAAGAATGCTAAGCATGTAGAAAACAAAACTAGAAATTCTGAGTCTTTTCCACATAAGAAACATTTTCCTAATTCACATGCCAAGGTACAATCCACTAAGACCACTAACGTGACTAAGGTTCAACATGTTGTGAAACAAAACAAACCAAAAACTTCGCCTAGATGGATACCAACTGCTAAATCTTTGGAAACTAGGAACAAGGATAAGTCTTCCACTATGCATAAGAAGCCTTACAATCCTAGACCTTGCCATAAGTGGATACCATCTGGTAGAATGTTTAAGGATGCTGGACTTAGGTGGATTCCTACCGGAAAGCTGTTTTCTGATGAAAAAATCAAGGTTGACCGTGAAACCCCAAAGAGTTTGGATACTAATGTCACTAACCCATATATATGCAATCAAGCTTGTAATGTTAGTGCAGGTACTCCTTACTCAGTTGCAGATAATTCGATCCTTCAATACATGGACTGGCTTAAAGTATGGATTACAAATGGATTGATATCTCATAACTCACGGGTTCAAGTTACTCAACATTGATATTCAACCGGCTATGACGTCTGTTCAAATCAGTTCAGGCCTCGTACTTCATCATTATGGCGTCTGCAGATAACACTTCAGGCCCCGTTCCTCATAGAAAAGAAAAGTGTACGCTCTTCTGTGCGCTTTATCTTCAGCTAATGAGAAATTCTCTCATGAATGGCCATACTCATCTACATTTTTCATCTACAAGCTTCATGTTTTTCCACGCTCATTCAGTCATCAAGTGGATCTACGTTCATTGGTGTATACTCTTATTCTCTTGTTAAATCAAAAATGGCAACTTCGGATGCAATTTTTGAGGGGGAGAAGAGTGAATATACTACATGATGATGGATGTTTGAATAATGGTTATACGACTTAATTTTTGATGATGATGAGTGTATATTCTTTTTGATGAAGAGTGAATATACTAAGGATAACTGGGATTCATTGTTTTGATTTTTGATGACTCTCCTCCAACGCCTAATGCTTCACTTACTAAGGATAATTGGGAATCAATGTTTGGGATTCATTGTTTTTCAAAGATATGTTTGATGAGTACTTTCAACCTTCGACGAATGTTGATCATCCAGCTTCTGAAGCTCATGCTCCGGTTTCTATTGATTCAACTGGTTCACCATCTAAGAAGTACTTCTTTGAATTCTCAAGAAACCTTATCTCCAGTTATTTCACAAGGCGTTTATAATGACTATCATGATATTGTAAGTTGCACTATTGAATAATGATCCGTTCTTTGGTATTCCTGTGCCAAATCTTCACGGATTGTTGTTCATGGATAATGATCCGCTCTTTGGTATTCCTTTGCCAAATCTTTACGGATTATTGTTCCTCTCATTGTGCTCGCTATAAATCAACCACATGAACATTAAGGAAAATGACTACCTCATCCACTCGAACACATTATTGGTGAATCTTCCAGATCAGTCACTACATGTATACTTTTAGGAAGAATGCATTGATGTTGAGGCATCATTTGTTCCGGTTCATTCAGTGGGTGAATGTACATCCGATTGTATGTTTATTCACATGTTGGGTATTTGACATAAGTTGATTACTTCGGAGTTAATCGTTTATCACTTATTTGAGATTGAAGTTGACCTTCACAAAGGCGTTTTCTTATTTTATCTTGAAGTCGGGGATGGTTGGATGCATGACTTTCAATGATAACTTGCTCGTGATTGAACTTAAGTTGAAGACTTGGTTTATCTAGTTACCAGCAGTCGGGCTGGATGGTTGAAGACCTGGTTAACTATCACTTCAAGGAGTTACGTTGTTTTACTCAGTGACACACGCTTATGTCGTTGTGGATAATCGCAAGAGGTGTTAATGTCTCATACTTTGGTTGAGTATTGAGTACTTGGAGATTTACTTGGAGCAAAAATTCTTGACACCGTTCTTCTAACATTAGTGCAAGCTTAAGATGCAAATGCGGGGAATTCTACTTCAGTTTCAAGTTTGGTACATCGGGTTTTCTTCATCAGTGGTCACTTCAAATTGTCTACGAATGGGTTGATAAAGATAGTCAGAGAGAGTTTCTATAGCAGTTGATTCTCACAAGATTCATTTGAGCTAATTTTTTGTTCTTCTCTATTTCAAGAATATTTGGTATGTATAATGTATTGCTGATTCTGAGGTATCAAGGGGGAAGGAGACATACATCTAAACACACAACGAGTACACGTGATGAACCTAATACTTCTTTTCTGTTGAAGTAATCCCGGGAAAGACAAATGTCATAACCGTAGAGAAACTCAGTGTTTACTCATAACCTTTTATGTATTATTCCAACCATTTGGGAGGAAGTGGTCTCTGGATACTTTTGGTATGTGTTAACTCAGCCCTCAGTAGAAGGAAATATGAGAAGAATATTTGGTTCGTGAGATGATATTGCTTATCGACATCTTCGATATGAATAATGGTAAAGTGCTTCCGATTATTCCTTCATGTACACATTATTGTGTTAATTCCGATATGATCACAACCATCATGGGGGAGAGATATGGGTACATCTAGAACTCACAACATGTTCACCTGATCGGGCTTAATCAGTTATTCTGGAGTTGACATCTGCAGAGATGATCAGTGACTCATCTGTTACTTGAATGTCATCGTCTCTACTCTTGTTGGGTACATGTGTACATCATGGACTGATTGGTTATATGTAAGATAATTGGAATGCATTTGGAAATATGAAGACGTTGATGTATTGTTCCCCTGAATTGACAACTGGTCAATCTCGAAGAGTAATGTGTACATTGGAGACGCACAACAGGTTCATGTGATCGAAGTTCATCAGTTATTCCGGATTTGATAACCACTGATACGATCTATGTTTCAACTTGTTACTTTGGTGTTCTCGTGTTCTTCGGGGTGCAGAGCTTCATTCAATGAGACTGTTTTCATTCATTTCTACTTCTTGGAAAATGGTCTTTATACTTAGTTTGTCGGTTTGAGGGGAAGCTACCAAAGACTCACTTGTTGAAGGCTCAAGTTCTTTCGACGATTCAAGAGCCTCGAATGCTTTGGTGGTGGAAGTTTAAGAGATGATGACTTCTATCTTCTACAAAGTGCTGAACGATTTCCTTATTTCGGTACTCATATCATCATCCTCTTAAACTATTTCTCTATATCTGTAAATATTTTTCAAAAACCAAATACAAAAATATAAAACCAACAAAAAGAAAATAGAAAAATATAAAATCTTCAAAAGCCCATAAAAATCAGAAAATTGAAAAATACCAAAAATATTGTTTTCTCAAGACATGTCTTCTGGTATCGATAACATCTACGGTCTTAGAAATGTCATTCAATAATGGCACGGGACTTTAGATGAAGTTCGAGCAGGAGGTGTACATATTTCTTTCTAAACATGTCTTAAACAATGGCTTGCAGTTATTTCAGACTGTAACCCGTGCTTAAAACTATGGCTTGCTATTATTTCTGATAGCAACCCGTTCTCAAAGGAAGGAAAGTGTCGCGCTAAACAATTTTTCAAAATATTTCGTGCACTTATCCTAAAAACATAACAAGGAAAGTATGTCGAAGGACTGCTGTTCCTACACAAATGTTTTTCCGTCTAAAATTCTTCAGAAAAATATTTGGTGTTTTCAAAAATGGTGGTAAATGAGTTGCTTTAAAAACAATCAATATCAAAGTTTTCGTATTAATTTGCAAACTCAATCAATGACTTCTGCGCTTTTAAAAACTTTTCAGAAAAATGAGTCATTGATTGAGGGGGAGAATGTTTTCAAATCTATATCATCTAACGGGCTTTCTTAGTTATCCTAAATGCTTAAACTAAAAAATGATGTTAACCTACGTTGAAGGACTAGGTGCCTAGGATAAGATTGTTAGGATTAGATGATTAGAGTTTGATAAACACATTATTCCCATACCTTTATGATATGATTGATATGTTGGATTGACTTTTATTAGTCGATTGCTGTTTGGGTGATGTCGACCACCATATATTTGTATGTGTGTTCACTAACATATGCAGGTATATTGGTATATAAGAATGTTCCCGATCCGGATCCCACAATTGAAGATGATTGGATGCCGAAAGGAAAGGGTAACTATATCTTGGGTTGACAAATGAAGAAACGGAGCTTAATTGGACTTCTATGGAGAGTTGGCATAAATGCAACGTAAGAGGTCTCACTGCATCAGCAGATGGTTTTCTTCTAAGTGATTGAAGAAACGGAGCTTAATTTGACCTCAGTTGGCATTCAAAATGCAACATAAGAAGAAGTCTCACTGCATCTGCAGACGGTTTTTCTTCCAAACCCTACAGCAACAACCACAGAAGCTTCTCCACCACCTAACATATCTTTGTGCAGGATAATCATGATGATACCATTTTTCTAAAACTTTGTAAAATATTGTTTTTGAAAAATGGAAAAATGTTGTTTTTGAAAATAATTTGAACTTAATTTTGAAAATCACCGGACTTCATTTTATCAAAACTTGAGTCACTCAATTATCGACTACAGTCATGGATTGAGGGGGAGAGTGATTTAAAATAATATATTTTCAAACGATATTTCTTCACAAACGTTCTGCTTTGTACTATATAAGTGGTGATCTAAAGATTTAATGTTATGTCATGGTATGATTTGTTCGTTAGAATCAAGGTCTTTCAAAATGAAATCTTTTCTGTTCTTGTTTGATTGTGAAATTGTTTTATTTTACTTAAAAGATCTCTTAAAAACTATCATACCTGACACTAACAATCTTTAATGACTTAAAATGGTCCATATCTGTCATCTTTCAAAATTGAATCTTGCCACGTCTTTCCCCAAAATTTTATAAATGATTTAAATCAGTTGGGATCACAAATCTCAAATGGTTTGATATTTCTGATCGGGGTAGAGATCGTGTTTTAAATCTCAAATCTGTTTTAAATGGAATTGGTTTTAGTCCTTTAAAGGCACTCCTGCCTCCATGTGCCAAACGATTTCATACACAATGCACATGTTGAGGAGGAGGATTTATTCAAAAACCAGATGAGTATTTAAACAAGGCCACATTTTCTCCCATGTTTTCTAAACCTAATTAAATCACTTGGGATCCAAAATCTCAAAGGATTTGATATTTTTGATCAGGGGAGAATTTGTGATTTAATAATGAAATTTGATAAAAGTTGATCGTTTTGATTCAGTTGTGCAGGCTGCTCTCTCGTATGTGCTAAACGCTTTCGAATCTCGAAGCACATATTGAGGGAGAGCAAAACCATCGAGGTACAAAAAGTTTTTTTTAAAAAGAGATTATAAAGTACCTTGATTGTGTTTTCAAATGGTTTTCTTAATGGAATTTGTGATTGTGGATGTGCTTCAAAAGAACTCTTGCCTCTATGTGATAAAAATGATTTCAATCCTATGCACATATTGAGGGGGAGAATTTTACCAAGAAAATCAAATGGCTTTTTCGTATGAAAATTGTGATCAAAGAAAATATTTCAAAGTCCTCTTGCCTCCATGTGCCAAACAATTTCTAAATCACACGCACATGTTGAGGGGGAGGTTTTCTAAATGATCAAAACTATTAAGGTACAAAATGCTTTGATCTCGTATCACAAGTACCTTGATTGTTTTTCCAAATGATTTTTCAATTGGTTTTAAGGAAGAATGAACTGTACCAAAAGACCGACCATTTTACTTTATGTATGGAGTTATAAGGATGGTGAGGTTAGGTATTTGTTCCCACGATCCGCCAGAACCGGAGGGATCTACCCAGGGACAATCCACTAGATAGTGTAGAGTCCTTAGGTATGATGAAAAAAGGAGAAAAATGAGAAATGGGAAGAGTGCGGACTGAGACAGAGCTAGTACTGGAATAAACCCAACAAGGTTCTAGTTATGAAGTCTCGGTAAGCACTGAAGGGGTTGAAGAATGAAAAAGAAATGAATGATAAAAGGGTGAAAATAAATAGCCCTCCATCAATTCAACCTTAGGGCAGAAACCGGGTTCAATTCATATGCTACTGGTGGTTACTAAGGTAACACTGGTATTGAAGACAAGACATCATGGACCCAGTGATGCACAGCACTAAACTTCCCAAACCACTCAAGTTCCTCTTAAAAGGGCTTGTTTCATTCTCACGGGGAACCGGCATAATCTATCGACTTTCTCTTAGAGATGGTTGATATTGAAGTAGGAGACCGTCTCCCTAGTCTCCGGCACAGGAACCAAATATGCACGATTGAGTCTAGAGCCAAGAGATCATCCACAATATCTCGTTAGGACAATAAATTCTTGAAGACTTGCTTTTTCACACAATGTGGAAAGTAAGTATATATTAAGAGTCCTACGCATTATCCTTGTGGTATTGCCAGAACATCTGAGTGGTATGTAAAAGTATTCACGATGAAGATGGAAATCCTTCTAGAGCCAACATCAAACAAGCTCTTGGTAGGTGGCATGTGAGATCTTTCATAAGATCAAGCTTGTGACAACTGGATAGAAACAATGGGGCGATTCACTTGTGAATCAACCTTGGTCCAGGAATGGAATTGACGAATACTTTTGGAAAAACCGTTCGATGTGCAAACCTTCTTTTCTCTAGCACGTCGAATGTGTACTCATTTCAAATTCAAAAAGTATATCTGATTGAAAAAATACTTTTAGAAAAACCGTTCGATGTGCGAATCTCTTCTTTTCGCTAGCACGTCGAATGCGTACTCATTCTCCAATACAAAAAGTATTTTGATTGAAAATTGATCTTTCTCATAAAACCTTCGTTGTATTGCAAAACTCTTTCTTCAAGCAATACGCGATTGTTTTTCAAATCATTTTTCATCAATCAGTGAATCTCAATTTGCTGGTTCACTCACTCCGTGTTGTCTTCTTTGAGACGTTCCGGTTTGAGAACAGCTAGAACAGCTGCGAAACCCTGTCAAGGAGATTCTTAGGAATCCTACCTGATCACAGGCAGTACTTGTACTGATCAACGGGGAACCGTGGGCCGTGTACCTCAATTCAGCGAAAGTGGTCAAAGACACTTTCGTGTGTTTTATTGCTAACTGTTGTTTGCAGGTACATTTGGACGGTTGCAGCTGATCAGAATTGAGGAGTCAATCCAAAGCCGCATGTTCACAGCAACCACACTTAATTGAAGAAATCATGACTGGTGCATATCTACATAACCTGGTTCTGATATTTTTATACTATGCTTCTGCTACGCTGCTGCAAATATCATGAACCAGTAAGGCTTCCGCTACTCTGATGGAAAGATGTCATGATTCAAAAGTGTGAGCATGTCGGTCAAAAAGTCACAACTTCACATGATGGCAACACAATAAAGGGTGATCCAGAGATTTAATGTGGCTGATGATCTCAATGAAAGCTCGAAGATCATCAAAGATGTGGATCAGTTCAAAGGCCTCCACTTAAAGTACTAATCTATGCGGACTTGGAAGAATCACTGCTTAAGCACAAAGATTGCAGAATTGAAGAATTGAAGTCTACGAGCTCAAGATCAAAATCAAAGATAGAATGCTAGGAAGCAAAATGTATTTCATGGGGTGACCTCCCTTAGGGGGAGATTGTTAGGAATTAGAAAATTCCATGTTAAAGTGTCGGTCACCCCAATTATGATCTAGCATAAGTTAGCTCGTAGACGTGTCGTTATTTGTCGTTGTTTACGTTATTTACTAGTTATTTAGTTAGCTATTTAGTTTAGAGCAACACCGTGGAGGAAGGACGGGTCTTTACCCACTGTATACCTGATCCACAGGCCGATAGGAGGTCGTTATGTTTGTAACTATAAATACCCTCTACCTCCCAAGGTAGAGGGTTGGACCTTTCATTCATCTTAATCTAACCTTCTATGTTTTCTTTCACTTTCTCTCTCTAGAAAGGCTCCCACTTTCTCTCTCTAAAACCTCTAAATAATTCGACCATATTATTGTTTGTTATGTGTTTATGAAATCCAATATGTTACACATTACTACTGGAGTAGCCATATGTTTAAGTTCGAAAACTATGGTACACTGATAACCATTTGATTTATTAGCAAATCAGCAACCATAAACGGATTTGAAATGTCTTTACATGTAGCCGTTTGCTCAGGACTAGTCAATTCTTAGGTGAAAGAATCCCCTTGGTGAATTGATTACCAAATATGGTATTCCACTGCCTTTACCACAAGCCATACACTTGTGGGCTAGCCAATTCTTGGATTCCAAAAAGGAATAAACCATGGTGAATTGATGACCATACAACCCTCAGAAATTAAGCATGGGTGAGTTGTAAACCCTATGATTTTGAGCAAATCATTACAGCTATCAACAGATTTGATGTGTCTTTACCAAAGCTGTACCCTTTGGACTAGCCAACTCTTTGATGTACACAAGGCACAACTGGTTAGTCGATAACCATCAACAAGGTACAACAAACCTGCAAGAAAAGTTAGACAAACAGAGAATATACATAGTTTTTTTTTTTTTTTTTTTTTTTTTTTTTTTTTTTTTTTTTAACTAATAAAAGAAATAAATAATACAAAACAATAAAAGATACCAATGTCAAGAAGATGCTTGATGGTGCTGAAGCTGAGTCTTAATCAATCCAATCAATTGTGCAGCATGTAGCATATCATTCCCAACTGGATCTGGAGGAACTTCCAACTTCTGTCTAAGCATTCTTTCCATCAATGACACATACAAAGGATAAAACTTATCAGATAACATACACACAGTCATCCCACACTTTGTCTCCACCACATGCACACATGGCAAAGGATAAAATCTCCAAGTCTCAACCTTCCACTTATGTGAATTCTTCCAAACAGAAAACCCTTTACCATCTGGAGATTGAGAGTCAAACAGAACTTGAAGATCACCCAATAAGTATAAACCAGAACCATGTGGTGAATGATTAGCATAATGCTTAGTGACAAGGCCATACAAAGTATTCAAATCTTGCCTATCCACCATATGAAATATTTCCTTCAAGAAGTTAAACTGCATAGAAGAATTATCCAGTCTAAAAATGGTGTTAAGCTGTCCATCAGTAAAAGTCCAAGCAGTCAACACATCATGAGACCCTTCAAGAAAAACATCAGCAGATCCTTCTTTAAAGAAAGTTGAATCAGTAGCTTTTAGATCCAAAGAACTAACCCTGTGAGATCTCTTAACCTTAGAGGTGTGTGTCCTAGCTGATTTCACAGATCTCCATAGAGAAGTGTGTCTCCTTTTAGACATCCTTGTCTTCCTCCTACCAGGTATATAAATCCCCATAGAGATAGAAGATGGTACCTTCTCAGATTCATCAGGAACATCTTTAACAGTAATGGAAGAAGTAGAAGTAGAATGAATAGGAACAGCACCACACAATTCATACATTCTCTCAAGCACCTCTCTGGCCCTCTTAGCTTTAGCAGTTTCTTGTTCAGCTTTCTTACCCAACTCTTCTCCTACTTTATCAACAGGTGCAACACAAGGTAATACTTCAGAAGAAACAACATGAGGTTTAGCAGATTGAACCTTTTTAGCTGAATGTATAACTTCAGTAGATACCTCAGCAGTAACAACAGGAGAACTCTTCTTTGGTGCAACATCATCAAAAGAATCCACAATCTCAACTTTCTTGGTTCTCTTTGCTTTTGGAGTTTCTGCACTACCAGCAACCCTTTTAAAGTTAGAAATAGGTGTAATCTGCTTCATAATATTATGATACATACTATTCAACTCAGAATCTGATAAAGCCCAGACTTGATTTTTTTTTAAACCAGACTGATAGAGAATTGTACTTTGGTTATACACTTTAGTCCTCATATAAAATTTATTTTGAGCTGCAGTTGGTGGTTTTTCTCCCTTAGCTTGAGCCTTTTTAGCAGCAATTTCCTTTCTCTTTGCAGCTGCAGCTAGCTTCTTGCGTTCCCCAAGAGCCACCATTTGTTCAGCAAAGTTGTCACTATCAAAAGCAGCACCTAAAATACTTTGTGCAAGAGTAGGATTGGATGCAGCTTGATGAGTATATGCATCCCATTGCTCATCAGTAATCTGAGTATATAGTTCATCAATTTCTCTTTGTCTCTCAGGAGGCAAATTAGTAGTAAACTGAGCTTCAAGCTGTTGAGCCAATGCATGACTCTTCTTCATATTTACACACTCAGCTAGAAATCTTGCTTGGTCTTTCCTTTCCTGTTGACTCACAAGATCTGAACCAAGCTCTTCATCAATCATTACACCCTTTGCTTTGTCAGTAGACTCCTTAGCAGAATCAACATGAGAAGTATCAACAATAGGAAATTCAGAAGAAACACCCAAGTTAGCATCAGAAGAAACATGTTGAGACAGATCTTCAACAGGTGTAGAAAAGACATCAGCATTCGAATGCAAATTAAAACTCCTTCCAGCAACAAATACTTCATGATCATCTGCTGAAGGTGTAGGACATGATGGTTATAGTACAGATCTATCTTGACCATGTGCAGAACCAACATCTACCATTTGTGCATCAACAATATTATCTCCAGCAGTTGTAACATTTTCAACACTTGGTTCATTTGAAGCTTCAGTGGAATCCGTGTTTAAATACTTTTCTTCTCCTTCTTCTAGTAAACTGAATAGGTTCCTTGTTCTTTGAAGATTCAGCAACAACTGGTGAAGGAATATGAGTCTTTTGAGCCACATCAGCCAAAATTTCAAGTGAACCAAACTGAGTATCCTCTTCCTCCTCATCAGAAGAAACCAGAAACCTCCTTTTGCTACTTTTTCCAAGTTGTTCCTCTAAATCCTTAACCTTTCTCTTCAATCCCACAATCTCTACACCAAGTGTAGATTTAGTCTCAGCAAGCTCCTTTTTTAGATCAGCAACCTCTGCCACATACCTGTTCACTAGAGCATATATAGATGTAAGTGTAATAGGGTCCTCAGCTCCACCATCCGATTGCTCAGTGGTAAAGGGAGCTTCATTAGACCTTTTAGGAGAAATATGGACATGCTCAACAATAGGAGACCTTTCAACAAAAGGCTCTCTTACAGGATTAGGTATAGGTGTGGGTAAAGGTGAAGATGTTGGTTGGTCAGGAGAAACATGTGATGCTTCATCATTCATGGAAGGGCCCTCATCAATGGCAACTTATGGATTACCATCAGCAGCAACATTGGTAGAGGGTGGAGGACCAACAACATTACCCTCATCCGCAGACTCATTACCTTGAGGCAACATAGCTGCTAGCAAAGGATGATGTGTCCCAACATAATTAGTTTTCATTGAAGCAAATAGTTTAGCAGTTAAAGCTCCTATGGGACAAAAGGCTTGGACTTGGGTTGTAATGTCTAAAATCATTTGCAAAAACCTAGGGTACATTAAAAACTTATGCTTTTTCCTTTGTATATTTTCAACCATATTATCAAAAATAATCTTAGAAAAGTTATAAGTTAACCCCTGAGAAAGACATACAATACCACATCCAAGTTGAGTAGAAAATTGATCCCATCCTCCTAATTTATTGCTTATGTACTGAAGCAATGTGTGCACCAAAAACCTCCACATAGGACAAAGCTGATTCTTGAACCATATATCTGTCCTCGTACTCTGGTATCCAATAGCTCTTAGCCCAGCAAGTATCTCCACGGAATTAGAGTGATAAACCCCATTAACATCGTCCAAACAAAGCTGTCTTCTTATCAACTCCTCCGTCACAACATACTCTGCTCCATCAATCATAGCAACAATCTCTGTGTCACTCTGTTTCATAGCGGATGCCCAAAATTGTGTAACCAACGATTCATATATCGCATTCGGAGAGTGCGTTAAAGCATAATGAATCTTGGATCGCTTCAAGAACTCAACCATTGGTTCATATAGTTCATGACCCTTTGCTCTTCCCAGAAAAGCAATTTTGTTATGATCTTTCTTAAATTGAAGCGCCATGAGAAATTGTGATAATGGGTTATGATTCACGCAACTGGAAGTATGTTTAAATTGAGTGAAGAGGGAATCAGTTAATTTTAGGCGAAGATATGCGAAGAAGGTATTAGTAGAAGTTACCCAATTTATGGTCAAAAATATCGGAACTGAATGTTGACCATATCTTACATGTAAAATAACTTCAACCAAATTCAAACTTAACACTTCTGTAGAAACAATGGTCAAACTGCTGAAGAAGATCAATCAGCAGAAACAACTCAAGTGGCTAAGTATTCTTCAGTAAATATCTTTTTACTATGACACCCAACTCGCATTAATTGTCATAAAGCCTTGAATCCGCCTATAAGATAATCCCAATGCACACTTAAAACACACCACTTACCCCCAATTATCTTTACAAACCCTAATTTCTCCAAAAACTTCTCAATCATCAACAATAACAAATGTCTACCAAACCAGAAGTAATAAATCTCACTTCCTCATCCTCATCATCATCATTCAGTGAAGATTCAAGCCCATTGTTTCGCTACCCCCATCAAGATGAACCTCGACCATCAAAATCCCCTTTTCTTCCTTCTTCTGAAGTTGATAGTGTGGTGAATCCAGGTGATTCATCTAAGGGTTCTGATGACTCCACAAAGCGTCAAGAGCCACTCTTCAACAAGAAGAGGACATTTCACCCCCAACCTCAACCAAGGCCACATGCCAGAAGAGAGGTGGTGTTAGCTCTTCATGCGCCATGTTTTGGTGCTTCATCAAATATCGTTAAGGGAAAGGGCAAAAGGAAGATGGAGTGATTTCTTTATGGTGGAACGAGTAGATGGAACAACTGAAGATTTTTCTTATCACAAATCCATCTAACATATCCACTAGCTTCATCTTCGTTTTAATCAATCCATCCTTCCCATTTTATCTTCAGCTTCTTTGTTGGGATATGAAAGTGCTGAAGATTGACAGAGTATTACAGAAAGATAAAGTACTGTAAACTATAAAGTGCTGGAAAAGTCAAAGAGTCAAAGTACTGCTTAATGATAAAGTCAAAGTACTGCATACGAAGTCAAAGTACTGCAAGATCAAAGAACTGT
This sequence comes from Chrysanthemum seticuspe, assembly GCA_019973895.1. Classification (NCBI taxonomy): domain Eukaryota; kingdom Viridiplantae; phylum Streptophyta; class Magnoliopsida; order Asterales; family Asteraceae; genus Chrysanthemum; species Chrysanthemum seticuspe. The sequence continues at coordinate 204,795,633 of BPTQ01000005.1, forward strand.
TTTATTCGTTTATAGAAAGTCTTGTAATTCTAGAATATTCTATGTTAGATTACTTGACGTACAAGGATACAATTAGTAAACCGACTAGGGTATCCTTGAGCCTATAAAAGGACCCCTAGATTGGCATAAGATGTACGTGATTTTATTAGAGTTTTAGAGAGAAGTTCGATATTATTAGAGTTGTTAAAGATCTGCATAATAAGCAGAGTTAGAGTTATTAATAAAATCGTTCAAAGTTAAAGTTATTCTTCTTAGCTTTGTTAAGTAAATTCCGCATACTTAATAGAGTTTGTTCAGTGTTTCTCTGTTAATAACTTAGGATTTATCCGAGGTTATTAAACCTTAACAGGCTATTTAAGTTAGTTTGGTTAGAGTACATCGATCCAACAAGTGGTATGAGAGCTTGTGTGGAAAATCTGACTAAGAAGAAACCCTAAAACCTAAAGATGTCGACTGATTCTGTTCCACCACCTTCCATCACCTCTATGAGGATTCCTGTCATCAAGAAGGGCGAATACGATCTATGGTGTATGAAGATGAGGCAGTACATTGCCATTACAGACCATGCTCTATGGAATGTAATTGTCAATGGTAATGAAGTAGTTCCAGAACCTGTAGACATTCCTGGACAACCTAAAGCACCTAAGGCAGTCCTACCTGCAGCAACCTTAAGGAATCAAGAGAAGGCACTCAATATTCTCTTGTCTACCATTCCAGATGGTCATCTTCTCAAATTTCAAGATGCTAAAGATGCTAAGCAGCTCTGGGCTGCTCTCAAGACCAGATTTGGAGGGAATGAAGCTTCTAAGAAGATGCACAGAAATCTGCTGAAGCAACAGTTTGAAACTTTCACTGTAGGTGAAAGAGAGAGTCTTGATGCAGCATATGATAGGTTTCAAAATCTTCTCAATATGTTGGAGCTATACCAGGCAGAAGTTTCAGTTGAAGATGCAAATCTGAAGTTTCTAAGGAGTCTGCCATCTACATGGCATGTGATTGCTACAATGAATAGAGGAAAACCTGGTTTGGATGTCATGGACTTTGATGATCTCTATAATCATCTGAAGGTATATGAGCATGAGATGAATGGTCAACCAAGTTCTAAGTCTCACAGTATTGCTTTTCTATCATCTAAAAAGAGGGGCAGTACTTCCACCAAAAGTACTGCTTCTCCAACTCAAAGTACTGTACCTCAAAGTACTGTCTCGTATAGTGCTCCCACCTATGCTCAGCAAACCCCACCACCTACTACTATGCACTCAGATGAAGTTGTGTGCTCCTTCTTTGCACAACAAGCTAGTTTACCTGTAGTTTATGAGAAGATCTCTCCCAGATTGATGAGGATGCTTTAGAAGAGATTGATATCAGGTGGCAAGTTGCTTTGATCACTGCAAGGATCAAGAAGTACATGAAGAAAACAGGAAAGAGCATTGATTTCAAACCAAAACAGGGGATAACTTTTGACAAATCCAAAATTGAATGCTTCAATTGTGAAAAGACTGGACACTTTGCAAGAGAGTGCAGGTTTGCTAAGTATCAAGCAAACAGCATGACTGAGAAACCAAAGCTGGAGCTAAAAGAAATCCCCATTACTGAAACAAAGGCTTTGGTTGCTCAAGAGAATTTGTCGGAAGTTGACTGGAGTGAAGAGTTTGATGATGAACCAGTGACTTATTGTATGGTAGCAGTGGAAGAAATAGTTGAAGATTCAATGGAAGAATTGGACTGGAGCACTGTTTTTGATGAGGAAGTTGATCATGCTGCTTTGGAATCTGGAGATGGGTATGGAGGATTTGATTGGAGCTTGGAGTGTGAAGATGATCTTGTCCTACTTGCAATGGTAGCTACTTCACCAAGTTCAACCCCTATCTCTGAGGTATGCTCAAGTTGTCATGATTTCTATCAAAAACTGCTAAATAATTATGTGTTTGAAAGAGATAACTGTATTAAGGCTAGGTCTGAGGTAGCAGGTTATCAAATAACCTTAGAGTCAATGGAATCTAAAATATTAACACATGAAAATAATGAAATGGCTTGGGCTGAAAAATATGAACAACAGGATTACCAGTTAAAACTCAGTGAATGGAAACTAAACTGTAAAATTGCTGAAATTGAGAAACTCACTAAGGAGAGAGATGATTTGTTAGCAAAGTTTGATGCCTGGAAAGAATCTGGTCTGTCACATGTTACTTATGTTCAAAAACAGAGGAGAGCATACATTAGAACTGGATTAGGTTTTGGTATGGATTTTGATAACATAGAAGAAAACACATCTAGTGATAAGGATGAAGGTGATTTTGAGGATGTAACCACTAGTGATGATGAACTCATTAATTATGTAGACACATCTAGTAATGAGGGTTCAATTAGTGAATCACCTCCTGAGTATAAGAAAGACATAGGTTATCATGCTGTTCCACATCCAGTTGGTAGTCATCAACCCATAAGACCTGATGTTTCACGTTTTGGTGTAGACAGTCTAGAGTTTAGGAAGAAGCTTATTGGTCAATCTAGGTCTGAAACTCCAAAAGAAACTGTTGAAACAAATTTTCAAAGTCAAGCAGTACCTTCTACTCAAAGTACTGCTCCACAAGCAGTACCTTCAGGAAAACCTTTTCAAAACAGTATTGCTAAACCTTTTTGGGATAACTTTGGTCAAAACAGATTTAATCATTCACCTAGAAGGCACAATAGTTTTGGTCATAGACATAGAAGAAGTCACTTTGGGAGTATGGGTGAAAAACTGTGTTTTGTGTGTTTTAGTCCTAACCATTTAATCAAGGATTGTGAACATCACTCATAATACCTTAGGAAATTTCCAAAGAATAGGTCTGCTAACCAGAAACCTAGAGAGAACAAACCAGTGTGGAATAATTCAAATAGGGTTAATCACAGCAATTTCTCACCAGATCATAGGTACCCCCACCAGAGAAGACTTTTTTCTATACCACCAGTACCTTCTCAAAGTACTGCTCAGTCAAACCAAGGTACTGCGAATAGGAATCCTAGGAGATCTCATTATTATCAACCTAGAAGGTACTACAATTCACATAGGGGATCTAGATCACAGGAACCAAGTGTTAAAACTGAATGGGTTAAGAGAGAAAGTACTGCTGAGGGACAAACAGTACTTTCAACAAAAAGTGAGTTAGATGTTTTCATAATACAAGAAAAAGAGAATGAATTTGAAAAAGAGAGTTCTGTTGAAAATCCAAAAAGTTTTGAAAATCCACATGCTAAAAATCAAAAGATAATCCTGGATCATGTTTTGAAAAACAGTGGAAATTACATACTCAAAGAATTTGAGTTTGTAATTCCACAAGGGGAACACAAGTCAGTAATGGCTTGGGTTCCTAAAAGAAACTAACTCTCTAAATTTTTGTGCAGGGCAACCCAGAAGAGGAGCTTAAAGATCATTTGATTGTAGATAGTGGTTGCTCTGGAAGTATGACAGGAGACAAGGATATTCTGTCTGATTTTAGATCTATTTGTGGAAGAAGAGTTGCATTTGGTAATGATCCCAATGGAGGAAGAATTACTGGGAAAGGCACCATCAAAGCAGGACGTATAGTTTTTGAGAATGTTAGATATGTGAAGGAGCTGAAGTTCAATTTGTTATCAGTCTCTCAAATTTGTGATAAAAAGCATCCTATGTTATTCACTGACACAGAATGTCTCATTCTTTCCTCTGAATTCAAGCCTGTTGCTTATAACTTGGTAGTTCTCAGAGTACCAAGAACCAATGATGTGTATAGTCTGGACATGAAGAGTCTTCCCTCTTATGGAAGAGCCACCTGTTTAGTGGCAAAAGCAACAACTGAAGAAGCACATCAGTGGCATAGAAGATTGGGCCATGTAAATTTCAAGAATATCAACAAACTGGTCAAAGGCAATTTAGTTAGAGGTTTACCTTCAAAGACTTACAAGAATGATCACTCCTGTTTGGCGTGTAAGAAGGGTAAACAACACAAAGCTTCGTGCAAGAAGCTTGAGGAGAGGACAATTAGAGAACCTTTGGAGCTGTTACATATGGATTTGTTTGGACCTGTTTCTGTGGCAAGTTTAAACAAGAAAAAGTACTGCTTAGTAGTTACAGATGATTGCAGTAGATTCAGTTGGGTATTTTTCTTGGGATTTAAAGATGATACTTTTGATGCTATTTAGACACTAATAATAGCACTTGAAAACCAATTGAGACTCAAGGTCAGAGGTATTAGATGTGACAATGGAACTGAATTCAAGAACAAGCTTATGGATGAATTTTGTGCTAACAAAGGAATCAAGAGGGAGTTCAGTATTGCAAGAACACCACAGCAGAATGGTGTTGCAGAAAGGAAGAATAGGACTTTGATTGAAGCAGCCAGAACTATGCTTGCCGATTCACAACTACCTATTCAATTCTGGGCTGAAGCTGTAAGTACTGCTTGCTATGTACTTAACAGAGTATCAGTCACAAAACCACAGATGAAGACACCTTATGAGTTGCTGATGGGCAACAAACCCAACATTCATTTTATGAAGCCTTTTGGATGCCCTCTCACTATTTTAAACACAATTGATAATTTGGGAAAGTTTGATGGCAAGTCTGAAGAAGGATATTTATTGGGTTATTGTACTAACAGTAAGGGATTTAGAGTGTACAACAGAGTCACTAAGAAGATTCAAGATTGTCTTCATGTTGAGTTTTTAGAAGATCAAGACAATCAGAAGGATAAAGGTCCTGATTGGATGTTTGATCTTGAAGTTTTAACTCCTTCTATGAACTATGTACCTGTTAGAGAAGAAAATCAACCTGTACATGATGTAGAAGACTCACATTATGTTGTTCATGGAGTTCATATTAGACCTGATGTTGTTCCTGATGCTACAAAGAAAAGTACTGAAGTTCCAACGCAAAGTACTAATGTACCAAAGAAGAGTACTGATGAACCAAAATCCTCATTATCTGCTGAGGATCAATCTATTCAGGAAGAACTTAATCAGATGCTTCTTCAAGATGTTTTAGCACATTCTTACACTGACGAACAAAGAAGAGCTTATGAAGAAGCAAAGAAAAAGACTAATACTGCAGAATACTCTTACAGTACTTTGGACAGTACTTTTGACCAAAGTACTGCTGCACCAGTTGACAGTATTTTAGATGATATGGATTAGAGGAAACTGATGATGAGTTTGCAGATGAAAGTATTTTCTCAGATTCCAATGAAGGTGCTGATTATACTAACTTGGATGATGCGTATGGAGTTCCACAGTCTCCAATCTTAAGGATTCATAAGAATCATCCTACTGATCAAATCATTGGTCCTTCTACTTCTGGAGTGATGACAAGACACAAAGCTAAGTGTTTTTCTAAGCCTCATAATGCTTTACTTAGCTTTGTCTATAAATAGAACAAGCTGAATCATAAGGACCATCAAACATGTCTGTTTACTTGTTTTATTTCTCAAGAGGAAGCCAATAATATTGCTCAAGCATTAACAAAAGAAAGTTGGGTTGAAGCTATGCAAGAAGAACTGCTACAATTCAAACTTCAAGAAGTTTGGGTATTATGTGATCTTCCAGATGGGAAGAAAGTTATTGGAACAAGATAGGTTTTCAGAGTCAAGAGAGATGAAAGAGGTAATGTCATCAAGAACAAGGCAAGGTTAGTAGCTCAAGGCTACAGACAAGAAGAAGGAGTAGATTATGATGAAGTATTTGCTCCTGTAGCAAGGATTGAAGCTTTTCAAATATTTCTTGAATTTGCTTCATATATGGGATTTCAAGTTTACCAGATGGATGTCAAGAGTGCCTTTCTCTATGGCACTATAACAGAAGAAGTTTATGTAAAACAACCTCCTGGTTTTGAAGATCCTAAACATCCTAACAAAGTCTACAAGGTGGTTAAGGCTCTTTATGGCCTTCATCAGGCACCTAGAGCTTGGTATGAGAGGCTCTCCACATTCTTATTACAACATGGTTACAGGAGGGGAGCTATTGACAAGAATTTGTTCATTAAAAGAGACAAGAAGGATATCATGTTAGTTCAAGTCTATATTGACAAGGTGGTTAAGGCTCTTTGGAGCTACCAAACAGTCTATGGTTAAGGAGTTTGAGCAGCTGATGCAGAAAGAATTTCAAATGAGTTCAATGGGTAAGTTAAATTTCTTTTTGGGACTTCAAGTTAAGCCGTCAAAGGAAGGAATTTTCATAAGTCAATACAAGTATGTATCTGACATACTTAAGAAGTTCAATTTTGATGACATGAAGTCTGTCACTACACCTATTAAATCAATTAACTCATTGGGCAAGGATGAAGATGGACACCCAGTTGAAGTCAAGTTATACAGATCAATGATTGGCTGTCTTATGTATCTTACTACATCTAAGCCTGATATCATGTTTGCAGTTTGTTTATGTGCAACATATCAAGTCTCGCCAAAGATTTCTCATATGAATGCAGTGAAGAGAAATTTCTGTTATTTGAAACAACAACCTAAGTTAGGGTTGTGGTATCCCAGGGATTCACCTTTTCACTTGGAGGCTTTTTTAGATAGTGATTATGCAGGTGATAATTATGACAGAAGATCAACCACAGGTGGATGCCAATATCTTGGAAGAAGATTAGTTTCATGGCACTGTAAAAAGCAAACAATTGCAGCAACATCCTCAACTGAAGCTTAATATGTAGCTGCTGCAAGTTGATGTGGACAAGTTTTGTGGATGCAGAATAAACTCTTGGATTATGGGTTCAACTTCAAGAATACTCCTATCAATATTGATAATGAAAGTACTATCTGTATTGTGAAGAATCCAGTCTATCATTCCAAGACCAAGCACATTCAGATTAGGCATCACTTTATCAGAGATTGTTATGAGCACAGACTCATAAATGTGGTCAAGGTTCACACGGATGATAATGTAGCTGACTTACTCACCAAAGGCTTTGATGTTTCAAGATTTAATCACTTGGTAGTAAGCATTGGCATGATTAACTACTGAGCTACATTTAAGGAGAGGACTATTTAGTATTAGTATAGTCTTGTGCATTGTTTGAGGGGAGGATATTTATGTATACTTAGCTTATACAGACGAATTTGGAAAAGTACTATTTTTTATGAAAGTACTGCTTGGGAAAGTACTGCACACGTGGAAAGTACTGTTTGTCTTATTAAAGTACTGTTCCAATGGTAATATTGAGGGGTAATTCTACTAATGGTAACTTTGTTATTATGGGTTGTGATTTTTCAAATCTCACCTATAAATAACTACTCTCCGATTTTCCCTCTCATCTTGATATTCTCATAATATTTTCCATATTTCTCTCACCATCTCTTTATTAAAAGGTTAAAGAATTTTGTTACACCTTTTATCAAACGTTATCGCTTATGGGTTAAGGAAGAACACAAGCGCCGAAGGCAGTTTAAGAAGAAAAACTAAGGCAAAAAGGTTCACAAACAATCTTCTGTCCAATTGGGGAGGAATTTAGAAGAAAAGAATTTGAAAGAAGATGTGGTTAAGGAGAAAGAACCTCAAGCTACTGAAGAGCATGTTATCATTGAAAGTACTGAAGAAGAAAGGTTTGAAGATCAAGGTACTGAACAACAAAGTAATGCTTTCACTGGAACTCACAGACAAGAATTGGTTACACCAAGAGTATTAGACTTTGAAGAGGAAGCTGGTCCTTCAACTACTATGTTAGAAGAAGAAGCTGGTCCCTCGACAACTGCCATACCAGAAGAAGCTGATACACCCAAACCCGTAAGAACTGCAAGTGATGATGAACTTATTGCAACTATATTGCATGATTTATCAAAGCCAAGGGCTGTTACTATTTCTGAAGTTGCAGAGGAACAATCAAGAGCTTCTCAACCTGCTATTGATCCTAAGGATAAAGGAAAAGGTGTTTTGGTAGAAGTAAAGAAGAAGAAACCAACTTTAGCACAGTTAAGGGCTGCTCAAGATGCTTTAAATGAACAAGCAGATAGAAAGATTCAAGAGGAATTAAATGCTAAAGATAGAGAAGCTAAGGAAACTGAAGAAGCTCATAATAGAGAAGCAACTAAGAAGTTGCAAGAGGAATTGAATGCTGAAGCTAGTGAACAATTAGAGTCACCTGTTCCTGTTTCTTTTATGCCTAGAAAACCAAATCTTGCTAAAGAAAGGAATGCAATGATGGCTTATTTGAAAAGTCGAGGATATAAAGGATTGCAGAAGCTGAAGCATGTTGATATGAAAAGATTATATGATGCTGAGACAGAAGCTTATAAGAAGGATGTTGCAAGTATCAAAGATTATAAAGATGAAGCTACTTGGACTGAAGCAGAAAGAAAGAAAATTTTAAAAAGAAAAAGGAAAACTGAAGTTGAAGATAAACAGTTTTCAAAGAAATAAAAAGTTGAGTTAAGATCTGAAACTAGGGATGAATTAAGAAATTATCTCAGAATAGTAGATTTTGAATATTCCAGAGAAGATGCTGACATGAAGATGAACAGATCTCAGATTACTACTTTTGAAGTTGTGGAATCTAAAAATGGAAGCTATCTGATGTTTCATAGAGAAGATGAAAGCTTCAGAGTGTTCAACAGGCTATGGGATTTATTGCATATCATAGATAGAGTAGATCTATTCTATTTATATCATGTGGTGAAAGATTATTTTGAACATCATCCATCAGAAGGAATTGGTTTGGTTTTACATGGAGATCTCATAACTGCATGGGAAACTGATGAACAGAGTAGTGATGAAATTTGGAAGAATCAAGAGAGCTGGGAAATTGTTTGCTGGAGATTTTTTGAAGAATCTGGAGCTCATGTTCTAGAGCTGGAAAATGGTACAATGATTCACATGTTTGCTGATAGAAGATATCCTCTTACAGTCGATCTTATGAGGAGGATGCTAGAGCATGGAATAGAAGTTGACGATGACAATGAAATTGCTTGTATGGTCATCAATTTGTTTATCAACTGGACTAATATTGCTGATGATAACAAATAACTGGTATGAGACTTATTTGAATAAATTATTTTTGATAAATCTGTACTTTATTCAAAGTACTGCTGATCAAACAGTACTTTAATCAAAGTACTGCTTGCAGCTTTTAACCAGTAAAGTGATTTTTGAAGAAAACTTTTGTTAAGTAACAAATATTTTGAAACAAAGGTTGAATAAATGGTTTTTGAGATGATAACATCAATAGGTTATCAATCCACCATGGTTATAAAAGGATTGACTAATCCATGAGCAAACGGCTCTGGTAAAGATATATCAAATCCATTTTTAGTTGACAACTTGCTAATAAGTTGGATGGTAATCAACTCACCATATTAGTAATGTGAAGAGTTGGCTAGCCCACAAGAAAATGGCTTGTGGTAAAGGCTGTGGAAAAACCATTATATGGTAATTAGTTCACCATGATGAAAGAACTAACTAGTCCAGAAGGGTACAACTTTTGGTAAAGACAAAACAAATATGTTGATAGCTGATGATTTGCTAAAAATCATATGGTTATCATTGTACCATGGTCTTACACACCAAAACCTTTGGCTACTCCAGAGTTAATGGCTTTGGTAAAGAGATCTAAATCCATTAAATTTTCAATGATTCACCTCTCACAGGAGTTAACACACCTGGAAGTGATGAGAATAGTTTGCAACTTAAACTGAATTAATGTACAAATTGTCATATGTTGCTGTGTTGCTGCAAAGATGGAACTTGCTGGATGATGCTGTAAAAGAATATTTCTAAAGATACTTTGACAATGCACAGAAACTACAAAGATATAATCCAAAGACAAAGACACAATATGTCCTTAAAGATGAAGCTGATAAAGATAAATTCACAAAGGAACTTGAAGTCGAACAAGTAGAATTCAAGTTAGGGGAGGATTGTTGGGATATGAAAGTGCTGAAGATTGACAGAGTATTACAGAAAGATAAAGTACTGTAAACTATAAAGTACTGGAAAAGTCAAAGAGTCAAAGTACTGCTTAATGATAAAGTTAAAGTACTGCATACGAAGTCAAAGTACTGCAAGATCAAAGAATTGTTTTATTCGTTTATAGAAAGTCTTGTTGTAATACCTGAATTTCTAAAATTCACAAAAAGACCAAAGTACCCTTATGATCAAAAGTAAGAATAATTAAATAAACAAAATACCAAATGAGCTACGTAAATTCAGAAAACTTATAAGAAAATCACATATGATTCAAAATAAATCTTGAATGACTTTGTAAAGTTAATTTTTATAGATTATAATTTAATAAAATAAATTATGTAATTTTATTAATTAGCCGAATATATTTAAGAGTTTTATAAAAGAAATTAATTAGTAAAAGCCCAATATAAATTTATATTATTAAGAGACCATTTAATTGTAGTCCAATGCATTATAAAGCCCACAAGAAAAATAGTAGCTCAAGTATATATACATATATTCGGTTCCTCATAATCCCTAAACACCGATTATTCCCTAACCGACTTCAAAACCCCTAACAAATCGAATTCCAGTTTCCAGAGCTTGAGACCAATTTTCTTGGACAAGTTTGGAGGTAAACAAGGTGGGAAAAATAGTGATCGAGTTTCTAAGTTGCTGTTGTAGTCGTGGTTAGTTTTTGAAACAATTAAGGTTTCGGCAAATAGAGGTTTTTGTGCTTCTTTTGTTCCAACGATTCAAGCTCATCAAGGGTATGTTTCTAATGTTGATTTCAGTCCTATAAGTCGTATATAACACATAAAAATTGGACATGCATGTTTAAGATGTCGTATGAAATTATTTGAAATCTAAAACCCTAAAAAGCGTATACAATTAACGAATGAGCCTATAATATTTTTAGAGATCATGAATTGATTTTTCCAGAAGTTGTTACATGTTATAAGACCTGAATAAAATACATATTTGTGAATTCGAAGCTTGTATGAATTGTTTTGAGTTTTAGGGTTCGATTAAACATGGAAAAAGGAAAGAATTAAAAAGGGACGATTAGGGTTTTGCATGGACTAGGGTTTTCTTGTAATCATTAAAGGTAATTAATGAAGTAGTTATGATAAGCTAATGATTGGTTAAACTTAGGTTTAGGGTTTGTATTTGAATTATGTCTTTTCGGTCCTAAATAAAAGTTTTGGGTTGGTTTGGTAAATTATGAAACTTAAAGGTTATTTTTGTAAACAGTAAAATACTTGTACTAAACGTATAAAAATAAGTGTGGGGGTTAAACATGTAATTTTGGATATTTTAAGGGCCATTCGAATTGTATTTAATTTATTAGGGTACGTCTTGTAAATTCTAAAACCTTTGGGTTAAAAGTGTTAAATATGATTAAGTAAGGTGAGATTGTGAACTTAAAGATGTCAAGGGTGTCATTTGTAATTCTGAGTAATTATGGGTTCAACAAGTGTAAATCGATTTTTGTAGAGACACGCATGAGTTAAGTTAATTTCGGTTTGTTATCATTTACGTTCTAGGTTAAATTGGGAAATCATTAAAAGAAGTAATATGTGAATTTAATGCGTATTTAGTAATATTTAAAGAGTATGGGAAACCCTAGAACCTAAATAGGAAGATGGTGAATTAATGAGGAATACCCTAAAATGTTGAGATTTCGTCTGTCACTAAAATGAGAATATTCTGACAACTCTAAAAGTATTAATACGATAAATCCGTTATAATATTAATGATGCTAATAAATATTAAATAAATCATAATCCGTGTAGATTCGTTGGAGGAGACGCAACGTTACATCTCCATATTCCTACATTCGTTACTTTTCTCTCAATTGCTTTAAGGTACGGATATTCTGTCTTACCTTAAGACACTTATGTTATCGTACATATATTCTGACCTTTTTAGTAAAGGTTCCTTATGATGTTCTTTCGTTAGTCTTTCCATTTTACTTATTAAGGTTTCCAATGCCATTGCTATGAACCCTTTCCTGATTGTGTGATTTGTTGTTTATCTGAATTTATGCTTTATGGAACCATGCGATATCTGATTTGAAATTTATGTTAGGAAGACTTTGATATGTGTAATTGATGAACCTTATTATGTCTGAATATGAACCTTATGATATGAGTTAGTGATATGTTCCTTGCTGAACCATGTGTTTGAATGAGACTTACGTTATAATTGAACTTTTTTTCTGACCTGAGTTAGTTTGACACCCGAGCCAAATATTTCACTAGTCATGGGGGTTCCATGTCCGTATCAGTGATGCACCTCTGATATGACTCTAGGGCAGTAGAGTGATGTTCTGCCACGTCCCTTATCTGTTATTTGTTATGAGCTCAGTTGGTATTATATTACCTATATATGTCTGTGGGGCGTATGGATGCATCCTAGATCTGATCTGTTATCCGATATGATTTGTCTGGTGAATGATGTCGTGTGCAATACGCGTCTTCACAACTTCTGGGAGCTAGCTACTCCAAATTATTTTCGGAGATTATTTCTCTATATATGTATGATGTTTCTGATATGATATGTTCTGGGCTCGAGGTAGTTAACTAAATCTGTATTTGTTATTTCTATGATAAGTATTCTGATTATGATTTGGTATGTTCAAGTGTTTAAGATTATGTGCAAGGCTTATTATATGCTATTATATGTGTTTATGCTTCTGTATGTTTATGTGACTACTGTCTGCTATGCTAAGATATGATTAATATGTTAAAATATGTTTCGCATGCTGTCATCTGATATTATGTTAGTTTATCGTTATATGGATTCGTTAATCTGTGAGATGAATGTGCTAGTATGAAAGTGAGTATTCTATAAGTTTCGTATGTATAATTTGTTCAGTTAATTTTGGGAAACTTTGTTTATACGTTAGTGTTTTATTGCCTATGTGACCTGCCATGTTAAGTTCTGCTTATGCTAACATTTGATCTGGGAAATGATTCAATTTATGATGCCTGGTCTGTTAACTTGATAATTGCTATGCTATGTCTTTTGCTTATTTAAGTTATAGTTTGTCTACTATGTTTCTATTTGTTTGTGAGACTGCCATGTTTTGGACTGCTATTTCCACTGTTGCTTTAATGTTTTAAATGTGTTAAGTGAAGGTTAATTAATTTGTTGAATGCCATGTTTATTTGTTGGTAACTGTTTTGTTAGTCATTAGATTTTTCGGTTGGTTTATAAGTAAATGGTTTAACTGTTATGTGGTTGTTTGGATTTCTGTATATTTGTGCTTCCGCAGAATCCTAAAAGATCCTTCGTTATTATTTCATTTTATTTTCGTTATTCGTATATTTGTTTTGTTTAGCTTTTGTTTCGTTATATCTGTTCACTGGGCTTTGTAAGCTCAGCCGCACTTTTCTTTTCATGCGGCAGGTATTTAGCATTCAAGATGAGCTTGTGGGATAGCTGATCTGGGTTGAGAGTAGAGCTGAGAGCAAGACTTTACCATAGAGATCTTAGATTTATTTTGAATAATGAATTATTTATAATATCTTTTGTAAGTTTTTGTAAGGCTTCCGCTATTGAATAGTAATTAAAGTTCTGATATGAAACCGTATTGTGATATCTTTACCCTTGTCGGGTCGGGGTGTTACACTTGTAATTCTAGAATATTCTATGTTAGATTACTTGACGTACAAGGATACAATTTGTAAACCGACTAGGGTATCCTTGAGCCTATAAAAGGACCCCTAGATTGGCATAAGATGTACGTGATTTTATTAGAGTTTTAGAGAGAAGTTCGATATTATTAGAGTTGTTAAAGATCTTTATAATAAGCAGAGTTAGAGTTATTAATAAAATCGTTCAAAGTTAAAGTTATTCTTCTTAGCTTTGTTAAGTAAATTCCGCATACTTAATAGAGTTTGCTCAGTGTTTCTCTGTTAATAACTTAGAATTTATCCGAGGTTATTAAACCTTAGCAAGCTATTTAAGTTAGTTTGGTTAGAGTACATCGATCCAACATTCTTCGTCGTACTGGTCACGCATATCCACCAGCTTTTGTAATAGACGATAGGAACTAGTATAGGTTTGGTAGATCTTGTATAGAAATGATCTTGTATTTTCATTTGAAGTTGATTGTAAGCTGTAAGCTGTAAGCTGTAAACTGTTTCTTGAATGAATGAACAATTTAACTTCAGTACTTCTCTTTAGTAGAAATAGATCACTGCAGTACTTTTCTTCAGTAGAAACAAGCTTTAAGCTTACTTGACCATATTCCAATTAACCAAACTTGGTGAAATTCAACTTATAGATGCATACTGCAAAACAGACACAGAGAAACACATAAACCAAACCAAGACAAACAAAACTCAAAGAACATTAGCTGGTTAGTGTTAGCAATATAAATAATAATTTACAAAGTTTACAACAAGAATCCTCCCCTAAGGAATATGCCTCCCCTGAGGCCTATGCCTCCCCTCAAACTTTGCAGTCAAGGGTTAAGCATCCCAATATTGACCACTAGGTGTTGAAACCTTGGTCCATCAAAAGCTTTAGTCAAAAAATCTGCCATATTATCATCAGTGTGAATATTAACCGCTTTTATCAAATGTTTTTCATATGCATCTCTTATAAAGTGGTGTCTGATTTCAATGTGTTTAGTTCTACTGTGAAAAACTGGATTTTTAACAATGCATATGGTACTTTGATTATCAATAAAAATTGTTGTGTTCATGAAGTTAAACCCATAATCCAACAATTGATTTTGTATCCATAGTACCTGACCACAACAATTGGCAGCAGCAACATACTCTGCTTCAGTAGTTGAGGTAGCCACAATAGTTTGTTTCCTGCACTGCCAAGAAATCAATCTCTTACCAAGGAATTGGCAACCTCCAGTTGTGGATCTCCTATCCAGATTTGCACCAGTAGAATCACTATCACTATATGCTTCAAACTTAAAAGGATACTCTTTTGGGTACCAAAGACCTAAATGGGGTTGGCCTTTTAGGTACTTAAAGATCTTTTTGACTGCATTCAGATGGGAAACAAGTAGAGTGACTTGATGTCTAGAACAAACACTCACAGCAAACATAATATCAGGCCTAGAAGCTGTTAAATACATCAATGAACCAATCATAGATCTGTATAAGTGAACATTCACAGCTGGATCTGGTTCAATGTTGTTCTTAGGTTTTGGAGCTTCATAATGTGTAGTGGCAGTTCTGACATTCTCCATACCAAACTTCTTCAAAATGTCCCTCACATATTTATCCTGACTGATAAAAATCCCATCAGGTTTCTGCTGAACTTGGAGACCCAAAAAGAAAGTAAGCTCCCCCATAGCACTCATCTGAAACTCTCCCTTCATAAGCTCCTCAAACTCCCTGCACCAAGCTTCTTTAGTGGAGCCAAATATAATGTCATCCACATAAACTTGCACGAGTATGATGTCTGTGGAATTCTTCTTTAGGAAAAGTGTTTTGTCAATGGCACCTCTTCTATAACCATGCTTCAGCAGAAATGCTGAAAGCCTAGCATACCATGCTCTTGGTGCCTGATGTAGTCCATAGAGAGCTTTTACAACCTTGTAAACATGTTTAGGATGATCTGGGTCTTCAAATCATTTGGGTTGAGTGACATAAACCTCCTCTTCTATTTCACCATACAGAAAAGCACCTTTGACATCCATCTGATATACCATAAACCCCATGTAGGATGCATAGGCCAAGAATATTCGAATGGCCTCAACTCTAGCAACAGGTGCAAACACTTCATCATAATCAATTCCTTCCTCTTTCCTGAACCCCTGAGCCACTAATCTTGCTTTGTTTTTAATCACAACCCTCCTTGAATCTCTTTTATTCTTCAAAATCCATTTTGTCCCAATTGCATACTTACCATCAGGTAGTGGTACCAAGATCCAAACCTGCTGATTTTGGAATTGTTGCATCTCTTCTTGCATTGCTTCAAGCCAACTTGAATCTTCAAGAGCTTGAGTAACACTGGTTGGTTCCACTTGAGAAAGAAAACAAGCAAACAGACAATGCTTAAAGTCTGTTTGATTGTCCCTTTGCTGGTTTGAGACATAGGAAAGAAAAATAACCTGTCCATATTTAGAACTTGTCACAGTCCTTCTAGTTCTAACAGGTGCTAAAAGCTCACCAATGACATTAGATTGAGGATGAGCAATGTTGATCCTTTTTGTAGCAGTGGGGTTGACTTCAATAGATGTATCAAGATTAGTCACAGTTGGCTCAAAATTACTGCCATAGGAAGGTGAGGTAAAGATGCCAGGTTTGGGTTGATGATTACCAAGATCTGAAAGACTTGGAAATCATGTATAAGGTTCTCCAAAGTCTGTGGATACTCTATTAGAAATTGGAGTAGAAACAGCAGGGCTATCAGCAGATTTGGTGATGGTAGGAGAAACAGGATCACCGTCAGGAGAATCATGATTTCCACTGACTGCTTCTCTTGCAACCTCCCCATCAAACTTCTCAGCTTCAAGATTAGCTGCATACTCTTGTTTCTTAAGCCTAGCAAGGTGGTTAGGGGAGAAAGAAGGTACAATAATAGGATGTTCATCATCCTCAAACTCACAATCAGAGTCAGCATCCATGGTACCTGCAATGTCAGTGAGAGATTCTTGTGTACCTGCATTTTGGTTAGCCACATGTCTAGAATAACCCAAGTAATCAGTTAAGTAATCAAGATCAAAAGACCAAACATGACCTTGTCCTTGAACATTAGGCTTATCTTCTAGAAATCTCAGGTTCAGAGTCTCTTCAATCTTTTTAGCAGATAAATTGTATACCCTATAAGCCTTACTATGAGTTGAATAACCCACAATATACCCCTCATCAGCTTTCTCATCAAATTTCCCCAATGGATCACTGGTGTTCAGAATGGTCACTTGACATCCAAATGGTTTAAGGTAATGTATAGCAGGAACTTTCCCAGTAAAGAGTTCATAAGGTGTCTTGAAATGAGGTCTAGTGATGGATACCCTGTTGAGTACATAGCAATCCGTGCTAACTTCTTCAGTCCAGAACATAGTGGGTAGTTTAGAGTGTGCAAACATGGATCTTGCTGCCTCTATTAATGTCCTATTCTTTCGTTCAGCTACCCCATTTTGTTGTGGGGTTCTTGGAGTGCTATAGTCCCTTTTTATCCCTTTCAACTTACAGAGTTCTATTAGTACAACATTTTTGAACTCTGTCCCATTATCACATCGAATTCCTTTAACACTTTTGGTTAACTAGTTTTCAACAAGGGTAATGAATTCTTTTAAAACTGGAGATGTTTCATCTTTAGTTCTCAAAAAGAATACCCAACAAAATCTGCTATAGTCATCAGTGATTACCAGACATAAATACTTATGATCAATACTCCTGACTTGGGTTGGACCAAAGAGATCCATATGCAGCAACTGAAGAGGTTCTGAAATAGTGCTCACAGCTGTAATGGAGTTGTATGAGGCTCTGTGTTGCTTTCCTTTGTTGCAGGAAACACAATTATGTTCATTGGTGAAAACTTTGGAAGGAAGTCCTTCAACAAGACCCAGTTTAGAAAGTTTGTTTATGGTCTTGAAGTTCACATGAGCTATCCTTCTATGCCATTTTGTAGACTCATCCAGGGATGCTTTTGCCACCAAACAAGTTAGATCACCTTCTGGTTGAACATCATTCAAGTTGAATGTGTATAGATTATGATTTCTAGGAACTCTCAGCAGAATTGATGTATCTTCTGGTAGTTTGAAGTCTTTAGATAGTACAAGACATTCATCCTCAGAGAAGAATACTTTGTTCTTGGTGTCACAAATTTGTGATACTGAGAACAAGTTGAAGTGTTGCAGTTCCTTTACGCAGTACACATTCTCAAAATCCAGTTAAGGTGTTTTGATGGTGCCTTTCCCAGTGATTCTACCATCACTTCCACCAAAAGTAACATTGCCTCCTCCTTCAATGGGTATGAAATTATGCATCATTTCTCTGTTTCCAGACATGCTTCTGGAACAACCACTATCAAAAATACCAACGTCCTTATGCTTAAGAGGATGATCCTACAACAACAACAAAAATATATACAATATATTAGTACACTATGGAGACTCAAGTCATTACTGACTTGAGCCTGCCTTGTGGATCACAAGATTTAGGCCATGTAGAAACAAAAGATCCACCATTTTTCTTGGACCTCCATTGAAAATTGGGTCCCTTTTTATTCCTAGAACAACATGCTGAGGGCTTCACAGCAGTACCCCAAGTTCCCATTCCATCATACATTAAGTCAACACATCCAGGACAATAACCCTTTTGAAAATATGAACTTGTTGGTTTCACATAAGGTCTAGCAACAGATCTTCTCCAAGGAGAAGGTTTATTAGTTGCTTGTGGAATAAAAGGTGGTATATCATTAATATTTTTCCACATTGGTCTAGATTTCTTTTGACCAGCACCTGCACCCATTCTTTGCTCATGAAAATTACAATCCTTAATCAAATGAAATTTGCTTCCACAAACAAAACATGTCTTCTTTTTAGAAGATTTATTCAAAGTAAAAGATGTTCTATTACATGCAAAAGCATTCAAACCACAAGAATTAACAGAATTGTTTTTAGGAAACTGAAAAGCATTATTGTTCAAAGAATTAAAAGACAAGTCTTTAGAAGAAACTGGCTTGGAAGTTGATTCCTCAGCAGTAACTTTAAAAGGCTTGTAAGCAGTCTTGGGTGTAGGCTTGGGCAAGGTCTTGGGAAGGTCTAACTTGTCATTTGAATCACACCTGGTACTAGAAGTAGACCATTGGTCAGAGGACTTGTCACTGTCACAACAAGAGACAAAGTCAATAGATGAAGAATCAGGTTCTGGTAAGTCTTTTGACTTTTTACCATAAAGATGGTGTGATCCATCAAAGTCAAATGTGATGGAAAGGACAATGGGCATATGTTTACCTCTAATAGGTCCACGTACAACATGTAATTTACCCTCTTTTACAAAGTTAGCTAATCCTGCTGGTGTAGATTTACGTGTGTCATCCCTAGCTTCTAAGCCAACATATTTCTTAAAACCTAAAGCTATTGTAGAGTTAGGAGTTTGACTGCTATAGATGAAGCCAGCTAACTTGTTTCCATTCATTAGCCATTCTTTATGCCTAGCTACTTCCTCATCTAATTTCTCTTTTAGCATTTTTTTCAGAAACTACATCAGCTTTTTCTTTCTCAATGCGTTTTAAATCAATTTTAGTACATTCTATATCACTTTCTAACACCCTTATCTTCTCATCATAAGCCAATTGATTCTTTTGAAACCAAACCTTTTGTATTTATAATGTTTTTAAAGCCTGTTTATAAGCCTCAACTTCAACATAGCATTCATTATATTTAGGTTTCAATTCATCATAGGCTACTTTAAGTTCATTATAACGTTCACTACAACCAAAAACACAATTATGTACCTGAGAGATGCCCATTAAGGCAACTTGATCATGCCTATCCTCTGAAGTACAGCTAACCAGCAATCCAATATTCTCCGAGCCAGGACCTTCATCATTCTCAGGCTCATGCAGATTCCAATTTACATGATCATCCATAGTGACAAGCGGTGTGGAGGATCCAACCTTCGAATTTCTAGCTTCCTTTTAAATCTGCTGATAAGAAGAATATCTCACCTCATCACCATCCTTCCTATCCTTGCATTCTCTAGAGAAGTGACCCATCTGCCCACAAGTAAAGCTCTTGACCTTGCTTCTGTTAAATCTTGCTGGATCTCTTCCCTGGAACCCAAACTTTCTCCCAGATTTACTCTCAAACTTCTTGATGTTCATTGAGAGCATAGCCAGTTACCACTTCAAATTCATCTCCTCCATGTCAAATGGATCCACCTGTTCAAGGTCCTCAAAGGCTAGTTGCTGCTGAGTGTCATTATCAGCAACAAAAGAGTGAATCACATCTTCCAAAACACCACTGGTTTTAGGTTGAGAACTTGATGAAGTAGTAGTGTAGGAAGATGATGCTGAGGAAACAGGACTTGGAGCATAATTCATCCTATTTGAGGAGGCCCCAACAAAAGTTGTGTGACTAGGAGTGGATGAACGAAAAGGACTTCTCACATCAGGCTCGAGAGATTTAAGTCTATTGTATAGTTTATCAAAAGTGAGCATATCCAGCCCACCTTTAGCTTTGAGGGCAATGCTAACTTGCAACCAAGATGAAGGTAAAGATCGCAAGAACTTTGAATTACAATCATCTTTATCTGGCTTTACCTTCAGCTAATTCAACTGACTCAATATCTTATGAAACTTGTCATATCCCTTGTGGATACCTTCTTCTTCAGAGATTTGGAATTCTTGAAACTGTTGTTTCAGCATTGACTTCCTCATTCTCCTGGACTCCTCATTCCCACCAAACCTAGCCTTGATTGCCATCCATATGTCCTTAGCATCCAACATATAGTGAAAATCCCCCAAGTGATCTTCAGGAATAGCCTGAAGGAGAATAGTTCTCACTTTGTTCTCTCTTTGAACAGCCAATATCTCTTCAGCAGATTTGGGAGGAACAATGGTAACATTACCATCAGGATCTATGATATTCCTCTTCAAACTGTTCCCCTTCTTCACAATTTCCTAGAGATTCCAATCAATGTTGGAGATCCAGTTCTGCATCTTCATAGCCCACAAATCGTACTCCTCCTTCTAGAGGTATGAAACTTTGCGTTCTGTTAGAGAGACTGAGTTGTTGCAGAGAGGTGTTGTTATGGTTGTTGGTGACTTCAATATCATCATCTGATCCAGGCATGGTGAATGTTGTTTTGGTTGTATGGGTGTAAAGAAAAGACTGTTCTTAGTATCGTAGAGACTCTCCCGAGGCTCTGATACCACTTGTTGAATCTATAGACCTTGATAAATCTTAAAGCACTCGTAGATCGATAGTAATGCTTATGTAATCACAAACACACTATAAGACAGTCTCTATAACTTGTATTCAAGCGGAATTTAAACACAAGAACAAACACAAATGACTAAGAACACTTTGATCCTCTATGTATCTTTTAATAATACTAAAACTTTGTTTTTCAACTCGTACATAACTCATACTATTGTATTCCTTTTATACACAAGGAACCCTAACCCGTTTCCCAAGAAACGTATAAACATAAAACTAAATAAGATATACAACATAACTTCCTAATAAAGCTCATGCATATCCTAACTAACTATAGAATACGCGGAATATCTATATCCGCAGAAACCATCTACACGGTTTCATTACTTTAATAGAATTAAGTCTTCAGCAGAAACCTTGCACTTCAGTAGAATCCTTCAGCAGTAACTTCAGCATAATTCATACTTAGCAGAATTCCCAACATGTTCTTTGTTCTTCAGTTAAAGACTTATCTGCAACTAGGTCAATTGCCTTTTTCTTGACTACTGGATCATTAGCAATCAAGAAATCAATTTCTTCTTCAGTAGGTACATAGCTGAACTCTGGAGTCTTTTCTTTGATTATTGTAGGTGGAACAATAGAAATTGGATTAACATCCATTGGATCAGTGGTTTCCATTCTGTCTAGCCTTTTAGCCTTCATGAAGTCTGCAATTTCTAGTTCATCTATCTTTTTCTTGTTTGCAACTTCATCTTCTCCAATCTTTCTAGCAACTTCAGCATCATGAGCAATCTGAGCTTGTTCTTTCTTTGAAATCTTTCTTCTTGGTTGCTCTTCACTCTGCACAACTTCTTTACCTTTTTCTTTCTTCTGCTTTTCAATTTCTTCACTTGCAGTGGTAATATCTTGTCCAGCAGTGGGAACTCTTGGCTCTGCAGTAGAAATGTATCAGTGGTAAAATTTGCAGTTGCAGTTGCATCAGTGAAAAGTTCTTGCTCTAGTTGCTGTTGAGGAACTTCTTCTTGAATATCATCAACTTCCTTAGTACCTTTACTTGAAACACCTTCATCTCCAAAGTCAATTCTCCTCCCCTTGGTTTCAGCATTTGTTTTCCTCCCCTGTTTGGGAGAATTTCCCAAATCTTTGTTGAAATCTGCTGAATCACCATCATCAGGTGAGGATGGAGATGTTATCACAATCTTTCCAGTTTTTCTCTTCTGTTTCAGCCCCTGCAACTCTTCCTTCAAGGTCTGAATCTCCTCTTTCAAATGTGTAATATCCTTGGCATGCTGTTTCTTTACTTGTGCCAAGTATTGTTCCAGAGATTCAACCTGCTTAGCTAATTTGGTACAAAGTTCCATCAATTCCATAGGTTGTCCATTGCCCTCAACACTTCCAACTGTGTGACCTGTTGACAGAGGTGAATCATAGGGCATTGGCTCAGATTCCTCCCTAGTTGGACTAGAGTGAAGCCTGGAACCACCACTGCTTATGCCTAAACCAAAAGGATCAGGGACATGTTGTGTTGTAATGAGAGAAGTTGGTTGTTTGTGCCTTCTCTCATAGGTATGAGAAACTGGTGGAGTGTAATCAATGTTTGGAACAGTGATTATGGGTGAGTTTTGTACCTGTGAAATCTTTGCAAGCATTTGAGGAAAAAGAGGTGTAATAACCGTATTGCCATATTTTTTCATGTTTTGAAAAACTTTAGGCTTAAGGCAACGGATTTTATAAACTCTTGTATGGGGTTGTAGTTGAAATTCATTTAACACTGCTTGCACAAACCCTGGATACATCACAATTTTTGTTGAACTCTTTACATTGCCTATCATACTTGTAAAAATATATTTTGACCAATTAAAAATCTTATCAGTAGCTAGACAAACCAAAGGGTAAGCCATTGTGGTACTGAATTGTTCATAAGATGTTTTCTTAGGACTAAGACAATGTAAAAGAGTATGTATCAAAAATCTCCAATGAGGACAGAAACCACTCTTTTTGAAAGTAGCCTTTTTGTCAGTGGTATCATACCCCATGGATGAAAGATGTGTATGAATTTCTGGCATAGGTAATGTGATGATCCCATTGAGATCATCCAGTTGGAGAATTCTCCTCAAGGATGCCTCAGTAACATCAATTGTTACCCCATCCACAGTGGCTCTAAGAGCATCTACTGTTTCATGTGTATCTCTATTTTCAATGGTTATGGACTGAATAGAAGTCCAAAACTGTTTGATTTGAGAGATATAGATTGTGGGATTAAGAAGTAAAGCATACCTTGTATGGGTTGTGTTTAGAAAGTCCACAATCTGATGAAAAACAGGGCCACTCTTGTCGTTTGACTTTTCCAAATAGGCCACTTGGTTGTGCTCATCTGCAAAGGTGATTGGTGCCATAAAAGCTTTTGATGAAAAATATATTGTGTCAGTAAGAATTGAATAAATAACTCGCCAATTGAGAGAGAAAGATATATAGAGGTAGGGTTTAAGTGTTTTGCGCAAGAAAGATTATCTAAGGAAAATATTTATCTTTAGAGGATAAATAGCAAGTAGGAAAGTAGATAATCTTCTAAAAATTTACCTTATATATATGGAAAGCAATTTCTCTTCAACGGCTAGTAAAAAAATTGTTACTGACACAACAGTTGTAACGGCTAGATCAACACTGGTAAAAATAACACTGTCAGTGGAAACTGTGAACTAGCAGTGGGAATTTTTCACAAAAATTTTCAAAGAGCAGTGGTAAGAAAAACATATGAGAATTGAACTGCTCTTTATCATAGTTTTTAGCAAACTACCAGCTATCAACGGATTTGATATGTCTTTACCATGAGCCGTTTGCTATGGACTAGCCAACTTTTAATCATAAAGAATATGGTGAGTTGATAACCATACAGTTTTTGGTAAACTATCAACCATAAACGGATTTGTTAAGTCTTTACCAGTAGCCGTTTGCTATGGACTAGTTGATTCTTATGTGGATTAGACATGGTGAATCAATAACCATTTGTTGTGTGTCTCAGATACACACATTTTATGATCAACTCCCAGCCAATATTGGTTATATACCTGCATGTGTTAGCATAATACAAAGAATATAAATAACCAACTTGTTTTAACCAAAGTTACATTTAACCAAGCCACTATCTAAAAATATCTTCCCAAAGTCAACCCGATAATATCTATATTTACTCTTCAACCTACCAAAATAGGAAAAAATAAATATATTCTTTAATGAACCCTTGTGATCGACTTTGCCAATATAAAGGGGCTCGACACATCATAATCTTTACCAAAACACATTCTAATGCACAAAATCCCTAAACATCACCATGAGCAATCCTTCCAACATCATTGAAATCTCCTCTGATTCTGAGACTGAGATTGTGATCGCTTTTAAGTCATCTTCAGAGGCCTCAGGGTGGGCAGGTTACTTTCCACCCTAGGCTACAAGCACTTCTTCCAAGAAGTCAGCAAAGAAGACCACCAATCCTGCACCTGTTGCTAGACATGCACCTTCTCTTGAGTTTTACTCTAGTTCATCAGATGATGATGTTAATGATGAGACCTATTCCTTGTCCAAGAAGTTGCCAAGGGCTCTGACAAAGGCATTGGAAACAGCTCTCTCAAATATGAAGCAGCTATCCATACCAGAGAAGCCTGCAAGACTACCAAGACCTCCTCCACAAGTTCTTGGGCTTGCTTGTCTAAGAATGCAGTCAACCTTTGAGAATAAAAGGAATAGAGCATAGAAGAACAAGCATGACTATCAGAGCAAGGGCAAGAAGCCAATGAAGTAGCTGGTGTAGGGTGTAGGGATGTAGGATGTGTTAGGTTGTTTTCTTTTGTGTTTTGATTGTGGTTGGAAGCACTCCCTCTTATAATGTATCGAATATTCTTCATGAATGGAATAAAGTTTATTTGTTTTAATTTTTACACCGTAAGAGTAACTTTTACTACTCCTTGCATTATGGTTACCACTGTTAGCCTTATTTTCTGCATAAAAATCAGTGGACAAGAAAAAATACAAGCACTAAACAGCAACATCTCCAATGTAAACAAGTAATCCTTCATACTTGCATATCACAAACATAAATCAAACACAGAAAGTATTGTTAAGGTTAGCAGTGGTTAGCAAATAACTAGAAGTGGATAAGATTTTCTTCTGGCAGTGGTTAGACCAATACTAAACTACCCAGTCAACAGGTCAACTCTAAGTCATTAATCCGACCACCAAAGTCAAAGACTTCATTTACTCATCAACAACTTATACCTTCCCTATATTAAGTTACTGAATCCAGCTTAACTTTTATTTAAGCATCTATAACACACAAACCACTCATATCACACATACTCCAAAAACATTTCTCTCAAAAACTTACTTCTCTCCAAAAATCACCATGATTCATTCAAACCCTATCAATGTCTCATCTGACAGCTCATTTTCGGAGAGTGTTTGGGATGATAGTGTTTGGCATTTTGTTCTGAACAATCAAGGTAGAGAGAAGAAAGAGGTGTTTGAAGATGTTTCTTCAAGAAAGAGAACTCATTTGACCATGAGCACTACTCCTTCAGTTGCTGGTCTATCATCACTCCAACCAATGCCTCAGGATGCCATCATCAAAGAGGACAACTCAGACATAAGTTCCTATGTGTCTCCTTATGAAGAGTCTGATGATGAAACAACTTCTAGAGTCCTTGTGGTTCCTCCCCTTGCAACAGTGCTTCCTCCAGGAGAGCTACAAGCACCACCTTCTCTACCATTGTTAACAGCACCACCACCAAAGGGTCCTTCATCATCCTCACCACCTGTTGGTGGAATGGTGATGGGGCTAGCATGCCCCAAGGCGTGGAGGGTGATACATAGGCGAATGGCGCCTAAAGTGATGCCTGAGTGGGCGTTTCCTAAGAAGCCTTAGGAGATAGTTGGTGGTTAGGTTGCGGTAGGGTTGGGTTAGAATGTGAAGCTTGTGTCTGTGTAGGTTGTGATAGGGAGTTGTCTTGTGGAGTAGTCTGGTGTTTGTTTGATTGTAACCTCAATGGTTGTAATCTCTGCATCTTTAGATGCAGCTTAATAAATAATAATAAAACCATGGCTTTTGCTTTAAGTTCCATTTGCATCATACTGGTTGTGATTTACTTCTTTTATCAGCAAAAAGCTCTGTGTTGATTACCAGTTTTGATGACTCCTTTACCAGCAACTTTTCCATTAACTCCACCTCGAAAGCTGACATACTGTCCATCATAATGTTTAAAATCTGAGAGATAGGACTTGTTGCCAGTCATGTGCCTTGAACATCCACTATTTGTGTAGCCTTGATCTAATTTCTTTGTCCTTAGATGTTCATGCACATATAAGAAAGAATTTAGTTTCCTTTGGGGACCCAAGCCATGATTGACTTGGATCTGCCTCGTGTATCAATATAGTTATATCAATCAAAGGTCATTGATACACCATTGGGATTGGTTGTAGAGTTAATTCCTTTAGCTTTCCATTCCCAACGTGCTGAGGCCTTCACAGCATTTCCCATGTTTCCCCTGGTCTTGTTTACAACCCTTGCAGTGGGAACTTTTGATTGAGCAGTGGCAACTGCTGGTTTAGATTTTGGTACCCACTGTTGGTTATAGTTAACCCTTTTATTTTGAATAGACCTTTTCCCTGTTTGTGCAGATTTTGCAAAAGTTGTTTTGGATTTTGCACTTGTAACAGGTGATTTAGGGTGAGCAGTGTTAACAGTTTTAACAGTGGCAAAAGATTTAAGACCACTTCTTAGTTGAACTGCTCTTGGAACCATTTTGCTGTGAGAATTAGGGTGTACATTATTTTGAAACTTGTTAGACTCCACCTTTTTATTCCCATGGACTTCCCTTCTCCCAACATGATAGTCACAATTAGCATGTAAATGATTAAGGCTACCACAGATATAACATGCTTTATTGTACAACATAAAATCACTACCTAGTTGTTGAGATTTGACATGATTCCAACTCCTCTGGTTACCCCTAGGATTTGATGGCTTGTTTCTATACATCTCAGCATACCTTACAGTTGATCTAGGCATGTTAAATTGTTTCCTAGGTTCCTCTGTAATAGTATTAACAACTTTTAGGATAGAAGCCTCTACATTCTTTTTAACATTCTCATCTACAACTGATGAGTCACTAGCACTTTCAAAAACATCAGGTTCATGCTTAACCTCTTCCTCACTTGTCACAAATTTGAGAGGACCATATTCACGAATAGGTTCCTGGAAATCTTCTAGGCCTGTATGAGCTAAATCTATGCCAAGAGGTGATTCAACACCCTTTAGTGGTGGAGGAACAATATTGTATCCCATACCAGACTTAACTTTACTAGTAATTTGAGCATTCCAAATATTATCAATTGACTTAGACTGATAATAATAGGTGTCAATAGATAAATTGACATTCTCATTAATCTTTTTAAGTTTTTCAAACTCTTCTTTTAATGCCTCATTTACTGTTGTCTTATGATCTATCTCTCTTCTAAGAATAATCATATCATCATTATATTTTGACTCATTTGCTCTATAATGCTCTAGTGGTTTCTCTATTACAGATATGCCTCTTCTAAGATTTGTCACAGCATAATTAGCAGCAAACAACTCTGTTCTTTGGTTTTCAAAAGATTCATTAAGCCTTTCACATT
The DNA here is from genome assembly GCA_019973895.1 of Chrysanthemum seticuspe. Taxonomy (NCBI): domain Eukaryota; kingdom Viridiplantae; phylum Streptophyta; class Magnoliopsida; order Asterales; family Asteraceae; genus Chrysanthemum; species Chrysanthemum seticuspe. The sequence goes on from BPTQ01000005.1 coordinate 204,823,063, forward strand.
CTCTAGAAGCCCTATATGTTTTAGAACAACTTTCAAAATTTTGTACCTCAGAGTCAGAGAAAGCCATGAGAGCATGTTCTGTAGACGCAAGAGCAGCATCTGAAGGTTGTTCCTCTTGTTCATCAGCCATGAAACTCCAATCATAGATCACACCATCAATTGCCAACATTGCCTTTGGTTCTTCCACAATTGGTTTTTTCTTTTGCTTGTACCAAGTAGATATTTTGTCCTGGTTCCTTGGTCTTCTGCATTCTCTAGAAAAATGCCCCAACTTGTGACAATTGAAACACTCTACTTTCTTTTTATCGAACCCTGCAGTTTCACCACCATTGATGTGAATTGGCTTTCCAGTCTTCTTGTAGAATTTCCTAGCCCTCATGCTAAGAAGAGCTATCTGCCATTTTATGTCCATCTCCTCCAAGTCATCTTCATCAATTTGCTCTATGTCTTCATGAGTTAATATAGAGCCATTAACTTTTGAATGGATATAAAAGCATAAAAGGTAGGATCTACAATACCAGCAACCTTCTTCATTGAACCTGCAGTGGTAACACTAACATTACCAGTGGAAACTGTAGAACCAGCAGTGGCAAAATCATCATCATAGTCATCTTCAGAATCATCACAGTCAACAGAGGTTGACAACAATGCTAAGCTGCTAGAGCTTGTACCAAGTTTCCCTGCCTTCTTCAATCTTTGTTCCATGAGTTTGAAGTTGTTGTAAAGATCATTGAGCTTCATAGTTTCAATATCTAGTTTATTTTCCCAGACTGTAACATTTGTATGAAACTCAGAAGGCAAACTTCTTAGAAACTTCAAATTGAGGTCTTCCTTTTCTACCTTAATGCCAAATACAATCAGTTGTGTAACAATCTTCTGGAGTTTGGTGAAGATGCTGTCAAGTGAGTCATTGCTTGAAGCAAAGAATTTTTCATAACTTTGCTTCAACAATGTCTTTTGTGTCTTCTTTGTAGCATCATTGCCACCAAACACTGAGCAGATCTCTTCAAAAAGTTCTTTTGCTGTCTTGAACTTGCTAAAAGCAATGATCTGATCTTCAGGAAGAGTCATTAGTAACAAACTTCTGGCCTTCAGGTCATTCTTCTTCTTTGCTCTTTCATCATTAGTTTCAGGTACAGAAACTGTTACAACTTCTATGTCACCAAATTTCTCAGTCTTGGTAACAGACTTGAAGGAATCACCAATTAAGATGATCTCCCATAGAGCATAGTCTTGTATGAGAAAGTATTGCTCAATCATTATCCTCCACATCTCAAACTCATTAAGTTTGAGCTTAGGAAGCCTTGGAGCAGAATTGGACTGGCTGTTTTCCATCTCCATTGATTTGAGTAAGTTGGTTAAGCTTATTCCTTGGATCTTCTAAATCAAAATATCAGAACCTTCGCTCTGATACCACTTGATGGATCTAAACACACACCTTGTGTTAGTGATATTTTGAATTAATTTAATAAGCACGCGGAATATACTTAGTAATACTTAGAAGATGGATTGTATGATGTAATGTAAGTGAACAGTTTAACACAAAGCTACAATATTATTAAGAAATAATACGAGTGATCTTGCTTATCACTAGGGTTACACCTTGAAGCTTATATGAATATTCCGTGAGTATTTTGTGAGTATTTCGTACTCTAAACAATGACCTAGGATCTCCTTTTATAGCACAAGGAGTCTTTTACAAGATAAGTATAATCCTAACAATATAGAATATACACAAGATCTTTTCTATACTTATCAGTACACAGATACATAACAATTATCCTAATAGCAGTGGTAATATATGTACTGGCAGTGGTAATGAGTTTCCACTGCTAGTGTAATCTTTAGCAGTGTTAACCACAAGCATATCAGTGGTAACTTTTAGCTTTATTCCCAACAGTATTTATGAAAATACAAAACTCTCGAAGTGTTACAAACATGTTTTCATTCATAAACACTTTGAGAGATTTTCAAGAAAAAGGTTTTATGGCAACAATAGGATAGTCATGGAGTTATAAGGTGACTAAGAATAGGAAATCCATCCTGTTAGGAATTAGAAAATTCTATAGTGAAGTGTCGGTCACCCCAAATATTATCTATCATAAGTTAGCTTGTAGATTTGTCGTTAGTTACGTTATTTATTGTTTTATTAGTTAGTTATTAGTCTAGTTTACCATAGTGCAACACCGTGGAGGAAGGACGGGTCTTTACCCACTGTATACCTGATCCACAGGCCGATAGGAGGTCGTGTATTGTGTAAGTATAAATATCCCTTCCATCCATGGAAGGGGTGGTGCTTCTCATTCAATCTAATATTCCATACTTTTGTGTAAACCTCTAGCAAGAACACCCTCTCTCTCTACTAACTCTCTAACTATGGCAAACATGTATTTTGATCATCCAAGACCACCCGAATCATCAACACAATAATAAATAACGATCCTACAATTGGTACCAGAGCCAAGGTTGTTGTGTTGTGTCGATTTTTGATGGTTTTTTTTTCTCTTGGTTTTTACTGTTTTGGTACTACTTATGATGATCGGATTTTTTGCTTCAATGTTATGTGGGTAAACAGTTTTTTAACTGGTTTTTTTGTATCTTTTGGTCAAAAATGGTTACATGGTCTTATCATATTTTCATTCTTGTTTGTCTCATGTTTTTTTAAACAGTCTTGAATATCAAATATTTGTGACCTTTTTATTCCATATCAGAAAAGCTTAAGGTGTCATTTAGTCATTTCTGTTTAGTCAAACTGTGGCCAAAACTCATCACATGGTCTTAAATGGTCAAACTGGATAAATGAAGCAGTCTTTGTCATGTTTTTCTGGGCTTATTAAAGGTGGTCGGAAAATATGGTCGGAAAACTCATCGGATAATGTCAAATATCAGTTAGCGCCTTGTCAAAACTATGTTTTTCATGTTAGCGAGTTGACTATTGAGTCACTTGCTGTCGTGGCGACTTGGTGCAGCGACTTGTATAAAAAAAAGGGTAGTGACTTGTCTTAACAGAAAGGATGAAGAAGAATGCAGACCTCGACCACTAGACCAACAACAAATACCAATACCATAATCAGACTCGACCTCAAGATACACCATCATTGGTCCATGGAATACTTGTAAAGAAACCAAAATATAAAGAAGCAATAAACCTCATCCAAATAAACAAACAACAACTCCATTCTATCCATTCTAACCATCTCCCATACCTATCCTATATCCCATCTCTTCAAGACTCGGAATTAAATGAAAAATCAAATGAATCGATCTCAGAAATGGTCCAATTTTTATTAATCTTTAAAAGATTTTTTTAATTGACCTTCACCATCATAGATCTATTTGTGAAGTGTATACTTCGTTAATATCCCGTCAATCAAAAGAAAGAATAAGAACAAAAGTGCTCATATTCAATCTTTCTTTCGGTTTTGATGTACTAAAACGAAAATATTGCCTACCTGTGACCTCATCAGAGATCTTGAAGCCAAACAAGAGTCTTGAACCGCGTAAAGAATATTTACTGGTCTTTGGATGAACTGAAACCATAGAAGAGATTCTCGTGGTGGACTTTAGGTAGATAAATATTTCGTTTTTGATAAATTGTTGTGATGACGGAGATGAGATCATATTTGGACAAGTCTTGTGGAGCTGAACGAGTTGGGTGAGAGAATAACATGTGGTAGGCTTTTTTTTAGGAGAGAAGTGTTTAGGGTTATCTGAGCAAATAATTAGGGTATCCCCTTTAATACTCGTATATTATTTGTGTGTGACATATAATGGATCAAGCATTACTAACGTTTCATGGAGCATTGCAAACGTTTCATGTTGGATTAAGATGTGATACGTGGGCTTTGTCTCTACACGTGTTTTGGGCTTCAAATATCAGAGCATATTGGATTTCAATTGCGGATTACTTTGAGTTAATTAAATACGTGCCAATTGTTTTGACTCTACACGTGTTTTATTGTAACAAATATGTTTCAAATGTATCATAACCAGGTTAAGAGATATATTTGGATGAGTTGGGTTTTTGGCATAACTCTATGTCGTTGGGCTTTCTCATGTGGATCATAGACTGGATATTGATTAAGTTTTTGTATCTTGGAATGGGTGCAATTTCTCATCGTGGGATTTGTGTTGGGCTCATTAACCGGGAAGAATTATTCATGGATTAATTGATATTGAACCGGGTCAAGATAAAGTTGACTATTTGAGCAAATTGATGATTATTCCTGTATATGGTTTGCGAATTGTTAATTGATCATGAGACTTGTTGAGGGGATTTGATGAGATGAAACTTGGTACTTTGACTTATGCATTTTCACGAAAGATATTATGTCTCGGCTTGAATTGATATTCGAACTAGGGTGACTACGGGATTATTTGAGTTCGATATTTCTTATTTGAAAGTAAAGTGAGGTTTTCCGGACGCGTTTACTTATTTTTGTCTTCTTTCTTTCTACCCTTCCGCGAAGATGACTTGTCTGGGCTTTTATAGAGTGTGATAAAGACTTGGCTAGTTAGTTGCGTTTGTGATTCTTTCTCATTTAACCCACAACGTAGCTATCACTTCGATGTCTCACTCAATTGAGAATGTCAAGAGGTTTTGTACATTGGGTACACCGTTTCTTCTTCACTAGGATTAGTACAAGTTTAAGTAACAAATCTGGGGAATTCTACTTCATGATCAAGTTTGGTATATCGGGTTTACTTCTCCATGTGGTCACTGCAATAGCCGACAGAATGCGTGAATGATGTGTTTACCAAAGTTTTTATTGGATGATTGATGATTTTGTTGATGTTGGATTATGAACCGCTGATGAACCTCTGCATGTTCCCCTAAAACAGATATTCACCGAAACCAAAGTTGTCATAACACATTCAAGCTGACATTGTCTACGGTTTTGTCTTGATTTTGTAAAATCCCGCGAAAGAATCTATTTCTTGGTTTAAATCATAGACTTGTAAAATCCCGTGACAATGGAAACATCCTGGTAATTGTAAAGTGCATTTCCGGATCTATCTTACGGTTTATTCTTGGTTTTGTAAAATCCCGCGAAAGATACTATTTTTCGGTTTAAACCATAGAATTGTAAAATCCCGTAATTATGGAACCATCCTGGAGAAAGGAAAGTGTATTTCGGGATCTTCTCTGATGCTGGTGCTACGGTTTCTACTTCGAAGAAGAGATAAAAGGGTGTACTTCATGAATTGGATGTGTGTTTGAATATTCGTCATGGCGGTTTGGTTAATTCAAAGTTTTACGGGGTTATGCTCATTAAACCATGGTCGGGATGAAACCATTATCAAAGTTCGTTTAAATGTCAAAGAAGGCTAGATTTGAGCTTTTAACAAGAAGATGTGACAACGGCGTTAATTCAGTATTATTTATTTGAGGTTGAAGTGAAATATCACGGGCGAGTGTACTTAGTATCTGAAGGTATCGGGGATGGTTGGATGATGATTCTTCAAGATCCTTGTTTAAGCTTATTATCAAAAATGAAGACTTGGAAATCTAGTTATTGTTGGGTGTCTTTTACCTTTTCTTTTACCACTTGGGGGAATTGGGCTCTTACCACCACAAAATAACTATCACTTTAATGAGTTACGTTGTAGTGCTCAGTGTCACATTCAATTGTGGATTTTCAAGAGGTGATGTACGTCTTATACTTGATGGTTGGTTGGATGAAGAGTATAGAGTACATAGAGATTCAATAGAGGATGAAGTCTCGGCACCGCTCTTTGTTACACATGTGCAAGTTTAAGTCACGAGTTCGGGGTATTTTACTTCAGGGTCAAATTCATCATATTTGGTTTTCTCCATCAGCTGTCACGACAAAGAGCCTACTGAATGATAATGGGGTTGATTACATGTTTTGCTAAGAGAGCTGAAAAGAGAGAGATTATGACGTATAAACATTTCAGTTCATGCCTCGTACCCTAAAGAAAAGAAAAGTGTACGTTTCAGTGCGCTTTATCTTCTGAAGAAGAGAAATCTTCTTATGACGTATGTTCACATTAGTTCAGGCCTCGTACTCTAAAGAAAAGAAAAGTGTACGCTTCAGTGCGCTTTATCTTCTGAAGAAGAGAAATCTTCTTATTATGACCATTCTCATCAAAATGCTTCATACTTTTCCATGCGCTTCAGTCATCAAGTGAACCGGGCTATTGTTGATTGTTTTCTGATTCCACTTTCTCAACTATAATGACGATGGCGACATCCTGTGCTAATTTTGCGGGGGAGAAGTGTGAATAGACTACATTTGGATGATGTTCACTTGTTTAATCAAGAATGGCATCTTCGTATGCAATTCTTGAGGGGGAGAAGAAGTGTGATAATTTTGCATGGTTGATTGACTTATGAGAATATATGGTCATACGGCTCCTAACTCATGTAAGAACCGAGCTTCTTCTTATCGAACCATCTTCACATGGAGTTTCTTTTAAGAGCCGTTGGTTGACATCTTCACTCGGATTGATGAGTTTATCGACAAAGTGCTTCCGGTTAATGCTTCACGTATACATCAACATGATGATTCCGAACAATCTCTCTGTTCTTGTTTGATGTGATTGGTAGTTTGGTGTTACCATCTTGTGTGTTCGTTGCGGCCTGATTGCTGATTTCCTTGATGAACATCTTTTTGTTCTTGTTTGATTGGGAGGGATTTTAGTTAAGGGGATTTGCAAGATGTAAGTTAATTGGGATGCTTTTTGGTGGGATGCTTTTTGGTGTGAGTTGAAGATGTTAACTATTTATTCCCCAACTGTACAATCTTGAAGAAGGTCGAGTCTACAGTCAGTTCTACATTCTCTGCTACATGTTAGAAGACTAAAGACGTGTTGCATTTAACAATCTAAAGATTTCTTCTTAATCTGGGTTGTTATCAAACAGATTGTCGGTTTAGGGGAGAGCACTAATTGGGGGAGAGTTATATGTTGAATTTAATCCCCAGTTAGACTTGCTCACATTATTCAGCATGTTGATTCTCACAAAGACTTCAAGCGATCTTCTCAACAGATTTCAAGTATTCGGGCTGATAATATGTTGCTGATTCTGAAGTGTCAAAACCAGCAAGGGGGAAGGAGACACGTATCTAAACGCGAGTAAAACTTGATGAACTTAATACTTCTAAGTAATTGAAGATATCCCGAGAAGACAAATGTTATTACCGCAGATGTTAGGAATTAGAAAATTCCATGTTAAAGAGTCGGTCACCCCAATAATGGTCTAGCATATGTTAGCTCGTAGACTTGTCGTTATTTACGTTATTATGTAGTTAATTAGTTAGTTAGTAGCGTAAAATAGTTTAGTGCAACACCGTGGAGGAAGGACGGGTCTTTACCCACTGTATACCTGATCCACAGGCCGATAGGAGGTCGTGTATTGTGTAAGTATAAATACCCCTTCCATCCATGGAAGGGGTGGTGCTTCTTCTCATTTTAATCTAATCTTTCATTTGTGTAAACCTCTAGCAAGAACACCCTCTCTCTCTACTAACTCTCTAACTATGGCAAACATGTATTTTGATCATCCAAGACCACCCGAATCATCAACACAATAAAAATAACGATCCTAAAATTGGTACCAGAGCCAAGGTTGTTGTGCTTTGATGATTTTTGTGGTTTTGATACTTGTTTGTAACTGTTTTTGTGTATTTGTGTGGTTGGCATATTATGGGTAAACTGTTTTTGTATCCTCTTTTGGTCTAAAACAATAAATCATCTAGTCATGATCAAATCTGTCTTGTGTTACTTGCTATCCAAACAACTCTTATATTATCTTTGTGACTCGTCTGTTTACCAACTGGGAATATTGTCATATTTTGGTCAAAAGTCATGGTCTCTAAGTTACAATACCTTTTTGTCCAAACATTTTTTCCATGTTGTAATGGTCATATCATTCTGGTCATTTTTGAGATGTCAACGGGTCAATGAAGCATATTTTATGTCACTTTATCTGGGTTATGTATGATAATGGTCGAAAAATGGTCGGAAACATCATCGGAAAAAATTAAAAAAGGTCAAATCTTGTTGTTGCTCATGTTAGCGAGTTGTCCTTTAAAGATGTCCAGATTCACTGTATTGCAGTAGCGACTTGTGCTTAAACATAGCGACTTGCTTTTGAGCATAGCGACTTAAAAAATGACCTTAAAGACCTAGCGACTTGTTATTTAACAACTCGTAGCGAGTTGGCTAGCGAGTTGGCTAGCGAGTTGGCTCAAGACCATTGTCACTAGCGACTTATGTCAAAAGACTTAGCGACTTGATACAGAAAGGAAGAAGAAGATGTTATGACTTGAAAGACCGAGACAACAACCACAATACAACTAGACCACGACCATAACAACACACCATATACCCATCACGACCACTGTTACCCTCGCATCAACCTCTCATCTCACAAACTATCAAGATTCATTTTTGAAAGATGAAATGGATCTCAGAATTTAATTCGTGTATGTCAAATAACTTCGAGACCTTGAAAAGATCTAAAGCACGAAATGAGGTTATCATCACATATCCAGAAATTAAATGAAAATCAAAATGAATATTGCCTAAAGATCTCAACTTTGTTTCTTTTTGTGTATGGTTCTCACAACACATAGACCCTTAAACGATCTACACACAAAAGAACACATGCATCATAGATCTAAAACCTTTTGCTAATATTCGAACAATGAAGGAAAAGACTATAACAATTATGTTACATCTCTCCTTAGATTCGTTGAAAAAATGAACTTAGAGACTCGAACTTGAAGATTAAACCTACCTGTGTTGAATCTCGTAGTCATCTCCTTGTCACAAGCCATCCCTGTGGCCATCTCACTGCCAACCCTGTGGCGTGGTAATGGAAGAATCATTGGAAGAATTATGTGAATGTAATAGGGGCTTGATTCTTAGAACACTTCTTGGATTTGTGTTTCGGTTTTGTTATGTCGAAGTGGTGAGTTGAAGAGATGGAGGCGTATTGTTGGGAGTATTATTTAGGGTTAAGAAGTTTTTTATGCTGCGTTTGTGAAGAGAGAGTATTGAGGGAGGCGTTTTTTTTAGATTGAGATTAGGTTTAGTGTTGATATGAGAAATTTTAGGGTTTTGCCTATTAATACCGGTTACTCAATTTTGTCATGGATCGGGTAATGTTTTCAAACATGGGCCTCAAGATACTAATTGTGTGTGGACCTTGATCAAACGTGAGATTGAGCTTGAGTAACCATTGGGCCGAAACTTTGCATATGTGTGATATCTTTAATGCCTCGGCTGAAACTTTGCACAATTATCTTATGGGCTTTTGATTTAATGTGTGATATCGTGATGTGTTCAGTAACGTGATATGGTAGAAAAAATAATTGGTGTATTTGAGTTGATTGATTATAACTGGGTATTGATTGATGACATGTATGGGATTTTGATATGTAATTTCTGGGCATTGTATCATTCCTTGATGGACCGGATTTGAATATGTGTTTGATTGGGTCTCATGGGTTTAAACGAATGAAACGGGCTCAAGTCAATTGCAAGTTAGATGTTGGGCCTAATATTATTATTATGGACCGGGTCATTTAGTGCTAATTGAATCGGGTCACTTGTGATTTGACGATGAGATTTGTTGGGTAATGAGGTTTGATACTTTGGTGTATACATTTTCATGGAATATATTGTGTCACAGCTTGAATTGATGTTTGAACAATGTTGACAACGGGGTTGTTTATTCGGTATTTCGTATTTGGATTTGAAGTATGGTTTTTCGGGCGCGTTTGCTTATTTCGTCTTCTTTCTTTCTATCCTTTCGCGAAGATGACTTGTTTGGGCATTTATAGAGTGTGATAAAGACTTGGCTATTTAGGAACGGTTGTGATTCGTTCTCGGTTAACCCACAACGTAACTTTCACTTCGGTGTCTCACGCAGTTGAGGATACGTCAAGAGGTTTTGTACATTGGGTACACCGTTTCTTCTTCACAAGGATTAGTACAAGGTTAAGTAACAAATCTGGGAAATTCTACTTCATCATCAAGTTTGGTATATCGGGTTTACTTCTCCATGTGGTCATTACAATAGCCGACAGATTGCGTGATTGATGTGTTTTCCAAAGTGTTGATTGGATGGTTGATGATGTTGATGATGTTGGATAATGGACCGTTGATGAACCGCTGCATGTTCCCCTAAAATAGATATTCTCTGAAACCAAAGTCGTCGTAACACATTCAAGCTGACATTGTTTACGGTTTTGTCTTGATTTTGTAAAATCCCGCGAAAGAACCTATTTCTCGGTTTAAATCATAGACTTGTAAAATCCCGTGACAATGGAAACATCCTGGTATTAGTAAAGTGCATTTCCGGATCTATCTTATGGTTTATTCTTGGTTTTGTAAAATCCCGCGAAAGAAACTATTTCTCAGTTTAAACCATAGAGTTGTAAAATCCCGTAATGATGGAACCATCTTGGAGAAGAGAAAGTGTAATTCTGGATCTTTTGATGTGGGTGCCACGGTTTCTGCTTCGAAGAAGAGATAAAAGGGTGTACTTTATGAATTGGATGTGTGTTTGGATATTCGTCATGGCGGTTTGGTTACTTCAAAGTTTTACGGGGTTATGCTCATTAAACCATGGTCGGGATGAAACCATTATCATAGTTCGCTTAAAAGGTCAAAGGAGGCTAGATTTGAGCAGTTCAGAAGATGTGACAACGGCGTTAATTCAGTATTATTTATTTGAGGTTGAAGTGAAATATCACAGGTGAGTGTACTTAGTATCTGAAGGTATCGGGGATGGTTGGATGAAGATTCTTCATGATCCTTGTTCGAGCTTACTATCATAAAACGAAGACTTGGAAATCTAGTTATTGTTGGGTGTCTTTTACCTTTTCTTTTACCACTTGGGGGAATTGGGCTCATACCACCACAAAATAACTATCACTTTAAGGAGTTACGTTGTAGTGCTCAGTGTCACATTCAATTGTGGATTTTCAAGAGGTGATGTACGTCTATTACTTGATGGTTGGTTGGTTGAAGAGTGTAGAAAACTAGAAGGGGGGTTGAATAGTTTACCGATTAAAAAACTTTGTTTTGAAACTTATTGAAAGATCAATTGATATTGATCTTAAGTATGTTAATGAAATATGGAAGCAATATGTAATAAGTAAGTAAGGAAAGAAATGATCAAACCACAACAAGTTGTTTATAGTGGTTCGGCCTACAAGGACTCTTTTTCCTTGCCCTACTCCACTCCCCGAGTCTCACACTCGAGAGTTTAACTTCACTAGTCAACAAGCTCCTTTCACCGGCGGAGAAAACCTTTACACTTCGCTTACACTATTTCCGACACTAAGCTAGATGTCGAGTTCTTTCCAAGGGTACAACTACTCTCACACACAATGTATTTTGAGGACTAAAATACTAACCACTCACACTCACAAGATTATGATGGTTTGATACAACAATGAAGTATGGATCAACACTAGATCATACAACACTAAATAAACAAGACTTCCAACTTCTCGTTGAAGCTTGAATATGACTTGATCTTCTTTGCTACAAAAGAGATCACTAATATGATATGAAACTGAGTTAGAAAGGTTAGAAAGGTTAGAGAGAAGATATGTATGAGAGTATGTTAGAAAGGGATGAGAAACTACTTGGCTTGGCATTGCTATTTATAGCCAATTTGGACAGGAGCGTCCACGGACCGCGGACCCCTAAAAAGGGTTCCGCCCGTGTACCAAATTGGTACCGCCAGTCTGACAGTCAAGATATCAAATCTTGTCTAAAGTCAACTCTATCTAAGTAAGATTGTGCAAGATATGAAGAGTACAAATCTTCACAAAATATCTAATGGAATCTTCCAATGATCTCCATGATGTAATACATGATGTCAAATGTTGTATTACTATTTATAGAAATATGCAAATGCTTAAGTAGTGTTTGGTTTTAAGAACCTAACACATTCTACAAACTACTATCATACATAATGACTAGAGTCATATCAAGATGTTACTAATCATAAATGTAAATGCTTGAAATGATGAATATATTGTTTGAGAAAGCTTGTTTTAATATCTAATAAACTTGACAAGCTTTAAGCTTTTATAAATTAAATTTACTTTTGTCGTTAACAAAACTTAGGCAAAGATCAAAAATATAAATAACGTTTAATGACGATATTTGTATTAACAATCTCCCCCTTTTTGTTGAGGACAAAATATAAATTTTATTTTTATAAAAGAAACAAAGTTTGTACAAGAGTTATAAAAATATTGGTTTTAGAACTTTGAAAAGGAAATGATAATGCAAGTGTATGAAATTTGACTTTTTATGAAAGTCAAAGAATTCACTAGTTGATGCATGATGTTGACTTTTTCAGAAAGTCAAATTATGCAGTTTGACTTTTTTAAGAAAAGTCAAGTATTATCAATGAGGGTTCCTGTTTGACTTTTAGAAAGTCAATTGTATGCAGTTTGACTTTTACAGAAAAGTCAAATATAAATAATTTCCAAGTTCTATATTTTCTCCCCCTTTTTGTCTCAACAAAAAGAAGAGGCTATGCGAAATGTAATGAGCCCGAGCTATTATCTCCCCCTTGTTCAAAGCTCCCCCTAAATTGGGTGCTTTAATGGGAAGATACATGGATTGTGAAAATAAAGCTACAAAAAAAAAATTAGTGATAATGATCATTCACAAGCATTTCCAAACACTATGTAATGACACCAACAACATAATAAACAACATTCATTAGTTAAAATTTTTCATGAGTAAAGATCATGAAAAGAGAACACAATGATGTGTTTCTAGTACAAGAAACTAAAAATTATCCAAAAAAAAACAAATAAAAGACTATTCTAAAAACCATCCTAAAGTGATGGTGGATGGGAAAGAGCGTTGAGACGCTCAAGAATGTGGTTGAGGATGAACCTCATTTCTTCGTGGAAGTCATGGACCATAATCCGGGTCCGTTCCACGGTTTGACCCGTTTGCTCACAAGTTGAGCAACCATGCCTTGGAGGGTAGAAAGTTTGCGGAGGTTGTGGTGATGGAATGGTTGATGTGTTGGTGGTGTTGGGGATGTTTGGAGTGGTCATGATGGATGCAAGCAAAGCACTTTGCATTTGCATTGTCTCACTTAAGTGAGAATCCACCATGCCTTTGAATTGGTGGAGGTTGTGGAGTTCGGCTTGAATCTCCTCTCTAGTGGGATTGTCATCCCACATGCTCTCCGGAATGTCCTCAATATGAGGGGACATTGATGATGGAAGTGGATGATCCCCGTATAAAGGACCATGAATGTCCTTGTGAATGGGGTGGAAAAGGAGAGGTCTTGGCCCTAATGGGGCGTTTGGGTCAATGGATGACCGAGGTGATTCGTGAGCGATTCGCTCAATGGTGCCAAAGGATGGCAATGGTGGTGGATGACTTGGCCTAGGAGGCAAGTCTTCCAAGTCCTCTAGGAAAGGATTTGGTGATGTTGGTGGAGTTGAAAATAACTCCATGGGAGTGAGAGTGGGAGACCTTGGTGAAGGTGGTGAAGGTGTCTTGGATGTTTGGATGGGTGCCGGTGGAGGTGAAGTAGGTGCTTTTGATGGTGGTGGAGTGGTGATCACAATGTGTGATGAAGTGGGTGTAGCTAAGGTAAGGTGTGTATCATCTCTAATGGGAGATGAGATGGTGAGTGGTGAAGATTCGGATGATGAGCTAAGATTAACAAAACAACAAGGCCTTACACTCATTCTAGCGGTTTTCTTGCAAGGTTTTGGTGATGATTTAGTCATTTTTAACTTGGGTTTTGATTTGCTAGATAGTAGTGAGAGTGAAGAAGGTGTGAGGATGATCATGGTAAAACCTTTCAATTTATAGAGGTAAGGAATTGTTGAGAAGAGGTTTGATTTGATGTTGAACCATTGAGGAGATGAGGTTCCTAATGATTTGGAAGTGGGTTGAATGCTAGTCATATCACCCAAGTCAATCCATACAAAGAAGATGGAGTGAAGAAGACAAGATATGCAATAAATGTGTTCTAGTGAGTGGAATTTCCTAATATTCAGATTACCCACGGATTTGAAGGTACCAAAAATTTGGTTCCTTCCTTTATGCCAAAGGGCTCCTTGGGTGGATTTTTCAAATTTTTGAATTTTGGTGGGAAATGGATTTCTTACATCCCTTAGTGAATAATACTAGTTCTAATAACAGTATAAACTAGTTAAGATTGATATATAAGTGATGGAAGATAATTTGGAATCACGAAAGAGTCGAAATTCAGAAAATTACCTGGAGGATCCACGGCACCAAAATCATACACAGACGGAACCCAAAAAAGGGTGCCGTCTGGTCCGCCTGTACAGATATGGCGGTACCAAATCACATAAAGGACGGTACCAAAATAATGGTGCCGTCTGATCCGTCGAGTGCTGAAATTTAGACAGAATGTTTCTTAAAATCTGAAATTTCCGAAACCTGAAATTTTTTCTCAAAACCTGTTATACTAAACATTTCTAGTTAGGAAAAGTAAATAACACATATGTAAACACAGTGGAGCATAGATTAAGAGCAAGGCTTATTGATTTTCACAATATAGTGAAAATGGGTAAAATTTGATAGCATACTTGTGCTATCCCCCTGCATGAGATTGTTAGCATACACATTGTTTCAAGTTATATTATCATCCTACATAGTAAAAACAACTAAATAGTATCAAACATTAACGATAATGCATTGTTCCAAACGCTCCTTAAAGTACCCTTATTTGTCCAACTTTTTGTAAATCTTGTTCATCATCCTACCAAGGCACTTGAACATTCCCTTAGTTTGCTTGAATTCTGCTGATTCATTCTCAATCTCAGGAAGAGAGGTGTAATACTCTTGAGGTGGAAGACGAGAGCTTGGAAGACCATCCTCGGAGCTATTTGATGATGATGATGAAGGAGTTGGAGGTTTAGCTCTCTTGCCTTTAGTCTTAGCAACTCGAGCATCACTCAAAGGTACAAAGATGTGAGGGATGAGGTCATATTGAAGGTGCATCCCTTTTGGGGTTGGTGGAATTGGAGCGAAGTTTCTATAGAGACGGGTGAGAAGCATCCCGTATGGAAGAGCAACGGATCCTTGAGTTGGAATATCAATCATTCTCCTAGCTATGTAGTAGGCTAAGTTGAATGGTTGTCGGGTGGACAAGTTGTAAAGCATGTGGCAAAGACAAGCGTTTATATGATCCCTATTCCCTATGGTGCTAATGACGTTTGCTCTAAGTAACTCCTCCCATTTCTTAAATTCGTGCTTAAGTTCATTTAGCTCCATTCCATATGGATCTCGGTCTACCTCTTTTCCCTTTCGGGTGACTCGGGTTGTATCCGTTTTTGGGTTAAAAAGGTGTTCACGGATGACATCCTTATCGGCTAAACGGGTTATGTAGGGGAGAGAGCGGTCATTGATTGCATCAAGGGCGGTGAGTGACCACTTATCCGTGTAGACACAAGTTCCACGGTTGGGAATTCCTAGTACTCTAGCAAAGTCACTTAAAGTGATGGTGTAGTCATTTTGGTTGATTATAAAGCTAAGACAAAACTCATCATCTTCATCACTAAAACCGGTCACACTAGCATAGAATTCTAATACGAACCTAGGACAAATTGGTTCATCAATGTCAAGAAGACAATCGAATTGAATGGCGGCTAGTTCTTCACGAAGATTGGTATGCTCAAGGAAGGATGAGTGAATGGTTCTACCCTCGTGGAAATACCTTGATTCTAGACCCCTAAATATTTCTACTTGTTCCTTGGTGAGTCCTTTGGTTTTGTGGTGTTTGGGAATGTAGTTAAGGGTGTCTTTGTGATCATAGAATCTTGCGGCTACCATGATTATTCCTAAGGACAAGAATTAACATGTTAAAAAAAATTAGATAAATTTTAACGTTTTTGATTCTAGTGTGGGCCTATATGAAAACAATTTGGAGTTGCGGTTATCTCGACTCATTTTATGCACAAAATGGTTTTAGTGGAGTGTTTGGCAAATACCATGAGATAACCCAAATGCTCCTAATTCAATGTTGCTATATTTGAATATACCCGGGAGTGCATATTAGTTATGCAATACCTTTAGTATTCAAGAGCATGCAAGTGATGAAAATTCTAACGTTTCTATTTGTATTAGCAATGAAAAAATGTTTTCCTACAAGTGAGAAGCTTTTCAAAACTTTTGACATGGGATGTTTGGTTGTTTGAATAAGGCCTTATATTTATTATCTATCAATTAGTGGGAAGTATGATTTTGTTTATGCAATATGATAATGTAGTACCTAATTTGAATGACTAGTTATGCAATTTGCCAATTGAATTCATATTTGGTATAAAAGCATACATAAAACCCCATGTAATGATTTGTGATAGTTTTGTGCATAAATAAGAATCCTAGACTCAGAATTAAGAGATGAAATGTAGTTAGGATACTTACAATGATGTTATCTTCAGTGATTAGTGAGTGGGAAGATGACAATAATGAGCTTGGTTTAAGTTTTACACGTTTTGGTAAAGTGGGTTGTGAGGAAGAAGATGTTATGTATAAAGCTGTTTTGCTTCTGTAGACACCACGGACCAGACGGTACCAAATTTTTGGTTCCGTCCGTGTTGTCGTTTGGTGCCGTGGCTACAGTAGCAGAAACAAGACAAAATTGTTTTGGTTTGACTATTCTAATGTTTTAGGCTATGTTTATCCTACATGCTTGGTTCCATTAACCCTAAACCAAGTCTAAGAAGATTAAAAGGTTCTCGTTTAAGAGGTTTAGTAAGGATGTCGGCAATGTTGTCTTCGGAGGATACTTTCTCGATTGAAATGTTTCCTTTTTGAACATTGTCGCGAAGAAAGTGATGACGGATTTCAATGTGCTTTGTACGAGCATGTTGAACGGGATTCTTGCTGAGATCGATGGCTCCTTTGTTGTCGCAAAGTATCACAATGTCGTTGAGATGAATTCCGTAGTCTACGAGAGCTTGCTTCATCCAAAGAGCTTGTTGACATGCTTTTCCGGCTGAGACGTATTCGGCTTCAGTAGTAGAGATGGCTAAAGCCGTTTGCTTCTTTGCAAACCATGAGGTGAGACAATGTCCAACAAAAGTGCAAATACCACTTGTACTTTTTCTATCGACATAATCACCGGCATGATCCGAGTCGGCATACACTATGGTTTCTATACCCGTTCCTTTGGGATACCATAATCCTAAACACGTTGTTCCCTTAATATATCTAAAAATCCTTTTTAATGCTTCTAAGTGTGATGCCTTTGGGTTTTCTTGAAAGCGAGCACATAGACAAACACTAAACATAATGTCGGGTCTACTAGCCGTAAGATAGAGTAGGCTACCAATCATTCCTCTATATTTAGTGTTATCTACGGATTCACCTTCTTCGTCCTTGGTGAGTTTAGTGTCCGAGGACATGGGTGTTTTAGTTGGTTTGGAATCTTCAAGACCAAATTTCTTAAGCATGTCTTTTATATATTTAGATTGATTAAAGAAAATACCATCTTCTAGTTGTTTAATTTGAAGTCCTAGAAAGAAGTTTAACTCACCCATCATACTCATTTCAAACTCGTCATGCATGATCTTAGAGAAATCATTACATAGTTCTTGACAAGTTGATCCGAATATAATGTCATCAACGTATATTTGAACAATAATAATTTGCGATTCCTTTTTCTTAGTAAAAAGAGTATTATCTACTAATCCCATAGTATATTTGTTATCAATAAGAAAAGTCTTAAGACGGTCGTACCAAGCTTTAGGTGCTTGTTTAAGGCCGTATAATGCTTTCTTGAGTTTGAAGACATGATGTGGTTTCTCAAAGTCGGTAAAACCGGGAGGTTGAGCAACATACACTTCTTCGTTAATAAACCCATTAAGAAAGCACTTTTAACATCCATTTGAAATAATTTAAAATCATAAGCACATGCATAAGCAAGTAATATTCTAATAGATTCTAGTCTAGCAACCGGTGCATAAGTTTCATCATAGTCAATTCCTTCTTGTTGATTATAACCTTGTGCAACAAGCCTAGCTTTGTTTCTAGATACTATACCATTTTCGTCCATTTTGTTTCGAAAGACCCATTTCGTTCCAATTATAGTTTGATCTTTGGGTTTTGGAACTAGTTTCCAAACATCATTTCTAACGAATTGGTTTAATTCTTCTTGCATGGCCATTACCCATGATTCATCTTTTATTGCTTCATTTATGGTTTTTGGTTCAATGGTGGATACAAAACAAAAATGATTACTTTGATTTTGAGCTTGTGATCTTAAGGTTCTTTGATTAAGTTTTCCTATGACCTTTTCGAATGGATGACTTTTAGATTCTTTTATGTTGATAATTTCCTTATTTAATGGTTCATCTTCCTTGTTATTATCAATTTGACTTTCAATTATTTGACTTTCAACTAAGTCATCATCTACCAAAGGTGATGTCTTAGAGGGAGGTGGACTTTCGTCAAATGTTATGTTCAACGATTCCTCGACTATCATTGTTTCTTTATTTAGGACAATGTAAGCTTTACTAGTTTGAGAGTAACCAAGAAATACACCTTCATAAGACTTTGGGTCAAACTTGGTGAGATAATCTTTAGTGTTAAGAATAAAGCATTTACAACCAAAGACTTTAAAATATCCTAATGTTGGCTTTTTACCTTTATAAAGTTCATATGGTGTTTTGTTTAGGAAAGGACGTATTAGGACTCTATTTAAAATATATGTAGAAGTGTCAACGGCGTTACCCCAAAAATTTTGAGGAATGTTTTGTTCATTAAGCATTGTTCTACTCATTTCTTGAATTGTTCTATTTTTACGTTCTACTACTCCATTTGATTGAGGTGTTCGTGGAGCCGAAAAGTTATGTGTTATACCATTTGCATCACAAAAGTTTCCAAATTGAGTTTCGTTGTCAAATTCACGACCATGATCCGTTCGGATCGACATAATTTTGACACCTAGAAGATTTTGAATTTTCTTGCTAAGTATTTCAAATTTATCAAAAGCTTCATTTTTGGTTTTCAAAAATAATGTCCAAGTAAACCTTGAGTAATCATCTACTATGACCAAAGTGTATAAGTTGCCTCCATAGCTCCTTATAGCGGATGGACCAAATAAGTCCATATGTAATAATTCTAGACACTTAGAAGTGGACACCATATTTTTAGATTTGTGACTACTATGTGTTTGTTTACCAATTTTGCAAGCGTCACAAAAGTGTTGGTCATATTTTAGTTTTGGTAAATTTCTAACCAATTCTTTTGAAGATAGGTTTTGTATAAGTCTCATATTAGCGTGACCTAAGCGTCTATGCCAAAGAGATGAGCTATCGTCTAATGTTGTTAGGCAAAGTTTGTCATTATATGTTTTATCTATTTTCATGACGTATATGTTATTTTTCCTAACTCCTTTAGCTATGGTGATACCATCTTTTAGTATTTTACTACCATTTTCATCAAATAGTACTTTATACTTTTTATCGCATAGTTGGCTAATACTAAGTAGATTAAATCCTAACCTATCCACATGAGCAACATTTTCAATAGTTAGAGAGTTATGAGCAATCGTACCTTTGCCAATGATTTTGCTTTTGAGATTGCTACCGAAAGTGACATTACCTCCGTCATACTCTTGGTATGATGAGAAGAGACTTTTGTTGCCCGTCATGTGTCGTGAGCATCCACTATCTTTTATCCATTCATCAGGT
>BPTQ01000005.1:204845213-204858618 GCA_019973895.1 Chrysanthemum seticuspe
GGAGAAAAGTTGAGAGAATCGTTTTGTACATTAGTAGTGGTAATAGTAAGTCATCCGAAAAACAGCACTGTCGACTACCTCTATTGGGTTATACTACTTAAACTGGGACTTCATTTGATTGGGCTTGAGCACTGAATTTGAACGTGTACACATTGTTTCTCGCCACGGCTCTTTAGTACGAGGTAACTTAGAGATTCATGAGATATGAGAAACAATTATGTTTATAGCAGTAATTTGCAATAAATATAAAAACTAGAAACGGATTCAAAACAATTGCTGTTTTCATTTAAATTAAATATTTTCGAATTTCGAACAGTTCAAATAATCTATAATTTTGTTCGAAAGAGTTTGTTATATAAGTAGTAAAGTTCGTAAATGTAAATACTAATCATTGTAGAACTATACTGAGATTAGTAATACATACTATCATCAAACATCTTACACAATCCAAGAATTTTGGTTTGTGATGAAGATTAGAGTCATATCAAGATGTTACTAATCATAAATGTAAATGCTTGAAATGATGAATATATTGTTTGAGAAAGCTTGTTTTAATATCTAATAAACTTGACAAGCTTTAAGCTTTTATAAATTAAATTTACTTTTGTCGTTAACAAAACTTAGGCAAAGATCAAAAATATAAATAACGTTTAATGACGATATTTGTATTAACAAAGAGTATAGAGTACTTAGAGATTCAATGGAGCATGATTTCTCGGCACCGCTCTTTGTTACACATGTGCAAGTTTAAGTCACGAGTTCGGGTTAGTTTACTTCAGGGTCAAATTCATCATATTGGGTTATCTCCATCAGCTGTCACGACAAAAAGCCTACTGAATGATAATGGTGATGATTACATGTTTTGCTAAGAGAGTTGAAAAGAGGGAGATTATGACGTCTGTTCACATCAGTTCAGGCCTCGTACTCCAAAGAAAAGAAATGTGTACGTTTCAGTGCGCATTATCTTCCGAAGAAGAGAAATCTTTTTATGACGTATGAACACTTCAGTTCATGCCTCGTACTCTAAAGAAAAGAAAAGTGTACGATTCAGTGCGCTTTATCTTCTGAAGAAGAGAAATCTTCTTATTATGACCATTCTCAACAACATGCTTCATACTTTTTCCATGTGCTTTGATGAGTGTCTAAATACTCATCATTTTTATACTGTTTAGAATGCCAAAAACATCTGAAAACACTCAGAAATGCATCAAAATGATAAAAATATCACAAACAAGTGTTTTATGTGTTTTAAATGCAAAAATATCAAAATCTAGTGAAAAACGTATCAAATTTGCATAATTGGCAGTTTTAGTCCCCCAAGTTTAAAAAGTTGTCAAATACAGTCTCTGGTAAATCAAAATAAAGAAAAATGTTATTCAAGGTCCCTGAAATATTCTAAGTTGTCAAAAATGGTCCTTGAATAAATCTTTGACAAAATTACAACTTAGGTCCCTCAAGTTTTGAAAATGTCAAAAATGGTCCTTGGACATTTAAAAATGGAAAATAATCATCATTGGTCCTTGTACTATTCATATATGGCAGGTTTGGTCCTTATGATAACTTTGGAATATTGGCAAGATCAGTCCTCAAGTTTGGCAGATTTACAAAGATGGTCCTTGTACTTAACTAAAACCAAATGACCCCCTTTTGTATTTAAAACCCAGCCAAACCCAAAAAGAACCCCCTGCCATGCCCTGTGACCCCCCAATTTTGGACCCCCTTTATAATATCCCAAAGTCAAAAAGTCAAAAACGCGCCCAAACAGCGTTTACTGTTCTTCTCCCTCACCTCGACTGAAATCCAAAACCAGAGGTGGTTTTTCCTCTTTTTCAACACTCCACCTGTCTTCCCAGCTGTATACCAACCCCATTCCACCTCTACAATCATCCAAGAACCATTAATTAGATAAACCTGCTCAAAGTCAATTTTGGCGCCAAAACTGACATTTGGCAATTATGATGATCTGGATGATTTCAATGGTCAAGATTGGTGGGATTTGCTCATAGATGTCGACAGAGATGAAAAAGATCTTTATATACAAGTTTGAAGCAATGAGAAGAAATATCTAGTGTAATTTTTAGTTTTTAATGTCGTTTTAGCTTACTTTCAAATTTCAGTGTATGTTTTAGCCTTAAAGCTTTGTATTTCAAGTTTTCCTTGTACAATAAAACTTTTGTAACCATCAATTTAAGTATCAAGTTCTATTTCTGTTTACGCAAAAATTTACTCTTGATCAAAAATTCAATAAACTCGAATGTTATTTGTAGATGTTGTTTTGGACTCTTAAGTCAACATAAGCTCCTATATAGCTTATCTAAGCTATTAGAAACTCTTTAAAACCAGTTTAGTACAAAAAAACCAAAAATCACCAAAAATAAAAATAAATTAGTTAAAAATTCAAAAATCCATGGTGGTTGTGAAAGAAGCTGAAGTAGGGTAAGCTTTGGATTGCCCTTGGGTTTAGTGCTTCTTGGGAAGCTATAGGATCTGTTCTCAGTCCTTGGTTCTCATTCTTCACTTGGAATCCACTTGTAAGCTCTTTTGATCCAATTTGGCATTTTACTGTTTAAGTGTTTATAAGCTTAAATTCCTGTGTCTTCATGTTCATTAGTGTTAGTTAAATATAATTAAGCAATAAAACCAGTTGTTTGTTCTTTTAAATTTGTAGTTATCAAAAATCTCATGTTCACAGTTATAGTAGCATAATCACCATACTTGAGTTTTATGTTGTTAATACTATTGTTTCATGTTTATTTAGTTTTACTATATGATATTATAAAGCTTCTTAATCAAGTTCATGGTTTAAATCTGTTAAAAGCTTTGAAAAACCTCAAAACAGTCCACTAAAGGAGTGTTTGAATCTGCTAGTTAAACTGTGCTATAGGTTGTTTGAGTTGTTGTTTGTACTTGTTCTGTGTCACTTTAGTATCTAAAATCTCAAATCAACAAGAAAAACCAGTGGTCATTTGGTGAAAAGTCAAAATTCCTTTTGATCTCATTTTATTTCTTGTCTGTTTGATTTCCATGTTTTATGATCAAGGTTTTGTGTTCATAAGTTGTTAGTATTACCCAAACCAGTTTTAATCCACCTTAAAACAACATAATCAGTGCTTAGGATCAAATTAAAGTTCAATTTAGTCAACTTTCTAGTTAATCATAAAAGTCAAAATTTCAATTTGGTCGATTTTGAATAAAATGAATAATTTTATATAGGATTCAATATTAAGATTTAGCTTAAATCCTTTTGGGATATTAATATTTTGTTGCTTATCTAAATTAGAAAAATACTAGCTTATACCTACTTAGTTTATAAAGTGCTTAATTTTCAGCTTGTTTTGAACCCCTTGTCAAAAAGAGTGCCCTGTGCACAGATTTGCTAGTCCATTTCACAAGCTCTTAGAGAGCTTATTAGTGGCCTCTAGCTTATGTACCTTAGTTTTTGAGAAGCTCATCTAGCTGACTCAAGGCTCCAAGTTTTATTTTCCCATTTGTAGCTTATTTGATAAGCCTGCAAGAGCTTTTTAGATTTGTCCATTTCATCTAGTCCACTGAGCATTCAGTGTTTTCAAGCTTATTCATAAGCTCCTTATAAGCTCACCAGTGAACAAAACAGTGAGTATTTTAGTTTTTTGGATAGCTTATTTGGTTAAATAGTTAGTTCCAGTGATCCTTTCTATTTTTTAGCTTATCTTAGTGCTTATAAATTAGCTAGAAAGTACCTAGTAAACTAATTAGTGCCCTGTGCAAAACAGATAATCTTGTGCTTATTTGAAGTAAATCCTAGTGCTTATTTCTTAGATAAGTTGCTTTTCCAGTTTTCATTTTAGCTTGTTAACAGTACTTAGCTTATTTCATTTTACAATTGCTTATTAAGTAGCTTATAAGCCATTTGGCTTTAATCTTTTGCTTATTTCCATATTTTTGCCCACTGTTGAGATTCTCAGCTTATTCTGAGCTTATTCGCAGTTTTTATAAAAAGTCATAGTTTTATAAATTGCTTATTTCAGTTAGTTTAACAAGTTTGTAAAGAAAAATCAAAAAAATAAAATAGTTGCAAAAAGCAGTTGCTGGGATTCGAACCCTGGCCACCCAGCTCACCACACACACACACTACCACTCGCCCTTGGGTCTTTTTCTGTTTTTCTTTGCACTATTAAATACATAACCCTTGTTTTCATTTTAAGCTTATACGAGCTTATTTGCTTATTTCCATCTTATTTAATATAGCTTTTTCAACTTTTGTATTTTTCATAAATTTGTATTAGTATAAAGTATTTTATAAAAAAGTTTCAGATTTTTCCGAATAGTTTTAATATTTTTAAACATTTAATTAGTGTAAAATATTATTTAATTCATA
Organism: Chrysanthemum seticuspe; assembly: GCA_019973895.1. Classification (NCBI taxonomy): domain Eukaryota; kingdom Viridiplantae; phylum Streptophyta; class Magnoliopsida; order Asterales; family Asteraceae; genus Chrysanthemum; species Chrysanthemum seticuspe. The sequence goes on from BPTQ01000005.1 coordinate 204,849,571, forward strand.
ATAAAAAAATATAAAAGTATAAAAAATATAAATCTTTTTTCTAAAATTTTCTTTTGTCATATAGTACGTAAGAAAATTGTTTTTACACTTGTAGGACTTTTATTTCATAAATTTTACGTTTTTGCTTGCACACTCGCGTAATTTTTAAACTTAACGTACATTTTTTCATTTTAAGTTACGTTTTTAGGTAATTTAAGTTTACTTTTTAGTTAAAATAGTTTATTTAAGTTATTTTGTTTTATAAAATCACAAAAACATCATTGTAAAAATAGTGATAGCGTTTATTTAATATATTTTAACTTTTTAATTTCCTTTAATTTGCATTTAAGCCCCTGTAATTTACAAAACTTTTCTTTAGGTATAAATAACTCAAAATCCTTACTGATCACTATCCTTAGTGATTATTCGACATCTGTCTGTGTTAAACACCAATTCATCCTCCGTGGGACTTAACGACCCAGGAATCCACTATATTCCTCTGATCTTAATTGCATTTGCCTTCTGAGCTGTTTTAAGTTTGTTACGGTTGACCATTCACAAGTGGTCAGCTTGAGTGATTAAACTTGACCGTTTGGAGGCGAATCAAATTTTGGCGCCGCTGCCGGGGAGGCTGTAAGCGTGTTTTAAGCATTTTTCAGACCCGTACTTGCACATATACCATCGTTTGTAAACAGTTTTTTGTAAAGTTATCATAAATCAAAAAGCTCATTAACACTTTTCCTAAAGTGTTAACAACACCAAACAAAATATAAAACAACAAAACAATCGTAACGTTTTCTAGCTTGTGTTTCTTTTAAGGTGATTCTTAAAGAAATACGATTTGGTTAAACGAGACGATACCAAAAATATTGTCCAAAAGTTTTTAAACCATCAGCACAAATCATTACCTACGTCTTTTCAGTGGTACTTAATTTATACATAAAAATCAACCACCGCAAATCAAGGCAGTACACCTACTAACTGGGGGTGTGACCATAATAAGTTCCCGAACAACAGATTTAAAACTTGCCTTTGTGTCCTTGTGATTTGGTGTACCTTTTTCAAAGAAGCCATTTCATTTGTGATTATTGGTTAAGTTCACTTGTCGTTTTGCCTCGCATTTGTTTTGAAAATTGATTTTTATACTTAGTGCATGCGCACTCGTTCTTCCAGTTCTACAAGTCCACTTTCTGAGCTTGCAAATATTCCTCGTAGACGTAGAGGACGTTCTGCTCCTTCAGCCGTGACTGAGGAACGTCTACCACCACCACCCCCCTGTCGAAATGGCAGAAGACAAGCCGATGAATGAGCTTCTCCAAGCACCCATTGAGGGTTACGGAGATGCCATTATTGTCCCAGCCATCGTGGCTGATACTTTTGAGCTCAAAACCGGGTTGCTTAATCTTGTAACCCAAAGCCAATTCTATGGTTTTGAGCGGGATGATCCTCATGCACACATTCGATGGTTTAACAAGATTGCATCTACCATCAAATACAAGAATGTCCCACATGAAGCTATCAAGCTTCTTCTGTTCCCATTTTGTCTAGAGGGACAAGCCCGGAATTGGCTTGAGAAACAACCCCCTCGTTCCATTGAGACATGGGAGGATCTAGTCACCAAGTTTGTTAACGAATTCTATCCTCCATCCCGAACTACAAGTCTTAAGAATGAGATAATGAAATTTTCTCAAAGATTTGATGAATCATTCAGGGAGGCATGGGATCGTTACAAAGAATTGCTCCGCAAGTGTCCGCATCATGGTTTTACCGAGTTAATGCAAATGGATACTTTCTACAATGGTCTGAGACAAGCTGACCAAGACTCTTTGAATGCCTCCGCGGGAGGTAATTTCTTGAGCAAGACCACAAAAGAAGCCTTGCAAATCATTGAAAACAAGTCCCGGGTCCGTCCTTTCCGCACAAAGACATATCAGACTCAATCTAATGCTGGACCTTCTACTTCATCTCCCGTGAGTACATCTAGCACCGATGCTAAGATTGACAAACTCACGGATATTGTTCAGGCTTTGGTTCTTGCTAACCAAAAGAAAGTCACTTTCACTCAAACACCATCACATGGTGAAGTGAAGAAAGTTGAAGTTTGTGTTACTTGTGGTAGTCCTCATGCATACTACAACTGTACTGCCACCGATGGTAGTCCGTTTGAAGCAAATGCTATAGCCGGTACTTCACATCAGGGAGGTAATCAATACCGTCCTCAAAATGAACCAAATTACCGTGCTAACACTTATCAGGCACCACCCGGTTTTAACCAGAATCCTAGCATACAAAACCGGAATCAGAATCAACCTAGAATGAACCAAGGTTATCAAAACCAAGGTAATTTCTATCCTGGACCCAATCAAGGTTTCCAACATCAAGGAAACCTTAATCAAAACAATTTCAATCGAGGGAATCAATTTCATGGGAATGTGAATCCTAATCAAGGAAATTTTCAAAATCAAGGCCCTATTCCTAACAATAGAGGCCAGAATTTTCCTAATCAAACTCAAGCCATTGTTCCAATTGGACCATCATCTGATGAGTTATTGAAGCAATTCATGAAATCCCAAGATGAAATGAACAGGTTGTTGGTAAGTCAGATCGCTGATCTAAAGAAGTCTTTAAATGATCAACCCTCGGGCTCAGGAAAACTTCCGAGCAACACGATCGCTAACCCGAGGGGCGATGCAAAGGCGATCACAACCAGAAGTGGTGTTTCATACAATGGACCCGCTATTCCTACTACCTCTTCTTCTTCTCTCCCGAAGGTAGTGGAAAGTGAACCTGAGGCAACAAAGGACAAGGAACTTCCTAATAATAACGGAGGAACCAATGATGTCCAACCTCAAGTTGTCCAGAAACCCAAGTCTAATCCAGGAGTTGTTTTTGAACCACCTGTAGCTCCCGTTGAAAATACCAAATCCAAATCATCTATTCCTTACCCATCACGTTTGAATGAGCAAAAGCTCCGTGAAAAAGCCAGTCATCAAATGGATAAATTTTTTCAAATTTTCCAAGAACTACATTTTGACATAAGCTTTGCGGATGCTATCATGCTAATGCCCAAGTTTGCATCAACTCTCAAACACATGTTAAGAAACAAGGAAAAGCTGTTTGAAATGGCTAAAACTCCTCTGAGCGAGAACTGCTCAGCAGTTATCCTGAAGAAGCTTCCAGAAAAGCTTGGAGATCCTGGAAAATTTCTCTTACCTTGTGTATTTCCAGGAATAGTTGAATGCTTTGCCTTAGCCGATCTTGGTGCAAGCATCAACCTGATGCCTTATTCAGTATGGAAGAAAATTTCTCTTCCGGAACTTACTCCTACATGCATGACTCTCGAGCTTGCAGATCGTACAATATCCCGTCCTCTTGGCATTGCCGAGGACGTATTTGTGTAAGTAGGAAAGTTCCATTTTCCAGCTGACTTCGTGATTGTTGATTTTGATGCCGATCATCGGGTTCCTCTCATTGTTGGTCGAGGATTCCTGAGAACGGGCCGTGCTCTCATTGACGTATTTGAGCAAGAAATCACATTACGTGTTGGTAATGAAGCTGTCACCTTTAACCTTGATCAAACTTCGAGGTACTCCGCAAATTATGATTCTGAATCGGTTAACCGAATAGATATCATTGATGTTGCTTATGAAGAGTACTCTCAAGAAGTTCTTGGTTATGATCATAATTCTTCGAGTGATAATCTCACTCATTCATCTCAACCCATCATTGCCAATTCTACTCATTCTCTCACCCCATTTGAGGAAAGTGACTTCATCTTGGAAGAGATTGAAGCCTACTTGTCTAGTGATTCTGTTCCATGGGAAATTGATCACGCTCCCATCGACATCGAGGGGGACATACTTCTCATTGAGAAGCTGCTTAATGATGATCCATCATCGCTCCCTCCCGTCGAACTTCATAACAAGGAAGTCAAGTCAGTTGATAAAACTGAAGAATTTCCTGAAGTCGAACTTAAGGACTTACCGCCTCATCTCGAGTATGCATTTCTTGAAGGTGATGATAAATTACCAGTCATTATTGCTCGAGATTTGAGTAAAGATGAAAAGTCTGCTCTCATAAAGATCTTGAAGTCACACAAGCAAGCAATTTCTTGGAAACTCTCCGACATTAAGGGTATCAACCCTGAGTTTTGTACTCACAAAATCTTGATGGAGGATGACTTCAAGCCAGCAGTTCAACATCAGAGAAGAGTAAATCCAAAAATCCATGAGGTTATCAAACTTCTTGATGCAGGATTGATTTATCCGATCTCAGATAGTCCTTGGGTTAGCCCAATTCATTGTCTTCCTAAAAAGGGTGGCATAACTGTTGTCACAAATGAAGATAACGAGTTAATTCCAACTCGATTGGTAACGGGATGGCGTGTTTGCATTGACTATCGTAAGTTGAATGACGCTACCCGTAAAGACCATTTTCCTCTACCCTTTATGGACCAAATGCTTGAGAGATTAGCAGGGAATGAATACTATTGTTTCCTTGATGGTTTCTCGGGTTATTTTCAGATTCCCATTGATCTAAAGGATCAAGAAAAGACCACATTCACCTGCCCATACGGAACTTTTTCCTACAGACGTATGCCTTTTGGCTTATGTAACGCTCCTGGCACGTTCCAACGATGTATGATGGCCATTTTCCACGACATGATCGGGGAAACAATGGAGGTGTTTATGGATGACTTCTCGGTCCTTGGGGATTCATTTCAAACATGTCTCTCCCATTTAGATAAAATGCTCAAAAGGTGTGAAGACACCAATCTTTGTCTAAATTGGGAGAAGAGCCACTTTATGGTCAAAGAAGGCATAGTCCTTGGCCATAAAATTTCAAAAAACGGGATTGAGGTAGATAGAGCAAAAGTCGATGTTATTGCTAAACTGCCTCATCCTACTACCGTCAAAGGTATTAGGAGTTTTTTTAGGTCATGCCGGTTTCTATCGCAGATTCATACAAGATTTTTCTAAAATCGCCCGGCCTATGGCCCATCTTCTTGAAAAAGATGCTCCTTTTGTCTTCTCACCTGAGTGCATCGAAGCTTTTGAAACATTAAAGAAAAAGCTTACTGAAGGACCCATTCTCGTTGCTCCCGAATGGGACTTTTCTTTTGAGCTCATGTGCGATGCAAGTGATTTTGCTATCGGTGCAGTCTTAGGGCAACGTAGAGCTAAGCATTTTCAACCTATCCACTACGCAAGTAAGACTATGACTGAAGCTCAAACTCATTACACCACCACAGAAAAAGAATTATTAGCCGTGGTGTATGCATTTGAGAAGTTTCGGCCATACTTAATCTTGACCAAATGCGTGGTGTATACGGATCACTCGGCTCTCAAATATCTCTTTGCAAAACAAGATGCAAAGCCGAGATTGCTCCGTTGGGTTCTCCTCCTCCAGGAATTTGATATCATTATACGTGATAAAAAAAGGAGCTGAGAACCTGGTTGCTGATCATCTGTCCCGATTAGAGAACCCTCACCAAGATGTTTTCGAGAAAAAGGAAATAAATGAAACATTTCCTCTCGAGACACTCAATGCGGCTTCTTTTCGTGGAAATTCTACTACCCCATGGTTTGCTGACTTCGCAAATTACCATGCGGGTAACTTCATAGTGAAAGGGATGTCGACCCAACAGAAGAACAAATTCTTCAAGGATGTTAAACATTACTTCTGGGACGACCCCTTCTTATTCAAAATCTGTGCGGATCAAGTCATCCGACGGTGTGTTTATGGAAAAGAAGCTCTTGACATTCTCAAAGCTTGCCATGCTGGACCCACCGGGGGCCATCATAGTCCAAACTACACTCCCAAAAAGGTGTTTGATTCCGGGTTTTATTGGCCCACAATTTATAAGGATGCCCACAATTTTGTCAAAACTTGTGACGCTTGTCAACGTCATGGAAATATCTCTCAAAGAAATGAAATGCCACAAAATGCCATTCAAGTTTGTGAGATATTTGACATCTGGGGTATTGACTTTATGGGGCCATTTCAATCTTCTCGAGGTAACAAATACATACTCGTGGCTATTGACTATTTGTCAAAATGGGTTGAAGCGAAAGCTTTACCTACCAATGATGCCCGAGTAGTTGTGAAATTTTTGAAATCTCTTTTTGCTAGGTTTGGAACTCCACGTGCTATAATCAGTGATCGTGGTACGCATTTTTGCAATGACCAATTTGATCGTGTCATGCAAAAGTATGGTGTAACCCACCGTCTCTCTACTGCATACCACCCTCAAACAAGTGGGCAAGTGGAAGTCTCCAACCGTGGTATTAAAAGAATTCTAGAAAGAACAGTAGGCGAAAATCATGCATCCTGGTCGGATAAACTGGATGACGCACTCTGGGCCTTTCGTACAGCTTACAAAACACCCATCGGGTGTACTCCATACAAGCTAGTGTACGGAAAGGCATGTCATCTTCCGATTGAGCTAGAGCACAAGGCATACTGGGCCTTAAAGCATGCAAACTTCGATATACAGACAGCTGGTGATCATAGAAAAGTTCAAATGAATGAATTAAATGAACTCCGTGATCAAGCATACGAGAACTCTTTAATCTATAAACAAAAGACAAAGAAGATTCATGACTCTAAAATCAAGAACCGCGTTTTTAACGTTGGGGATCGAGTCCTTCTTTTCAATTCTAGATTGAAGATTTTCTCGGGAAAGCTCAAGTCCCGTTGGTCTGGTCCATTTACCATCACTAAGGTTTATCCTTATGGTACCATTGAGTTATCTCAACCCGATGGTCCAAATTTTAAAGTAAATGGTCATCGATTAAAGCATTACTTTGGAGAGGACATTCCACCCGTGATTGACCCGGATCTACAAACTTTCCCCATGCACCAATGAATGCGGGGATCGAGTCAAGCTAGTGACTCGGGAATAAAAAACAGTAGCACACACCACATGGGTTTTCACCCGTGAGTTCCACCCTAGTGTGGGGGAGTTTTCCCACGCTATTGTATATAAGTTTTCGTCATAAAAAAAAAAAAAAAAAAAAAAAAAAAATGTGTATATATCAAAAACAAAATAATGGCCGTAGTATTTCCCTTTTATGTTATATGTTTCGGCATAACCGCCGGTACTTTGAATATTGAGGGCAATATTCATTTCTAAGTGTGGGGGGGAATTCTCACGAATTTTATCATGTAATTATTACACCCAATTCCCCCGTTTTTGGCCAAAATTTTTTTTTTGGAGTAAGTGTTTTTCACTTACTCAGCAAATGGTAATCAGTCCGCCATGTCTAACCCACATAAGGATTGGCTAATCCAGGAGCAAACGGCTCTTGGTAAAGATATCTCAAATCCGTTTATGGCTTGCAATTTGCCCAAAATTGTATGGTGTTCAACTCACCATATCTTTAAACTAGTGAAAAGTTGGCTAGCCCGCAAGTTTATGGCTTGTGGTAAAGGCAGTTGGAAATCCATAATTGGTAATCGGCTCACCAAATATAATATTGATAATTTATCTAAGAGTTGGCTAGTCCAGAAGCAAACGGCTTCTGGTAAAGACAAATCAAATCCGTTTACAGCTGGTGATTTGCTCAAAATCATTTGGTTATCATTGTGCCAAGGTTCTTACTTGAACTAAAACAACTGGCTACTCCAGAAGTAATGGCTTTTGGTAAAGAGATGAAATCCATTAATTTTTCTCAAATCATTGCTAGGGACTAGCAATATCTTAGTGTGGGGGATTGATGAGTGTCTAAATACTCATCATTTTTATACTGTTTAGAATGCCAAAAACATCTGAAAACACTCAGAAATGCATCAAAATGATAAAAATATCACAAACAAGTGTTTTATGTGTTTTAAATGCGAAAATATCAAAATCTGGTGAAAAACGTATCAAATTTGCATAATTGGCAGTTTTAGTCCCCCAAGTTTAAAAAGTTGTCAAAAACAGTCCCTGGTAAATCAAAATAAAGAAAAATGTTATTCAAGGTCCCTGAAATATTCTAAGTTGTCAAAAATGGTCCTTGAATAAATCTTTGACAAAATTACAACTTAGGTCCCTCAAGTTTTGAAAATGTCAAAAATGGTCCTTGGACATTTAAAAATGGAAAATAATCATCATTGGTCCTTGTACTATTCATATATGGCAGGTTTGGTCCTTATGATAACTTTGGAATATTGGCAAGATCAGTCCTCAAGTTTGGCAGATTTACAAAGATGGTCCTTGTACTTAACTAAAACCAAATGACCCCCTTTTGTATTTAAAACCCAGCCAAACCCAAAAAGAACCCCCTGCCATGCCCTGTGACCCCCCAATTTTGGACCCCCTTTATAATATCCCAAAGTCAAAAAGTCAAAAATGCGCCCAAACAGCGTTTACTGTTCTTCTCCCTCACCTCGACTGAAATCCAAAACCAGAGGTGGTTTTTCCTCTTTTTCAACACTCCACCTGTCTTCCCAGCTGTATACCAACCCCATTCCACCTCTACAATCATCCAAGAACCATTAATTAGATAAACCTGCTCAAAGACAATTTTGGCGCCAAAACTGACATTTGGCAATTATGATGATCTGGATGATTTCAATGGTCAAGATTGGTGGGATTTGCTCATAGATGTCGACAGAGATGAAAAAGATCTTTATATACAAGTTTGAAGCAATGAGAAGAAATATCTAGTGTAATTTTTAGTTTTTAATGTCGTTTTAGCTTACTTTCAAATTTCAGTGTATGTTTTAGCCTTAAAGCTTTGTATTTCAAGTTTTCCTTGTACAATAAAACTTTTGTAACCATCAATTTAAGTATCAAGTTCTATTTCTGTTTATGCAAAAATTTACTCTTGATCAAAAATTCAATAAACTCGAATGTTATTTGTAGATGTTGTTTTGGACTCTTAAGTCAACATAAGCTCCTATATAGCTTATCTAAGCTATTAGAAACTCTTTAAAACCAGTTTAGTACAAAAAAACCAAAAATTACCAAAAATAAAAATAAATTAGTTAAAAATTCAAAAATCCATGGTGATTGTGAAAGAAGCTGAAGTAGGGTAAGCTTTGGATTGCCCTTGGGTTTAGTGCTTCTTGGGAAGCTATAGG
>BPTQ01000005.1:204860117-204978190 GCA_019973895.1 Chrysanthemum seticuspe
AGTGGTGTGAAGAAGAGGGGCAGTTCTTAACGTATGTCTCTACGGTAAGAACTAATTTATTCACTTTTAGTAGGCTTACAAGATAAGTGTGAAGAGAGGGCGTTTTATTCGTGCACTACAGCGGTAGAAGTAATATTAGCTCGTTCACCTTACTCTTTTGTTATTCACTATCGGGCCAAGTGAACTACTGACTTCGTACTAAGCGGAGGTTTGCCAGTTCAAATTAGTGAGTTCGACTGGTGAACACTTACCAGTTGGCATTGTTTGAATTTTGTCGAGTCTTCCGTTTACGTTAATTCTAGTCTCCTTATATCACCTAAGGACCCAGCAATTCAGGGTGCCTCCTACTTAACCACAAATTGTGTCTGTCTACAGCTTATTAGTGATTCCTATCACTAGTCATTCCTAAAATTCAATAAATATGGATTTCTAAAATCCTTACTGATCACTATCCTTAGTGATTATTCGACATCTGTCTGTGTTAAACACCAATTCATCCTCCGTGGGACTTAACGACCCAGGAATCCACTATATTCCTCTGATCTTAATTGCATTTGCCTTCTGAGCTGTTTTAAGTTTGTTACGGTTGACCATTCACAAGTGGTCAGCTTGAGTGATTAAACTTGACCGTTTGGAGGCGAATCATGCTTCAGTCATCAAGTGAACCGGGCTATCACTTATTGTTTTCTCATTCCACTTGCTCGATTATAATGAAGATGGCGACATCACGTGCTTATTTTGCGGGAGAGAAGTGTGAATAGAACATTCGGATGATTTTCACTTATTTAATCAAGAATGGCATCTCTGTATGCAATTCTTGACGGGGAGAAGAAGTGTGGTGAATTTTTTTGCATGATTGATTATTATTTGAGAATATATGGTCAAACGGCTCCTAACTCATGTAAGAACCGAGCTTCTTCTTATCGGGTCATCTTCACATGGAGTTTTTCTCTTCCAAAGATCCGTTGGTTGACATCTTCACTCGGATTGATGAGTTTATCGACAAAGTGCTTCCGGTTAATGCTTCACGTATACATCAACATGATGATTCCGAACAATCTCTCTGTTCTTGTTTGATGTGATTGGTAGTTTGGTGTTACCATCTTGTGTGTTCGTTGCGGCCTGATTGCTGATTTTCTTGATGAACATCTTTCTGTTCTTGTTTGATTGGGAGGGATTTTAGTTAAGGGGATTTGCAAGATGTAAGTTAATTGGGATGCTTTTTGGTGAGATGCTTTTTGGTGTGAGTTGAAGATGTTAACTATCTATTCCCCAACTGCACAATCTTGAAGAAGGTCGAGTCTACAGTCTGTTCTACATTTTCTGCTACATGTTAGAAGACTAAAGACGAGTTGCATTTAACGATCTAAAGACTTCTTCTTAATCTGGGCATTTATCAAACAGATTGTCGGTTTAGGGGAGAGCACTAATTGGGAGAGAGTTATATGTCAGATTCAATCCCCAATTAGACTTGCTCATATTCTTTAGCAGTGACTTCTCGAGACGTTGTTATTGACTATTTCACGTATTGGACATTTGACACAAGTTGATTAGTTCGGAGTTAATCATTTATCACTTATGTGAGATTGAAGTTGACTTTCACAAAGGCATGTTCTTATTTGATAACTTGCTCGGGCTTAAGAATTTGAGTTGAAGACTTGGTTTATCTAGTTACCAGCAGTCGAGGTGGATGGTTGAAGACCTGGTTAACTATTACTATTAGGAGTTACTTTGTTTTACTCAGTGTCACACGCATATGACGGTGTGGATAATAACAAGAGGTGTTAATGTCTCATACTTTGCTTGAGTAGTGAGTACTTAGAGATTTGCTTGAAGCATAAATTCTCGACACCGTTCTTCCATCATTAGGTGCAAGCTTAAGATACAAATGTGGGGAAGTTGACTTCAGTTTCAAGTATGGTATATCGGGTTTTTCTTCTTCAGTGGTCACTTCAAATTGTCTACATAAGGGTTGATAAAAATAGTCAGAGAGAGTCTTCAGCAAGTTGATTCTCACAAGAGTTCAAGTGTTCTTCTCATTAAGATTTCAAGTATTTGGGCTTATATTTGTTGCTGGTTCTGAAGTATCAAAACCAGAAAAGGGCAAGGAGACACACATCTAGACACAAAGCGAGTAAACTTGATGAACTTAATTCTTCTAAGTGATTGAAGATATCCCGGGAAGACAAATGTTATTACCGCAGAGAAACTCTAGATTTGACTCATGGCGAGTAAACTTGATGAGCTTAATACTTCTAAGTGATTGAAGATATCCCGGGAAAACAAATGTCATGACCGCAGAGAAACTCAAGGTTTTACTCATCAAGGCTTTTAGTGTTATTATTCCAACGACGTGGGGGAGGTGATGTAAAAGAAAGTTTCCGAAGATAAAAGAGGTATACAAGTGTGTGATTCATTGGGGAGAGAGATTGTGTACATTGGGGATGCTCAGCTGTTTCACTTGAGTGCTTAATCAGTGATTCAGAGATATAATCACTTATTCCGGTGTTGACATCCGCAGAGATTGTTACCCGCAGAGATAATCAGTGACTTGGCCTGCTTCTTCAATGTTATCAGTTATTCATTCCTTGTGTATTGGTATACTTCGGATACTTGAGCTTCATACACGATCATCAGGGAAGAAAAATGTGAACATGGGGAGGTGTTTTCATTCCCCTCATGATGTGTATTCGGGAGAGCTCTTGGGTATTGGTGTACTTCGGGTTCTTGAGCTTCTTACACGATCATCCAGGAAGAAAAATGTGAACATGGGAAGGTGTTTTCATTCCCCTCATGATGTGTGTTCGGGGAGAGTTCTTGAGCATTATACAAAGAAACTGACTGCTTCAATTCAACTACTTGGGGGAATTGTTCTCTTGACACCTTTTTGGAATGGATTGCTTCACACCTCAGTGGAAAAGAAATTTGAGAAGAGTTATTTATGTGTGGGATGATACATTGTTGTTCCTGTTGATGATATAACCTCGAACAAAGAATCACGGTGATTATTCTTGAAAGGAGCAGCGGGATTTATGATAATGATGTGCTTCTTTGTGCACCTGGCTAAGGCAAGCTTGAAATAGAGCTTCGAATCTGCTCAGCTAAAGGATTTTCGGTTTGGGGGGAAGCTGCCAAAGTCTCACTTTCAGTTGGTTCAATTTCTTTCTTCGATTCAAGAGCCCTGGAAGCTTTGGTGGTGAATGTTTAAGGGATGATGACTTCTATCTTCTACAACGGGGTTGCTCGATATCCTTATCTCGGTACTCGTATCATCATCTTCTTTAACTATATCATCTATTCTATCCTTGTATATATTTATCTGATAAAAGAAAATAGAAAAATATAAAACCATCAAAACAAAATAGAAAAATATAAAACTTAAAAATACCAAAAATATTGTTTTATCAAGACATGTTTTCTGGTATCGATAACATCTACGGTCTTAGAAATGTCATTCAATAATGGCACGGGATTTTAGATGAAGTTCGAGCAGGAGGTGTAAATATTTCCTTTTAAACATGTCACAAACTATGGCTTACAGTTATTTTAGACTATAACTCGGGCTTCAAATGATGGCTTACAGTTATTTCAGACTGTAACTCGGGCTTAATCTATGGCTTGCTATTATTTCAGATGGCAACCCGCTCTTTAAAGGAAGGAAAGTGTTGCGCTAAACAATTTTTCACAAAATTCGTGCACTTATCCTAAAAACAAAACAAGGAAAGTATGCCGAAGGACTGCTGTTCCTACACAAATTTTTTTCCGTCTAAAATTCTTCAGAAAAATATTTGGTGTTTTTAACAAAATGGTGGTAAATGAGTTGCTTCAAAAACAATCAGTTTCAGAGTTTTTATAAAATTGAAAACTCAATCAATGACTTCAGCACTTTTAAAATCTTTTCTAAAATGAGTCATTGATTGAGGGGGAGAATGTTTTCAAATCTATATCTTCTAACGGGCTTTCTTAATTATCCTAAATGCTTAAACTGAAAAATGATGTTAACCTACGTTGAAGGACTAGGTGCCTAGGATAAGATTGTTAGGTTTAGATGATTAGATTTTGATAAACACATTATTCCCATACCTTTTGTGATATGATTTATATGTTGGATTGACTTTTATTAGTCGATTGCTGTTTGGGTGATGTCGACCACCATATATTTGTATGTGTGTTCACTAACATATGCAGGTATATTGGTATATAAGAATGTTCCCGATCCGGATCCCACAAATGAACATGATTGGATGCCGCAAGGAAAGGGTAACGATATCTTAGGTTGACAAATGAAGAAACGAAGCTTAATTGGACTTCAATGGAGAGTTGGCATAAATGCAACGTAAGAGGTCTCACTGCATCAGCAGATGGTTTTCTTCTAAGTGATTGAAGAAACGGAGCTTAATTTGACCTCAGTTGGCATTCAAAATGCAACGTAAGAAGAAGTCTCACTGCATCGGCAGACGGTTTTCTTCCAAGCCCTACAGCAACAACGGAAGCTTCTCAACCACCTAACGTTTCTTTGTGCAGGATACCATTTTTAAACAATTTTTGAAAAATTTGAATAAATTATTTTGAAAATGGAAAATATCGTTTTGAAAGTTTATTGAGCTAATCTTTGAAAATCACCGGACTTCTTGTTATCAAAACCTAAGTCACTCAATTATTGACTTCTGTCATGGATTGAGGGGGAGTGTGATTTAAAATAAAATATTTTCAAACGATATCTCTTCACAAAAAGTCTGTCTGTACAACAATTAGTGGTGATCTAAAGATTTAATGTTATGTCATGGTATGATTTTCTTTAATACTCAAAGATCTTACAAAATGAAATTTTTTCTGTTCTTGTTTGATTGTGAAATTGTTTTATTTTACTTAAAGGTCTCTTAAAACAAATCATACCTGACACTAACAATCTTTAATGTCTAAATCTGTTCCTATCTGTCATCTTTCAAAATTAAATCTTGCCACGTCTTTCCCCAAAATTTTCTAAATTATTTAAATCAGTTGGGATCACAAATCTCAAATGGTTTGAAATTTCTGATCGGGTGAGAGATCGTGATTTAAATATCAAATCTGTGTTAAATGGAATTGGTTTTAGTCCTTTAAAGGCACTCCTGCCTCCATGTGCCAAACAATTTCAAATACACAATGCACATGTTGAGGAGGAGGATTTATCCAAAAACCAGATGAGTATTTAAACAAGGCCACATTTTCTCCCATGTTTTCTAAACCTTATTAAATCACTTGGGATCCAAAATCTCAAAGGATTTGATATTTTTGATCGGGGGAGAATTTGTGATTTAATAATGAAATTTGATAAAAATTGATCGTTTTGATTCAGTTGTGCAGGCTGCTCTCTCATATGTGCTAAACGCTTTCGAATCTTGAAGCACATATTGAGGGGGAGCAAATAAACTATCGAGGTACGTAAGCTTTTTAAAGTGATTTATAAAGTACCTTGATTGAGTTTTTAAATGGTTTCTTAATGGCTTGTGTGATCGTAAATGTGCTTCAAAAGAACTCTTGCCTCTATGTGATAAAATGATTTCAAATTTCATACGCACATATTGAGGGGGAGAATTTTACCATGAAAATCAAATGGCTTTTTCGTATGAAAACTGTGATCAAAGAAAATATTTCAAAGTCCTCTTGCCTCCTTGTGCTAAACAATTTCTAAATCATACGCACATGTTGAGGGGGAGGTTTTCTAAATGATCAAAACTATTAAGGTACAAAATGCTTTGATCTCGTATCACAAGTACCTTGATTGGTTTTCCAAATGATTTTTCAATTGGGTTCATGAAGGAAAGAACAATACCAAAAGACCGACCAATTTATTTTATGCATGGAGTTATAAGGATGGTTAGGTTAGGTATTTGTTCCCACGATCCGCCAGAACCGGAGGGATCTTCCCAGGGACAATCCACTAGATAGTGTAGAGTCCTTAGGAATATTGAAAAAAGGAGAAAAATGAGAAATGGGAAGAGTGCAGACTGAGACAGAGCTAGTACTGGAATAAACCCAACAAAGTTCTAGTTATGAAGTCTCGGTAAGCACTGAAGGGGTTGAAGAATGAAAAAGAAATTAATGTGAAAAAGGGTGAAAAGAAATAGCCCTCCATCAATTCAACCTTAGGGCAGTAACCGGGTTCAATACATATGCTACTGGTGTTTACTAAGGTAACATCGGTATTGAAGACAAGACGTCATGGACCCAGTGACGCACTGCACTACAACTTCCCAAACCACTCAAGTTCCTCATAAAAGGGCTTGTTTCATTCTCACGGGGAACCGACATTATCTATCGACTTTCTCTTAGAGATTGTTGATATTGAAGAAGGAGACCCTCTCCCTAGTCTCCGACAAAGGAACCAAATGTGCACTATTGAGTCTAAAGCCAAGAGATCATCCACAATATCTCGTTAGGACACTAAATTCATGAAGACTTGCTGTTTCACACAATGTGGAAAGTAAGTATATATTAAGAGTCCTACGCATTATCCTTGTGGTATTGCCAGAACATCTGAGTGGTATGTAAAAGTATTCACGATAAAGATGGAAATCCTTCTAGAGCCAACATCAAACAAGCTCTTGGTGGGTGACATGTGAGATCTTCTCGTAAGATCAAGCTTGTGACAACTGGACAGAAACGATGGGGCGATTCACTCGTGAATCAACCTTGGTCCAGGAATGGAATTGACGAATACTTTTGGAAAAACCGTTCGATGTGCAAACCTTCTTTTCTCTAGCACGTCGAATGTGTATTCATTTCAAATTCAAAAAGTATCTCTGATTGAAAAATACTTTTAGAAAAACCGTTCGATGTGCGAATCTCTTCTTTTCGCTAGCACGTCGAATGTGTACTCATTCTCTAATACAAAAAGTATTTTGTTTGAAAAATTAATCTTTCTCATAAAACCTTCGTCGTATTGCAAAACTCTTTCTTCAAGCAATATGCGATTGTTTTTCAAATCATTTTTCATCAATCAGTGAATCTCAATTTGCTGGTTCACTCACTCCGTGTTGTCTTCTTTGAGATGTTCCGGTTTGAGAACAGCTAGAACAGCTGCGAAACCCTGTCAAGGATATTCTTTGGAATTATACCTGATCACAGGCAGTACTTGTACTGATCAACGGGGAACCGTGGGCCGTGTACCTCAATTAAACGAAAGTGATCAAAGACACTTTCGTGCGCTTTATTGCTAACTGTCGTATGCAGGTACACCCCGACGATTGCAACTGATCAGAATTGAGGAGTCAATCCAAAGCCGCATGTTCACAGCAACCACACCTAATTGAAGATATCATGACTGGTGCATATCTACATAACCTGGTTCTGATATTTTTATACTATGCTTCTGCTACGCTGCTGCAAATATCATGAACCAGTAAGGCTTCCGCTACTCTGATGGAAAGATGTCATGATTCAAAAGTTTGAGCATGTTGGTCCAAAAGTCACAACATCACATGAAGGCAACACAACTATGGATGATCCAGAGAGATTTACTGTGGCTGATGATCTCGATGAAAGCTCGAAGATCATCAAAGATGTGGATCAGTTAAAGGCATCCACTGAAAGTACAAATCAATGCGGAATTTGAAGAATCGCTACAAAAGCACAAAGATTGCAGAAATTGAAGAATTCAAGTCTACGAGTTCCAGAACGAAGTCAAAGATAGAATGCTAGGAAGCAAAAATGTATTTCATGGGGTGACCTCCCTTAGGGGGAGATTGTTAGGAATTAGAAAATTCCATGTTAAAGAGTCGGTCAACCCAATAATGGTCTAGCATATGTTAGCTCGTAGACTTGTCGTTATTTACGTTATTATGTAGTTAATTAGTTAGTCAGTAGCGTAAAATAGTTTAGTGCAACACCGTGGAGGAAGGACGGGTCTTTACCCACTGTATACCTGATCCACATGCCGATAGGAGGTCGTGTATTGTGTAAGTATAAATACCCCTTCCATCCATGGAAGGGGTGGTGCTTATTCTCATTTTAATCTAATCTTTCATTTGTGTAAACCTCTAGTAAGAACACCCTCTCTCTCTACTAACTCTCTAACTATGGAAAACATGTATTTTGATCATCCAAGACCACCCGAATCATCAACACAATAAAAATAACGATCCTACAGCAGAGAAACTCAAGGTTTGACTCATGGTGAGTAAACTTGATGAACTTAATTCTTCTAAGTGATTGAAGATATCCCGGGAAAACAAATGTCATGACCGCAGAGAAACTCAAGGTTTTACTCATCAAGGCGTTTAGTGTTATTATTCAAACTACGTGGGGGAAGAGATGTAAGTGTTAGTTTCTGATGATAAAAAGAGGTACACAAGTGTGTGATGATTTTGATGTTATCACAATCATCAGGGGAGAGAGATTGTGTACATTGGGGATGCTCAGCTATTTCACTTGAGTGCTTAATCAGTGATTCAGAGATATAATCACTTATTCCGGTGTTGACATCCGCAGAGATTGTCACCCGCAGAGATAATCAGTGATTCGGCCTGCTTCATCAATGTTATCGGTTATTCTCTCTTTGGGCATTCGGGTACTTCGGGTTCTTGAGCTTCATACACTTTCTTCAGGGGGAGAGAAAAGTATACATCGGGGTTATTCTTTGGCTATTGGACTTAATATGCTACTTCGATGGTATAAGTTTCTTTGTCTTCGGGTATGTGTATTCGGGTTCATGAGCTCTAGTCTAAGAGACTGACTGCATCAATTCATCTACTTGGGGGAAGTGGTCTCTTGACAACTCGTTGGGGATGCATTGCTTCAAACTTCAATGGTAATGAAATTTGAGAAGATTATTTATGTGTGGGATGATACGTTGCTATTCTTATGGATGATATAACCCCGAATGAAGAATCACGGTGATTATTCTTAAAAGGAGCAGCAAGTTCGATGATAATGGTGTGCTTCTTTGTGCACCTGGATAAGGGAAGCTTGTAAGAAAGCTTTGAATCTGCTCAGCTAAAGGATTTACGGTTTGGGGGGAAGCTACCAAAGTCTCACTTTCAAGTGGCTCAATTTCTCTCTTCGATTCAAGAGTCTTGGAAACTTTGGTGGTGAATTTTTAAGAGATGACAAATTCTATCTTCTACGACGTGCTGCTTGATATCCTTATCTCGGTACTCGTATCATCATTCTCTTATACTATATCATCTACTCTATCTTTGTATATATTTATCAGAAAACAAAATACAAAAATATAAAACCAACAAAAATAAAATAGAAAAATATAAAACCAACAAAACAAAATAGAAAAATATAAAATCTTCAAAAATCCAAAAAAATCAGAAAATTTGAAAAAGACCAAAAATATGTTTTCTCAAGACATCTCTTCTGGTATCGATAACATCTACGGTCTTAGAAATGTCATTCAATAATGGCACGGGACCATAGATGAAGTTCGAGCAGGAAGTGTAAATATTCTTTTCTAAACATGTCACAAATCAAATGGCTTACAGTTAATTCAGACTGTAACCCGCTCTTCAAAACAATGGCTTGCAGTTATTTCAGACTGTAACCCGTGCTTAAACCATGGCTTGCTATTATTTCAGATAGCAACCCGCTCTTCATGGAAGGAAAGTGCTACGCTAAAACAATTTTCAAATATTTCGTGCACTTTTCCTAAAACAAATTTGAGGAAAGTATGTCGAAGGACTGCTGTTCCTACTCAAATATTTTTCCTTCTAAAATTCTTCAGAAAAATATTTGTTTTAACAAAAATAGTGGAAAATGAGTTGCTTGTAATACAATCAGTTTCAAAGTTTTCGGAAAAATTGAAAACTCAATCAATGACTTCAGCGCTTTTAATCTTTTCAGAAAATAAGTCATTGATTGAGGGGGAGAATGTTTTCAATTCTATATCATCTTACGGACTTTCTTAATTATCCCATATGCTTAATTAAAAATGATGTTAACCTATGTTGAAGGACTAGGTGCCCAGGATATGATTGTTAGGATTAGATGATTATAGATTGATTAACACATTATTCCCATACCTTTTATGATCTGATTGATATGTTGAATTGACTTTTATTAGTCGATTGTTGTTTGGGTGATGTCGACCACCATATATTTGTGTGTGTGTTCACTAACATATGCAGGTATATTGGTATAAAAGAATGTTCCCGATCCGGATCCCACAATTGAAGATGATTGGATGCCGAAAGGAAAGGGTAACTATATCTTGGGTTGATAAATGAAGAAACGGAGCTTAATTGGACTTCTATGGAGAGTTGGCATAAATGCAACGTAAGAGGTCTCACTGCATCAGCAGATGGTTTTCTTCTAAGTGATTGAAGAAACGGAGCTTAATTTGACCTCAGTTGGCATTCAAAATGCAACGTAAGAAGAAGTCTCACTGCATCAGCAGACGGTTTTTCTTCCAAGCCCTACAGCAACAACATAAGCTTCTCAACCACCTAACATATCTTTGTGCAGGATAATAGTGATGATACCATTTTTTTTAATACAATTTTCAAATAACATTGTTTTGAAAAATGGAAAAATATTGGTTTTGAAAATATATTGGACTTTATTTTTGAAAAATCACCGGACTTCATTTTTTCAAAACCTATGTCACTCAATCATTGACCACTGTCATCGATTGAGGGGGAGAGTGATTTAAAATAAAATATTTTCAAACGATATTTTCTTCATAAAAAGTCCGTTTGTACAATGATAAGTGGTGATCTAAAGATTAAATGTTATGTCATGGTATGATTTTCTTTAAAACTCAAAGATCTGTCAAAATGAAATTTTTTCTGTTCTTTTTTTATTGTGAAATTGTTTTATTTTACCTAAAGGTCTCTTAAAAAATTATCATACCTGACACTAACAATCTTTTAATGTCTAAATCTGTTCCACTATCAGAATTAAACTAATCTGAACACTGTTTTCTCCCATGTTTTCTAAACCTAGTTAAATCACTTGGGATCCAAAATCTCAAAGGATTTGATATTTTTGATCGGGGGAGAAAATGTGATTTAAATATGAAATCTGAGAAAAGATGATCGTTTTGATTCAATTGTGCAGGCTGCTCTCTCATATGTGCTAAACGCTTTCGGATGTCGAAGCACATTGTGAGGGGGAGCACTTCAAAAGAAAATAAACTATCGAGGTACAAAAGCTTTTATGTTTTAACATAAAGTACCTTGATTGAGTTTTCAAATGGAGTTTCAAATGGTTTCTAAATGGTTGTGTGATCGTGAAAGTTCTTTCAAAAGACCTCTTGCCTCTATGTGATAAAATGATTTCAAATATCCTACGCACATATTAAGGGGGAGAATTTTACCAAGAAAATCAAAAGGCTTTTTCGTACGAAATTGTGATCAAGAATTTGTTTCAAAGAACTCTTGCCTCCATGTGCTAAACAATTTCAAATCATATGCACATGTTGAGGGGGAGCATTTCTAAATGATCAAAACTATTAAGGTACAAAATGCTTTGATCTCGTATCACAAGTACCTTGATTGATTTTCCAAATGATTTTTAATTGGTTTCAAGAAGGAAAGAACAATACCAAAAGACCGACCAATTTACTTTATGCATGGTGTTATAAGGATGGTTAGGTTAGGTATTTGTTCCCACGATCCGCCAGAACCGGAGGGATCTACCCAGGGATAATCCACTAGATAGTGTAGAGTCCTTAGGTATATTGAAAAAAGGAGAAAAATGAGAATATGGGAAGAGTGCGGATTGAGACAGAGCTCGAAGATCATCAAAGATGTGGATCAGTTAAAGGCCTCCACTAAAAGTATAAATCAGTGCGGACTTTGAAGAATCACTGCTATTGCACAAAGATTGTTGAAATGAAGAATTGAAGTCTACGAGCTCAAGAACAAAGATAAGAATAGAATGCTAGGATTCGAAATGTAAAACATGGGGTGACCTCCCTTAGGGGGAGATTGTTAGGAATTAGAAAATTCCATAGTGAAGTGTCGGTCACCCCAAATATTATCTAGCATAAGTTAGCTCGTAGATTTGTCGTTAGTTACGTTATTTATTGTTTTATTAGTTAGTTATTAGTCTAGTTTAGCATAGTGCAACACCGTGGAGGAAGGACGGGTCTTTACCCACTGTATACCTGAGCCACAGGCCGATAGGAGGTCGTGTATTGTGTAAGTATAAATACCCCTTCCATCCATGGAAGGGGTGGTGCTTCTCATTCAATCTAATATTCCATACTTTTGTGTAAACCTCTAGCAAGAACACCCTCTCTCTCTACTAACTCTCTAACTATGGCAAACATGTATTTTGATCATCCAAGACCACCCGAATCATCAACACAATAATAAATAACGATCCTACACATCCTATGATCCGCTAGAGCCGGAGGGATCTACCCAAGGACAATACCCATAGTTAGTATTAGAAGTCCTTAGGTATGATTGAAAAAAGGAGTAATGTGAGAAAGGAGAAAGAATAGGTTGAAGAATTAAAAAGAAAAGTAAAAGAAATGGTGAAATGAAATAGCCCTCCAAAATCAACCTTAGGGCATAAACCGGGTTCAATTCATATGCTACTGGTTG
The DNA here is from genome assembly GCA_019973895.1 of Chrysanthemum seticuspe. Taxonomy (NCBI): domain Eukaryota; kingdom Viridiplantae; phylum Streptophyta; class Magnoliopsida; order Asterales; family Asteraceae; genus Chrysanthemum; species Chrysanthemum seticuspe. The sequence goes on from BPTQ01000005.1 coordinate 204,872,660, forward strand.
TCACAAAGATGACACCGGTATTGAAGACAAAGACGTCATAGACCCAGTGACGCACTGCACCTAACCTTCTAGCTACTCAATTCCTCTTAAAAGGATTTGTTTCATTCTCACTGGGAACCCTACATAATCTATCGACTTTTTCTTAGAGATCGTTGGTATTAAAGAAGGAAACCCTCTCCCTAGTCTCTGCTTAGGAAAACCATAAGTGCACTAATCGAGTCTAGGGCCACGAGATTCATCAAAAGATCTCTTAGGAACACTAAACATTTCATCATTTGTTGTTCAACAATAAGGACACGAGTGATATATTCTAGAGTCCTACGCAGATCTTAGCAATCTGCAGAAAACATTTATGAGGGGATTCACAATTGTGATCCTCAGTGATTGAATGGAAATTCCTGCTAGCGTCAACATCAAACAACCCTGACAGCAGGTCACTTCGGTAATTCTTTATGGATTACGCTTAGTGTATCTCAAACGGTCTATAGTCGTGAACTGATGCTTCGGTGTACTTCAGCGACTCACCTGAATTGTAGATATACCTCTGTATATCGTGTTAGCCTTCTCGAGGGCCTCCAATTTCAGGAACAACCTTTGTAAGAATTAGAGATGTATTTTCGCAATATGTTGTTAACACCCTCGACATTCAAACTTTTGAGTGCTGGAAATCCCGCTAAGGAGATTCCTTTCACGAATCGAATCCTGAAGACGTGGGTCATTTCTTGAATCTATTAATGGTAATAATAACTGTCCCTCAACGGGATTCAAACGGCTGATGTGCCCGACCAAGGTGAATGGAATCAAGACATTCATCAGTATAACAATTGTAGTGGTCAATTCTTTAAGAAAAATCCACAATGATCGATTGGTATTTTTCACTAACATATTCATGTATGTACTGATGATTGTTCCTTGGAGAAGAGACTGCACCATCTCACCATGCTCATACCAACAACTCAACACATGAAAGTTCTCATCAATATCAAAGGCAACATAAAGTTAAAGATGATTCTTCTTTAATGTCAAAGAATCTACAAAGTTCAAAGACTCGAGAACTTCACATCATTGCAAATTCAAAGTCAGAAGAAGTGTGAGCATGGTAGAGAAAGACGTGGAGACACCTATTCCAAAGAAGCTAACGAAAGGCAGACAACACCATTATCTGATCACAAAGCATGAAGGAACAAAGAAACAAGAATATTCAATATCAACACACAAAGTTCAAGATCAAGAAACCTAGAGACCTAATCATGTGGAGCATCTTTTGAATGACCACCCCTTAGGGGGAGATTGTTAGCCTTAATATAATGTGTTAGAAAGTGATAGTCATTCACGTTTAGGAACTTTGTAATTTGTGTTAGATATTGTACTAGAATAGTCAATGGGCTCGTGGATTGGGCCAAGCTAACTGGTTATTAGTTATGTTATGTTTAGTCATGTATTAATGTAAGCCCAATCCAAAAACCAAACAAAGCCCATTCAAAGCCCATAAGGCTTTTATGTTCTAAGTATAAAAGGCACACACCTATTCATTTGGTGTGTGTGCTTGAGTGTGTAAGTGTGTGTTTTATATGGACAAAACTCTTCATGTTTTCATCTTTCTTTCTAGTACCTAACGCCTCATATACGTATTCAAGTCACCATTTCGTGCTTCATTATTAGTGTTAGTGTGATAGAGTTGATATATCTAAGGTCCTACAAATACTAACTTTTAAACCACCAATATTAACTTCTGTATCTACACCAAAACCACTTGTTTCAAAATCAAAGTCCATATCCCCACTACCTCCATGCCTCCCCTCAAATCCAGTACTAGGATGTACTAAAGAAATACTTGGATCTTCATCAACTTGAGCTATTTTTTTTCCTCCTCTGTTGGGAAGAATCCTCCAAGTCTGCATCATTTTCAAAAAGTACAACATGAGGTCTTCTTCTAGCTGGAGGAGAATGTGCTTTATGTTCCAATTTTTTCACACTCAAAATCAGCTTTGTATATGCATGACCATATAGTTTCTTTGTCTGCTTCAGTTCATCCTCCAAGCTAGATACCTTGTTTGTCAATTGTATACAAGTGGCTATCAAATCATTAATAAGTTTCATATTTCCCTTACCACTAAAAAAGTGTGTTACCTCCTGAGAGAGGTAGATCACTGGGCATAGTAAACTCAGTCACAACCCTAGGTTGATCAACTGAGCCCCCCATATTTTCCACTTGGCTGGGGTGTCCATCACCTGAATCAGGATCATAAGAACCTGACTCATTAGATGTTGCCAAGGCTTGGGTCTTAGTAATGTTACCACTGGCCTCCACTGCATCTAAGCTAGAGGGAGTGGTAGCAGCCATTACCATTCTATCCCCTTCATCACCTAGGATAGGCTCATCTGTAACTTAGGTCTGAGTAGGAGAACTGGGCTGAGCAACCATAGTTTCATGTCTGATTCGCCTCCTATATGTTTGTAAAGTTGGTTGTAGTTGTGACGTGGATGGAACAACATTGGGTGTGCGATGGTACTCAACTGGGGTTATTGATCCTTCACCCTGAGAAATCATTGTAGCAATCAAAGGTACTTCTACACCATGATAACCCTTACCAACCCTTTTCATATAACTAAAAACTTTTGGAACTAGGGTGGGAACATGATAAATAATATGGTGAGTCCTGAGTAGATTTTTGTGTTTTGTTAAAAATAGTTGCACAAATCTTGGATACATCATAAATTTGTTTTTGCTGTCCACGTTTTTAACAATACTATAAAAAATCATTTTAGAAAACTTGTAAGTCCTTTTTTCTGCTAAACAAATAACAACAGTTGCAATATTGATACTAAATTACTCCCAAGAGGTTTTCTCTGGACTTAAACAGTGTAAGATGATATGAATGAGAAATTTCCATTTTGGGGAAAAGTGTCCTTTTTGAAAAGTTAAAGTATTATCAGACACATACCCCATCAAGGAGAGTTTATTAAAAATTTCTATTATAGGAAAGGATATGATACTATCATTATCTGCTAGTTTGAGATGTCTCCTACAAGATGACGCAGTAACACTTATTGTTTTGCATCAACTTTTGTAATTAATTTTACTTCACCAGTATCAAGTGTTTGAGAAGTAGCAGTCTTCCAAAACTGATTGATTAGTGAAGTGTAGATAGTGAGGTTTAGAGTTAAAGCATACCTTATGGTACTGTGATTTAGAAATTCCACTATCTAATGAAAACCCTCACTACTTGTTAGCTTCTCTAAGAAAGCCACCATATTGTGTTTATCGACAAACTCCAAATTCACCATTATGATAGAGAAAAGATGAATTAGAGTGTTGGGATATGTTTTATTATGAGAGTATGTGCATTTGGGAAAGCCAATTGAGTTTATAAAGATATTTATTTAGGGTTTCGCCTGGGCCGACTTAATAAATTTTTTCTTGATTGTGAATAAATCTTATACTTGAAAGAAAGATTATACCGAGCCCAAGTTATGAAACTTATGAGAAAAGTTAGTAATGGAAAAACCTCAACGGCTATATTTAAAAAAAAACAGTTATCCCCAAACAGCACTAACGGTTACCCAACAATACTAAAAATAGTCTAGCAATACTAAGTTTTGTCTTAGAAGTACTAAGTTTTTTCAAAAACTTTTTCTCTGCAGTATTAACTCAATTTTCTTGCCCAATAGAATTTCACTCAAACATTTAGAAGGGATTAAGTATAAAGGAATACACTTAATCAAGTTCGGTCATTTGACCTCTGGTTGTGTGAGAACCAATTTTTTCAGTATTAAAACTGCTTGTGATCAGAGAGACTCATTAAAAAAGCCTTTTTGACAGGGTTTCCAGCTCGTGGCAGGTGTTGCCTCTAACACATAAGTGGTAGATTCATGTTTGTTTGCTGTTCTCTATACCAGATGTCCTTAGACTGACCACACAATAAAATACAAATATAGAGTGAGTTACTATCTGACTAACTAAATGACCATCAATTCATGTTCAGTGCAAACATAGGACTGACTTCAAGAGAAGGATTTTAAAGGATGTCCTTAAATATTCTCTATCATGAATCAGTGCTTCCAAAACCAAGCAACCAAAGCACCTCCATTGCTTTCCATCAATGTCTCCAATCATACTGTTTTTGCTAAACCTACAAATGTTAGTCTAAAACCAAGAAAACACAAACCAAACCATTTTCTTGATAACAGTATTAATTTAGACCAGCAGTATAAACACAACATGCTTAAATATAACGTAGTAGTACAAACTGATATAACTGACAGTACTAATCCATTTTCAAAAACTTTTAGAGGAACACAAAGAAATTAAGACTGTTTAAGGACTAAGCATTCCAATACTTGCTACCAAGTACTTAAACCTTCCAACATCAAAAGCTTTCATAAGGATGTCTGAAACATTATCATCTGTGTGAATTTTAAGAACTTGAATTAGGTTTTTCTCATTGCAGTCTCTTATAAAATGATGTCTTTTTTCTATGTGTTTTGTTCTGGAATGTAAAACTGGATTTTTTATTATACAAATAGTACTGCTGTTATCTATATTTATGAAAGTGTTCATGAAGTTGTACCCATAGTCTAACATCTGATTATGTATCCAAAGTACTTGAGAGAAACAATTTGCAGCAACTACATATTCATCTTTAGTAGAACTATTTGCCACTACAATCTGCTTTTTAGACTGCCATGAGATCAATCTGCACCACAAAAACTGACAACCACCTATTCTTGATTTCCTATCCAAGCAAGCTCCAGCATAATCACTGCCTTAGTATGCCATCAAATCAAAGGGAGAGTCTTGAGGATAACAAAGGAATAATTTAGGTTCACCTTTAAGGTTCCTAAATATCCTCTTCACAATGTAAGTGTGAGGCTTTGGGAGTGACTTGAAATCTGGTATAAGCACATACATCAAACATAATATTTGGCCTAGAAGCTATAAGATACATCAAGGATCCAATCATGGATCTATACAGATGCTCATTAACCTCTTCACCATCTACATCTTTGAGCAAAGGCTTGGAATTGTCCATAGGAGTGCTTGCAGTCTTCACATCTACATAACCAATCTTCTTTAAGATCTCATCAACATATTTATCTTGGCTGATAAATATCCCATCTATGTTTTCCTTCACTTGCAGTCCTAAAGAAAGGTAAGTTCCCCAAAGAACTCATTTGGAACTTATCATACATCAAGGTCTTAAAGTCTTTACACAACTCCTAGTTAGTAGAGCCAAAGATGATATCAACAACATAGACCTGTACCAGCAAAATATCACCCTTTTTCCTCTTGATGAACAAGGTCTGATCAATTTCCCCTCTGTAAAACCCATTGTCCAACAAATTCTTAGCCAAGGTTTGATACCATGCCTTTTGAACATGATGCAATCCATATAATGCCTTTTCTACTTTATTCACCTTGTCTGGAAAGTCTGGATCTTCAAAACTAGGGGGTTGGCAGACATAAACCTCCTTTTCAATTGTTCCATACAAGAAAGCAAACTTGAAATCCATCTAAGACACAATGAAATCCTTATAAGAAGTATAGGCCAAGAACAACCTAAATGCTTCAATCCTAGCAACTGGGGCAAACACCTCATCAAAATCAATGCCCTCTTGTTGTGTGTATCCATGAGCTAACGACTATCCCTCTCTCATCCTTCTTATTTCTAAATACCCACTTTGTACCAATTGCCTTCTTACAATTAGGTAAGTCTACCAAAACCTAAACCTTCTGTAGCTTAAACTTTAGTAGTTCCTCCTGCATAACTTCCACCAAGGCTAAGTATTTGAGAGCTTTGGAGATCATTTTGGGTTCTTCTTGAGAAACATAATAGGCAAATAAACAAGTGAACATGTCTGCATGAACTTTTCCTTCATAGATAGTACTAAGGAAGCCTGTCTCACTGGTAGTCTTTGTCATATTCCTTTTTTTACACCAAACTAAACTTCACCAATTATATTATCAAGTGGGAGATTTTTGTTGATTCTGGTGTGAGGGGTAGTAGGAGCTACATAAAATGACGTTATGTTGCTTAAGTCCACTGCTTCATCATCACTAAAAGGATCAACATAAACTAGCGGAACAACAGTACTAATTGTTGGAGTAGTACTAATTTCTGGCCCAACAGTATTAACATTTGGCTCAGCAGTATTAATACCATCAGAACTTTTGGCATCATTCTCCACTCCACTGTCTTTATCCTCACCTTGTTCATCCTTCTATCAGTCCTCATCAGAAGTCAGTGGTCCATCATTGTTGTCATTGGTATGTGCTAAAACACATACCTTTTCTTTACCAAATCAGGCCCAAAATAACCAAGAAAGAGCCGTTTATTCCTAATATTTGTTGGTTTCTTGAGTTTATGCATGTGCAGGTACGGATATGACAAAATACGCAAAAGAAAGATAAATCAGACAAAACCCGAGCACGAGAAGAAAAAGAGTGCTAAAGCTGAGCTGGGAAGTCAGAAATGAGCAATTGTGAAGATTTTGATGCTAAAAGGATGATTTATGAAAGATTTGATCAACTTTAAAGAATTTACGGAATCAGTCCTCCAAGTTTTAGTAATTGTCAGAAAATACCCCTGGAGTTTCAAGATTGGCTAAATTGGCCCTTGGTTTATATGGAAATGTCAAGAGTGGCCCTTCGAAGTACTTTTCAGAATTGACATATTTGGTCCTTGGGATTTCACATTTTACATGTTTGGTCCCTATACTAATATACGGATTGAAAACTAAGTCCAAATCCAACCATTTATCCCTCGACCCTAAAGCCCAAAGCCCATATCCAAGCCCAATCCTGTACCCGTCCACTTTAAAATCCATACCCGGTTTACACCATTTCACCCACGGTCAAATGGTCAATACTTACCCATGGTCAACGAAAGTCAAAATGAATTAAAAACTATTTTACCCTTTTACCCACCACGAGTTCTTCCCCAATTCACATTTTAACCCAGAAAGTATAAACCCTAGAATGCCCTTTCATTAAATTGATCAAATTAAAACAATTAGAGGGAAATTCCGTACTTCACTCACACCACCTGACACCTAGGACTGACAAGTCACCAATCCGTCTGACTTCCTTGCATGTGATTGGTGGATCGGACGTGTATCTGTCAAATCAAGGGTTGAGATGAAAGGAATGAGGTGGGGAATGATCTGATGACTAGAAAGAGCTCAAAAGAAACCCACATTGAAGATTTCTAGATCCTTCCAAGCATTAGGCTCTCCTATATAAACCCTTGTAATTCACAGTATAATTTCGTGTAGTTTTCTGAGTAGAAATAGTAGCTTATTAATGTTTTCAATGTTTTAATTTCATTTATGTTTTCAATTTCAAGTTGTAATCAGTTTTTATTAATAAAAGTACTTTTTAGTTTTAATTTTCAATCTCTTTCAATTACTGTTTTGCTGTTTCTATTAGCTTAATTTTGATTCATTTAAGTGATTTAGCTTATTTTCAATCATTTCCAGCTTGTTAATCTCTTTAAACAAAAATCATAAAAAAATTCAGAAAAATACTTTAAAAAATAAAAAATAAAAGTTCAAATCAGTTCTTAAGCCACATTCAGCTTAAGTTTTTGTTTACATAAGCTCTCATAAGTTCAGTTATAGCTTATTGAGTGCTTATCTAAGTCTCTACTCAGTTCTACAATCAAAATCATAATTCAGTCAACCAAGGTCAACTGTGTAATTTGGAAGCAGGATATGGGTGATTTGCTGGTATTAGATTTGGAATTGGGTTGAATTTGGCTTGGTTAATAGTTTAGGATAGTGTACTTGGTGCTCAATTGCAAGCCATAGTGGCTGGACATCTTATGAGTTTTTAATCTTCTTCAACTTTAATTCAGTAGAGTAGATTGATTATTGTTACTTGTTATTGTTTAATATATTATAGTATAATATAATTTTCTTGTTTAGGTTAGTTGATAATCTGTTTTATCAATTCTAGATCAATTTCTGTCTTAAGTTTCATAATCTGATTAGTTAGCGTTTAGTGTTAAATTGTTGTCATCTTTGAATCATCTTGGTGCATTTAAGTATATTGAATCTGAATAGAGGATTAGTAAGGCTTGGGATTGTGATTTGATTGGGAAATTTGCAAAATAGTTATATTAAGTGGTGTTTGGATCATAGATCAGATCTGAGTTAGAGGTTGTTAGAGTAGTAGATTAATGTTTCATTAGTATCACTTAGGTTTATTAAGTAGTTGTAGATCATAATATTGCATATCATTTCATCATAAAGTCAAAATTAATTTCAACAGCTTCTAATTTACATAACAGTTGGATTTAGATCATCATTATTTGCATATAGTCTTAGAATTAGATAACCTTAGCTTAATTTACTCTTATTACAACTTATAACATCATTAAGAGTCAGTTTTAGTAATTCAAAGTTCAACAAAGTCAAAGTTCTTTTCTGTCAAAAAATAGTCATAATGTTTATCAAGGTTTTCTGAGTACTGATCTTTGTGAATTTTTATAAGCTTCGTTTTTAGTCCAATTTAAGTGAAATTTTGGTTTTAGCAACTTTAGTTGGTGGTCTACACCAGGGTATTTTTGGTTTAATTTTGTGAATTTTATAAATCCATCAAATCAATGTTTAAACTTGGCCATTTTTAATATAAGTACCCTGTTAGGAATTGGAAATTATATTGTGAAGCATCGGTCACCCCATTTGTAATCTAGCTTAAGTTAGCTCGTAGACATATCTTTTATTATGTCAGTTGTTATTCAGTTATTAGTATAGTTTAGTCTAGTGCAACACCGTGGAGGAAGGACGGGTCTTTACCCATTGTATGCCTGATCCACAGCCCGTATGAGGGCGTTATAGCTTGTATAAATAGCCCTCTCCCCACAAGGGAGAGGGTTGAATGTTCACTTTGAATCTAATCTTCCATGAGTTTTCTCTTACTCGAACATCTCCCTTTCTCTCTCTAAAACTTACATACGCCTCTCTTGGTTGTGCTTTAGTTTGATTGTGAAATCCTATATCTAACAATTGGTATCAAGAGCCATGGTTTGATCACTCATCTTTCATGCTCTTTGTTTTGGTGGATTTCATAAGGTTTTTGGGGTATTAAGTGTTTAGGAGAGTTTGAATCATTTGGACAAATTCTAGTGTTAAAGTTTGAATTTTTCTTGTACTTTTGTGTTTAGGATCATCATATGTGTTTATGTTTTGAATTGGAAGGCTTAAATCATTGTGGTTTGGTCGCTTTTGAGTGATAAAGTTGGTATTTTTGAAAAATGTACAAAGCGAGTTGAGTCTCGTAGTGGAGTTTCTTGTATGCGAGTTGCTTCTTCAATAGAAGCGAGTTGATATATGCGATTTGGCTATTTAGCGAGTTGACCTTTTATGCGACTTGGATTCTAAGCGAGTTGTTTCTTTAAGCGACTTGAGCTCTAAAGCGACTTGGTGGTTAAGCGAGTTGTGTCTGTTTGCGACTTGCTATTAAGCGAGTTGATTCTTAAAGCGACTTGGTTCAGTAAGCGATTTGATTGTGTTGCGAGTTGATACTAAAGCGAGTTGGCTAATTAGCGACTTGTCTATTGAGACATTTTACTCCCTTTTACTACGCTTTATGGTTGTTCTTTTGATTTTGTAAAATCCCGTGAAAGAATCTATTTCCCGGTTTAATTAAAGAATTATAAAATCTTGTAAAGTCCAACATTCATGGCTCACTCCACTGATTCAGTAATCGCTAAAGTGCTCAAACTATATGACTCAGTGGACTGCAAACAAAGTATGTACTATTCAGAATGCTTGACCTTAACAGATTCAACAAATGATGATCTAAACCCGTCATACTTTGAGTCCAATCCAAATGAACCTCAGCAGAAATTACATATTGAATGCAGTATTGAACCTTATTTACTGCTTCATTCTCATATATCACAAGTTTTATCCACATCCATGGATCGAACATGCAGTGCCCTTTTCCGTCAGGATTTACCTTCACTAAAGAAAACATTGTTAAAATATCTTGAACAATTGAAGAACCAACTCATCAACGGGGAAATAATAAAAAATGACTCCATGGCTGTACTTCAGATGATTCACAAACAATTTCAGCCATTCATCAATGGGGAATATTCAGCAGACTTCGATCAACATGTGACTGGAATTTCTTTTAAGAAACATACCGGAATGGAAATTCATGAGTTCATCAAAACATTTATCCAACTTATGGATAATGTGGAAAAGTACATTAAGGAAGCTGCTCAAGAGGATGATAATATGAATGAGTGTCAGGTGCAATTAAGTGAAAGTTTTGATAAGTTGGGTAATGTTTCAGTTGAAAGATCGGGAGTTGCTGATTGCAGAATATCATAAACAAAAATTAATGATGTAACCAGCTCTTCAGTTACTCTTAACACACAAAAAGTGGATGCTGTTATCGGAAAGGTGAATGAACGTCGGGTACAATTAATAAATTGTAGTGTTGAGACCAGTAAGACATCGGGTGATGGATCAGTTGACACTGAATACAGAGGCTCAGAGACAGATAAGCTTGAAACAGCCAGTAGTTCAGTGACTCTTGTTACTTATGATGTGGATGCAAATATCATACCTACAAATGAACATGTGTCATGTAATGAGGTACCCTTATCTGTTCAACATAGTGCATCTGCTAATGAACCTAAACATTCTGATCTTAATGCTGAACTTGAGTCTGATAAAATTGATATGATTGAGACTGAGTCGGTGTGTTTTAAAACTAATGATATGGTTTCAAAAAGGGCATTTGATGAACTTTCTTGCAAATATTCAATTCTTGAAAAACACTGCATTTCCTTGGAAATTGCACTACAGCAAAAGGAAGAAAATTCTCTTGTTTCAAATGCATGCACCAATCCAGAATTCCCAGAATTCCGTGAATTTTTTGAAATTAATCAATTAAAAACACAGATTCTAGACAAAGACTCAACCATTTCTAACCTGAAAAAACAAATATCAGACATTCAAATTAACATGAATACGGATATTAAATATGAATCCTGTGATGCAATTAAATCTAGGAATGAGGAACTAGCCCTATGTGTTGCTAAGTTGCTAAGAGAAAATGAATCCTTGAAGAAGAATTTTTTGGAGTGTAGGACCAAACAGATAGATCAAATCAACTCCATGACATCTGACATAGATGCCCTCAAAAACCAAATTCAGGATAAGATTTTCACTATCGTTGCGTTAAAAAATGAGCTTAGGAAAAATACGGGAAATAGAGTGAATACTAAGTTCTCAAAACCATCAACATTGGAGAAATCAATTGTTCATAATGCCACTAAACGCCCTGTAACTAGGCAGCCCAATGCATTTAAGACAGAAAGATTTAAAGCATCAAAATCTAAGCCTGCCCCCCAAGTTGAAAATAATATAGTTTTGTCGAAACCAGTCACTTCCCTAATTCATTCCAACTTGAGGAATGACAATTCCCAGCAGAAGGCTCAGAAATCTAAGATCAGGAATTTAAGGAGTCAAATGACAGACCAATCCACTAAGAAGCAAATTAAATGCGAAAGGACCAATGGTTAGAACAGGAATCTAGCCTCATCTAACGTTGTTAGCATGTGTTTTAAGTGGATTCCTACTGGTAGACTCTTTAAGTTTACGGGTACCAAACGGACTTACTCACCTAGAATTTGTCTTAGGTGGATCCCCACGGGAAAAACCTTCAAGAATGTTGAACTTAAAGAGATATCCATTAATGATACTCCTAGACCTGACTGTACTACATCAAAAATTGAGAATATACCTGTCACTAACCCATCTATTTGCAATACTACATGTGCTATTAGTGCAAAGTGTCCTCAATCTGTTTCAGGTATAATGCTCAATTCATTCAGGAACATCATGACATGGTTTCCATCGGAACTGAAGAATGCTCACTCTGGAATGGTAGCATGTCAGAATTGATATACCTCGTACTCTGACTCCTGATTCCCTATTTTCAGGACTCGTACTTATTAAGTCTTGTAAAAAAAAAAAAAAAAAAAAAAAAAAATTATATATTCAAATTTTATATATATATATATATATATATATATATATATATATATATATATATATATATATATATATATATATATATATATTCAAATTTTATATTTTCTATTAGTTCACTCATTTTTTTTCTAGTTTCTGTCATCGATAACATCTACGGTCCTAGAAATGTCATTCAACAATGACACGGGATTTTAGATGAAGTTCGAACAGAGCCATTATAACCTTTTATTTTATTTGTTTTTACAATCTCATACTTTAGCTGTAGTAATCTCATAATACTATGTCAATCAATGATTACTCACTATCTCGTATCATTGATTGAGGGGGAGAATTGTGCACCTTTAGTTGATTCAGTACATTGCTTGATTAATCATCTGCATTCTTATTTGTGTGCTTTGGCTGTTGCATGCTATGTGGTGTTAATTTATGATTCTTGGTATGATAAAAGGTGGTTTGCTATGTGATGATATTTTAGTCCAGTCTCTATACAATGCGAGTTGCTATGTTATATAATGCGAGTTACTATGTTTTACCTGTATGCGAGTTGCTACGCGTTGTATAGGGACTAAAAGTGTCAACCAACTATATCTATGTACCTGGTATGCGAGTTGCTTTGCTAAGTAGAGGGACTAAAAGTGTCAACTCTCTATAATTGTTTTCCTAAGTATGCGGGTTGAGTGTCATGGTCAAAACTTTATTTTTCTCGGTCAAAACTCGCATCTCGCAAAAAAAAACCACTCTCTCTCTCAACTCTCTTTTAAGCGAGTTATCAATTGGTGATTGTGTGGTAGGTCATTATTGCTATCTGATCATGTTCATCTTAACGCTTTGAAATGATTTGTACTTAAACCATTTTTATCTTAAAACCCCTGCAGATCTTGTCCCCTCGTTCTCATCTCGATCAATTATTTGGACGCTAGGTTTGTAAGTTTTTGATGAAATGTTGTTGAAAGTAGTCTTAGATGCATTCGTTTTAAGTTATGACATATTTTGTTAATGTCTGCTCGATCCTTTTGATTATGCGTGTTATGGGTAACTAATGGTTAGGGTTAAAAATTACTATTGGATTTGAGTGGGTTGATTGGCATTGTCTTTTACATGGTTGTGATCTTGTTTGAATATATATTCATGTGTTCGAGTGTTTTATTGGGTTGCTCATGGAGAGTTCTTGTTAGCGAGTTGGCTAGAATTTCTTGGATGCGTGTTGACCTGATGGTTCGTTAAAGGTGTGCTTAAATGCGAGTTGTTATTGACTATTATTGAAAGCGAGTTGCTATATGCAAGTTGCACTGTCATGTATGCGTGTTGCCTGTCGCCTATGCGATATGTCCAGATTCAACGTATCCTATGCGAGTTGCATATGCGAGTTGACTATGCGTGTTATCTTTCATCATATGCGAGTTGCCATATGCGACTTGCTTCATGTCTATAATATATGCGAGTTAGCATATGCATGTTGACCAACCATTGTTTGACGAAAGCGAGTTGATGCATGCGAGTTGCCATATGCGACTTGCTTCATACATTGTAATGTATGCGAGTTGACTATGATATTGTAATGTATGCGAGTTTCTATATAACCTAAGTGAGTTGTTGGATGCGAGTTGCCATATGCTACGTATCTCATATGTCTTGTATGTATGCATGTTGATTTCCAACTACTACTTATGCGTGGTGTGTTATGCGAGCTGCTCAAATTGTTGTTCCAAAGCAAGTTGCAGTGTGTGATTTAACATGTATCTTTTTCAATATTGCTTATGGTATTATCTATTTTGATGTCTTCTCCTAAATATTATCCTACACCCATAAGTTTCTGCATACTGATCACATTTTTCTGAGTGCTACATCCTATGTCTCCATATATGTCATATCCTTCTTTTTGAAACTCTAAATGTTGGGTTATAAATTGGTCATAATATGTATCAGTGAGTTAACCTAACAATTTTCCTGGATATGGTTTGTGTTGCATGTGTAACTTTCAGATCTCAATGGCTGACATCACATCCTCTGATGTTCCTACTGCCTCTGCACCAACTGTCACCCTGACTTATGAAGAATTACTTCCTCGTGCGGAATGGGTGTCAATTGCTAAGAGAAACTGCTTCTTAGACGTAGATAGAGGGCAACATAATCCTACTTACCGTCTGGCTGTCGACATCTTGAAGGATACCAACTTCTTTAATGCCCTAACGAAGCGTTGCACTATCCCATCCATCTATCTTCAGCAATTCTGGAAAACAGTTACTTGGGATAAGATTTCTGCGTCATACTCGTGTAAGCTCGAAGAAAAATGGTATGACATCTCGGTTGACACACTCAGGGATGCTCTTCAGATCACACCAAGAAACCCTTCCAACAAATTCATCACTCCACCCTCCATTCATGATATCTTAAACTTTGTCGACGAATTGGGATACCCGGAAAGAATAACCAAGATTTCATCACTCATCAATGCAGAAATATATCAACCATGGAGATCAATCGTCACAATCCTCAACCTATGCCTAACCGGTAAAACATCAGGGACAGACACAGTTCGAGCTCCCATTATGCAGATACTGTGGGGAATAGTCAAAGGGAAAAATATTGACTTCGCTGAACTTATCTGGGAAGAATTCATCTTGTCCTTGGATACATTTATCTCTAATAGAATTAACTCTGAGAATAAAGTCAAAGGAAGAAAAAGTCTTGGTAAAAGAGTGATTCCCAGCATCAGATTCTCAAAGCTCATTATCCATCATCTGCTACAAACTCACCGGATCAAATCACGTAGTGAGTCTGCCCGGCATGAAGCCAGCGATGAATTTGTTTTGGCAACCTCAAATATAGTGCTAGAGGTCATGACAAGGAGATTTTTGGTATGCCAGTTCCTGAAGCTTTGCTTAATGATAGAATCAAGAATGCTGATTACTTCAAGAGTTATGTAAAGAAAGCCTCCGCCACAACCGCTGACATCCCGAAGTCCACTTCCACACAATCAAAATCTAAACAGTCACAAACCACATACTCAAGTCTTCCCAAGAAAAACAAGAGACCTGATAGCTCTGTATCTAATGTCTCTCCATCACTAAAGCAAAAGAGGAGAAAAAGAGACGCTGGTAAGGGTAATGATGAGGGAACTAAGGTTCCAGGAAGAGAGACAGAGTTGATTGATGAAGACGAATCTGTATTTCAACAAGGAATTCAGCAAAGCCATGACAGTCTGAACGAGTCTCAAAGACCACCAGTGGGAGGAGTCACGATAAGAGAGCCTGAGTCTGCACCTCGACAAATCAATCTTGCCACACAAGACAAAGGTAAAGGAATTGTTGGAAGAGAAGCAGAACAAGCTGCACACATGCTACTGAATATCTCTTCTCCACCTCCCAAAACAACTACCCAGTTTATCCTCAAGAAAAGAGATGTTGTATCATCATCTACACAAGAGTCATCTAGGACGGACATTGATGTGGCAGATAGATTGGTTGAATCCCCTGTGTCCAGTGATGCACAGGAAGATAATCTGGAGAACTCTTTTACTGCAGAGATCCCAGTGCTTGATACAGTAAGTGATAAAAATGAGCCATTTAAAGACCCACAGGAGAACCTTGAGTCAGAACCTGAAGTACACAAGCGTCTTGAAGAAACACACATGTCTACAGGATCTCTTTCCTCACTCAAGAATCTTGATGCTGACTTCTCATACGGTGACCAATTCATTAAAGACGGTCCCTCAAACATCAAATCAGACAAGCAAACAAATGAAAAGGAAGAAGTTCAGTCCATGTTCTCGGTCACTATTTAACAAGACTCTTCAACTGTTCCTCCGATGACGGCTCCAAAGGTCTCCACTGCTGACACATCTCCATCAATCACACTGACACTCGAGCCTGCTATGACTACTGCATTTCCACCACCTAAACCTGCAAATGATCCACTACAAGTTGTCACAATCAGTGATCCTGTCACTCCACCTGCCTCACCACCTTGTGCCTTACCTCCTCCTGTTAAAACAACTGAGGAATTGCTTAAAGAGGCCATGTTACGCATTGCAACTATTGAGAAACATTTTCATGTAGCTGTCAACAATCTTGACAGTCGTGTCAAAAAACTGGAGAATCTTAATCTCGATGAAGTCGTAACAAAGGCAATAGAAGCAGATACTAAAGACGCGGTTGAATGGGCAATGAAGGCTCCATTACTTCAGCGATTCAAAGACTTGCCGATCTCTGACATGAGATCAGTTCTCTCGAAAGAATGTATGAGGCAGGAGAGCACTTGCACAGTACACATAAGAAATTATACGAGGCACTCGAGGAATATATGAGGCATGATGATTATGAGCAGTTTGTAGTCGATGTTCGTGAAAGGAAGGCTAAGAAGAAAAGAAGATCAGTTCTGATGGATTCAAAAGATATGTATGGAGGTCCAAAGTCACCACCACCACCTCCTACTGGTGGTGCTGGCACATCAGGAGTTGGAGGATCCTCTGGAATAACCACTTCTAATAAGGCAAGCCCACCTTCACCACCACCAATAACTCAGAAACAATCCGGGACTTCAAGTGGTTAAAAATCTCAAAAAATTTCTACTGCATGGACCACCGTCGACTCCCGGTTTACACCAACCATCCCCACTATTCCAAAAGAGCAAATAATAAATGAAGAGTCCTTCGTTGCTCAAGAGTCTGAATCAGAAGATGATGACGCTTCTACCAAGCACATCCCCAATGTTACAGAAGAAGAAGATTGGTTGGATGCCTATATTGAGGGAAAACGAATCAAAACGTCTAGAGCTACACCTTCAAAGGTTGTTACTCAAAGTTGGCTTACCTAAGATAAACCTCAAACTCCTTAACCTTCATGGTTCATTCCCGAGTCTGATTCAACAAACCCAGAAAATAATTGGGCGTCAACTATTATTTCCAACTATGAAGCACCATCAGAAGATTCTCTTCTTTACTTCACAGGGGATATGGGAAGTTTTATAAAGTGGTTTTATGAGAAGAAGGAAATTACATCAATTACTCCTAAAGATCTTGAAGGCCCAGCATTTGAAATAGTTAAAGTCTTCCACTCGGATGTTAATCCGCTTCAATATCAGATGGAGGAATGCTATAGAATGCTGAATGATCAAGTCAGTGAGCAGATCAATAGGTTTGATGTGAACAACCCTCTTCCTCTCGGCGGTGAACCTGGATTTATGACCATTCAGTCAGAATTCTTCTTCAACCATGATCTGGACTATCTATGTGGTCGCACTTCTGAAAGAAGACCATCTTTATCGATTTCAAAGATGGAAGAAGCTACCTACACTGATCAAAGTCTCGAACAGATGGTTCCGGATCAATTCTGGGCAGACAAAAAGCAACAGTATGACATTGCCGCCTCATATGGCATTTCTCATTGGTGGTTCAAGAAGAAGCAATTCTACATCGAAAGACATAGAGGTAAAAAGAGTCACAGAGCTGTTCGATCCAGGCTGCGTATTCTAAGTGTTATCAGAATAGAGATCTTCTCAATCTACGGGTATGATTACCTGAAGAAGATTGTTCTTCTAAGAGCAGACTCGAAAGAGTTCACTATAGAAGAAAACGACTTCAAGCATCTAATGCCGAATGACTTTGAAGATCTCTATCTTCTGAACCTCCAAGGACACCTTGACCATCTTCCTGCTCATGAGAAGAAGGCTCTCTCGGCTGCTGTCAATCTCTGGATTAGAGGCTTGGTCATTCGACTAAGAGTTGGGGATTTTCAATTGGGAATTGAAAGTTACCAGACTCGTGTCAACCTAACAAGACCGCAATGGGAAGCCAAAGGACATGAATATCGTCATGAATATATAGTGATCGACACCCCAGAGCAGTCATCTTCACTGACAGATACGGGTCAAGAATGTTAATGAGATTGTGTGAGTTATACAAATTCAGTGATGGTACACTCAAGATGGTCGAAGAAGAATTGAACTCTAGAGTGAAAGAAATCAAAATTGATATGAAGCCGGGGAACAAAACGAAATTTTGGTCTGATGAGGATGTGAAGAGTTGTGAAGATTTCATTGCTGCAATCAGACGAAGACTTAAAGCTCGAATGATCTTCCGCAGCCTTGAAAGTTTTGTTGGTGGTAGACTTCGTGATGGTCATTACAAACTGCTTCAAAGAACTGAATGAAGACATCTTCCGGAAGTAGTTTCTGTTTTGTATTTTTTTGTGTAAAATGTGGTGTACCAACTATGAACAACTATAATGCATGTAATAGTGTTAGGTTATGTATTGTGGTTTCCCTTTGTGTCTAAAAGGGGAACCTCAGTATTGTCCACTTCAGATTATATAAAACCGGACACATTTTTCTCCTACAAATGTTTTGTTTCATACATATTTAAATTACTTGAGATCCAAAATCTCAAAGGATTTGAAATTTTTGATCGGGGGAGAAAATGTGATATAAATATGAAAGATGATAAAAGATGACCATTTTTGTCTCAAAGTGCATGCTGCTCTCTAATATGTGCTAAACTATTTTCGAATCTCGAAGCATATATTAAGGGGGAGCATTTCAAAACTAATTCAAATCTTCAAGGTACAAAGATTTCCATGCTTTTATATAAGGTACCTTGATTGTGCGTTAAATGGTTTCTTATTGGCTTGTGTGATCGTAAATGTGCTTCAAAAGAACTCTTTCCTCTATGTGATAAACTGATTTCAAATATCCTATGCACATATTGAGGGAGAGAATTTACCAAAGAAAATCAAATGGCTTTTTCTATAAAAATTGTGATCAAAGAAAATATTTCAAAGTCCTCTTGCCTCCATGTGCTAAACAATTTCTAAATCATATGCACATGTTGAGGGAGAGGTTTTCTAAATGATCAAAACTATTAAAGTACAAAATGCTTTGATCTCGTATCACTAGTACCTTGATTGTTTTTCCAAATGATTTTTCAATTGGTTTCGAGAAGGAAAGAACAATACCAAAAGACCGACCAATTTATTTTATGCATGGTGTTATAAGGATGGTTAGGTTAGGTATTCGTTCCCACGATCCCGCCAGAGCCAGAGGGATCTACCCAGGGACAATCCACCAGATAGTGTAGAGTCCTTAGGTATGATGAAAAAAGAGGAGAAAAGTGAGATATGGGAAGAGTGCGGACTGAGACAAAGCTAGTACTAGAATAAACCCAACAAGGTTCTAGTTATGAAGTCTCGGTAAGCACTGAAGGGGTTGAAGAATGAAAAAGAATCAAATGTGAAAAGGGTGAAAAGAAATAGCCCTCCAATAATTCAACCTTAGGGCAGAAACCGGGTTCAATTCATATGCTACTGGTGGTTACCAAGGTAATGCCGGTATTGAAGACAAGACGTCATGGACCCAGTGACGCACTGCACTACAACTTCCCAAGCTACTCAAGTTCCTCCTGAAAGGGCTTGTTTCATTCTCACGGGGAACTGACATAAGCTATCGACTTTCTCTTAGAGATTGTTGATATTGAAGAAGGAGACTCTCTCCCTAGTCTCCGGCATAGGAACCAAATATGCACAATTGAGTCTAGAGCCACGAGATCATCTATAAATCTCCTTAGGACACTGTCAATGAAGACTCTCTGTTTCACACAATGTGGAAAGAGAGATTATATCTTATGAGTCCTACCCATTATCCTTGTGGTATTGCCAGAACATCTGAGTGATATGCATACATATTCACAATGAAGATGGAAAGCCTTCCGGAGCCAACATCAAACAAGCTCTTGGTGGGTGGCATGTGAGATCTATCCAATAGATCAACCATGTGACAACTGAACAGAAACAATGGGGCGATTCAATCTTTTGAATCAATCCTGGTTCAGGTTATGGATTGACGGATACCTTTGAAAAACTGGTCGTTGTGCTTAAAAACACTTTTCTTTAGCACATCGACTGTGTACAAATATTTCAAAATAAAAGGTGTTTATGATTTATAATTGATTTTCATTAGAACCTTCGTTGTATTGCAAAAACAATTTCTATTGAGCAATACACGATTGTTTTTCAAATCTCTTTTTATCAATCAGTGAATCTCAATTCGCTGGTTCACTCAATCCGTGTTGTCTTCTTTGAGACGTTCCGGTTTGAGAACAGCTAGAGCAGCTGTGAAACCCTGTCAAGGAAATTCTTTGGAATTTTACATGATCACAGGCAGTACTTGTACTGATCAACGGGGAACCGTGGGCCGTGTACCTCAATTCAAAGAAAGTGATCAAAGACACTTTTGTGCACTTTATTGCTAACTGTTGTATGCAGGTACGCCCGACGTTTGCAGCTGATCAGAATGATGCGGTCAATCCATAGCCGCATGCTCACACTACACATTCATCTCTAAAGATATCATGATAAGTACATCAATGACTCTGATATTCTCACTCCATGCTTCTGCTACGCTGCTGCCAATATCATGAATCAACGAAAGCTTCCGCTACTCTGATGAGAATATATCATGATCAAGAATGTGAGCATGTCGGTCCAAATGTCATAACATCATATGCTGGCAACACAACAATGGGTGATGCTGAGATTAACTATGGCTGATGATCTCTATTAATGCTCAAAGGTCATCAATGTGGATCAGCTCTATAACCTCCACCAAACATACTTTGTAGTTGGACAATGATGAATTCACCACGGAAGCACCAAGTTTGAATATCTTGATGATTTGATGTCTACGAGCTCAAGATTAAAGATTAAATTGAATGCTAGGATTCACAATGTAATTCATGGGGTGACCTCCCTTAGGGGGAGATTGTTAGGAATTGGAAATTGTATTGTGAAGCATCGGTCACCCCATTTGTAATCTAGCTTAAGTTAGCTCGTAGACATATCTTTTATTATGTTAGTTGTTATTCATTTATTAGTATAGTTTAGTCTAGTGCAACACCGTGGAGGAAGGACGGGTCTTTACCCATTGTATGCCTGATCCACAGCCCGTAGGAGGGCGTTATAGCTTGTATAAATAGCCCTCTCCCCACAAGGGAGAGGGTTGAACGTTCACTTGGAATCTAACCTTCCATGAGTTTTCTCTTACTAGAACATCTCCCTTTCTCTCTCTAAAAATTACATATGCCTCTCTTGGTTGTGCTTTAGTTTGATTGTGAAATCCTATATCTAACATACCCTATGCACTGGCTTTTGTTACTATCACAACTTCTTTAAAAGCTTCTCAATTGCTTATAACTTTTCCTTATAGGCTGAAACTTGGTTTATAAGTAGTTTGGTTGGTGATTTTGAGTTTCAAACTTTTGGATTTGAGTTTGAGCTTATTATTAAGCTTCTGCCTGAGCTGGAAGTAGGGGTGATAAGCTGATTTGGTTGATTTTAGGATTTAGAGTATTTGCTTATAATATGAGTTTAAATTGGTCATAGACAGGTGCAGTTTAGTAGTTTAAGTTAGATTTGTCATTACTCGTCTTGTTTTAGCTTCTGGTAGCATAAAATAGCTTGTAGCCTAATTTGCATCTAGCTTGTCATATCAGTTTCATTCTAACTACCTTTTTTTGCATTCACAAGTAGCTTTTAATAATTTTCATAGCTTTTCCATCATATTTAGAACTTTTCTGGAAATTTTCATAATTTTCTGTAGCTTCTAGCCATTTTTCTGCATTTAAATAAGTTTTTAATCCTTTTTAATAGCATTTAATAGAAATAATTTAGAAAAAGCTCAAACAAATACAATTTCAATTTTCTCAGTTTAAGAAAAATCAAAATGACTTAAAAAATATATTTCCTGAATTTTCATAGCCTAAATAGTAATTTTTAGCCATTTAATTAGTTTTAAGTAGTTTTTAATTCATAGAAATTAGATAAAAAGTCAAAAAAATACAAATTCAGTTTTAAAAATTATTTTTAGTTAATTAAGATTTTTTGAAAATAGTTTTGCTATTTTCTCATAAGTTTTCATAATTTTTAGCATTTTAAATCCATTTTAAAAATACAAAAATAGTTTTTAATTCAAATTAAATCAAGAAAAATCATAAAAATTAGTTTTAAATTTGAGATAATTTTAAATTGCCTTTTTAGCTGTAGAATATTTTTAGATCACTTTTAGAGATTAAATTGAATTAGTTTGCATTTAATTCACGTTTTAGTTTAATCGTAATTTGCATATTAGTTTAAAATTGCATTTTTAGTCGTAATTCCTTGTTTGCATAATAAATTTAGTGCCTTTAATTGCTTCCCATTTACTCCCCTTGCCCCATAGTTAAGAAAACATCAAATTATTCCCTTTTCATATTCAAATCCCGATAACCGCGACGTGAGTTGTTTAACTCCATTCATCCCTCATTTGGAACGATCCAGGGACTCAAACCTAATACGTTTGAGTTGCCTAATACTACACTTCTATACTTGATCTCTTTCCTAAGGAATGAGTCATCCTCTGAAGCAGTAACAAATCGAGAACCATCTTTCCATTGTGGCATTAATATGTAGTCCTTGCTAGATCATATCTCCACATTTGAATGATCTGCACCAGTACCTTCTTCTGTACCTACAAAATCATTAGTACCTGCAACAACTGGTATATAGTTCATAGATTTTGTTAGCACTTCAATGTCAAACAACCATTTTCGTCCATTACCCTTTAAGCAGGGTTTATTCTCCAAAAACTCTATGTGTAATTTTTCCTCTACTTTTTTGGTTCTAATGTTGTAAACCATAAATGCCTTACTATTTTTAGAGTAACTAATAAAGAATCCCTCATCTAATTTCCCATCAAACTTGCTGATAACATCAAATAATCCTGATATTCTAAGCATTAATTTCCACCTTTTATCGTCACATTATGAGTAAAATGCTAGTAGAAACATCATTATTCCTTATTATTTCATTTCAGGATCTATTTCATGCAAGGAAGCGGTAAATGAACGTTTCTAAGCTCAAGGACTATTTTTCTCTCAACTACGGCGTAACCAAGTAATGAAGTTACGTCGTAATCAAAGTTTATGAAGAATATGGCGTAACAATGGAGTATAGTTATGCCGTAACAAGACCGCTGAATATGAAGCACCAACTTTACAATGGATATGAGGTAACCCTCAGCTTAGGTTACACCGTAACAGCAGATAAACATCAACTTTACAAAGGATACGGCGTAACCCTTAGCTCAGGTTATGCCGTAACAGCCGATAAGCATCAGCTTTACAAAGACTATGGCGTAACTCTCAGCTCAGGTTACGCCGTAACCATGGATAAGTACAAGATTTTGAAGAGTTTGGCGTAACTAGTTAATAAGTGTTACGCCATGACTGGTATCCGAGCCTATAAATAGACGAAGTTTTCATAAATTATAGGCATCTCTCCTTTCCCAAACCTAGTTTAGGAGTATGAATAATGAAGTTCTCATCTATGATTTCCGTTGTATTCGAGTTTGAATTCCTTTTATATTTTTCTAGGGTTTATATTATGAATTCATGTTATTAATTTATGTTTGAATTTATGTTATTGGTTTTCTCTTTATTTCTTTATAAACATTTACTAGTCTTGTCATAGATCGCTAGTCTTGGTAATATTATAAGCTTGTTAGTATCTAAAGGGTTGGGAGAATTGACCAACTGACCTCAGTCTAATAGGTCGCGAAGTATGGAATGAATTGGCCATAGTACAACCACTCTTCGTGTGCGAACTGACCAAATGATCACCTATCAAGTGGAGGTATGTAAGAAGCTAGGGGAAATCTAAATTCCTAACGGCCGGGTTTCCATAGACTTGATCTAGTAGATGTGTCCCTTAATAACTGCTATTAGGTTTCCGAATGATCCCGAGTGACCTGTTCATCTTTGTGAGGACTCTAAGAACCATAGGCCATGACGAATTGACCAAAGGAGTCTTGCGATAATTAACCACTATATTGAACCCTTATATTGAGAATCAATTCTTATTTGTATTCTTTATTAAGCTTTGCTTTTCTATCTCTTTATCCTAAATTCTTGTGTCTGTGTGATTGGAATAATTATATCATATCAATAGATTATCAATATCATATCAATATCATTTTTAATCATCTTAGTTCTTTCAAGGTCACAGCTCTCTTGGGACGACACTCGAATTTACCTAAGGCTTTATTTCATCTGATCGGGTTCTCTGCCCCGTTAGTATGTGTTTATCCTAATTTTGTCTAAGTTTTATAAATATTAAAAGTAGGATGAAATAGCACATTAGCTTTTTGGCGCCGCTGCCGAGGAGCAGTTAATGAAAGATCTAAGGTATGAACTATCATATTTACCTAAGTAAGAGATGTGAGTACTTCCAAACCGCAGAAGGTACGCATCTCAATCTCTCGTATTACAATATTCCTCATTTACTCTTTGAAGCTATTGGTTATGGCGCAACCTCTATTAAGAGTTACGACGTAACCATTAAATAATAATAAAAAATTTAATAATTAAAATATTAGTTACGGCTTAAACCTTTCCTCTAATTACGCCGTAACATCAGGGCAGTATAAAACCATGATACGGATGAAAAACTAGGTTTTAACTAAAACACACAATTTTTCACCGCCCACATCTACAGTAAAAGTTTTCCAAATTTTTTTTGTGAAGATTTATTCGTTCCCAAAATCAAGCAATGGTTGGTAATATCTATCACTACTCTTTTTGATTCATTTCAATCAATTATTCAATTAGGGTTTATGTTTTCATAATTGGGGATCTTGCTTATTTCACTATTATTATTGCTATTGGCTTGGTTAATATATGATTATGATGAATTCCCCATGATTTTTTGATTCGTGTCATATCATTATTGGTTGTTTGGGATGTTTTGACCTAGTTTAAGTGGGTTTTGGGTCAGACATGTACCTAATGGTTTAGGCGCGGTCCCTCAGCACTAATAGGTTAAAATTTGATAATTCTTTTTACCCTTGGAATAAAATTGATGGTTACGGCGTAATCTATTGCTTATCGTAACCGAGTGTTGTGCTGAGTTTCTAGGGAAGGTTACTGCGTAACCTGTGGGTTATGTTACGCCGTAACGAGTGTTCAGATTGCACGAATTCTGACTTATATTTGTTTTCCTTACAGACAACAACAACAACCCCGCTGAATGGGTCAGGTTCTTAGCATTCGAGGATGAAGAGATTAGGAAGCTATGCAGGGATGACTACTTGATGCTGACAAGAAAAGATATTGATCAGCCCGAAGATCTTGACTTCGAGGCATTTGATGGGATCGATAATGGGTCTGCTGGTAGGAAGCTCATAAAGTTCTTCAAAATCAAGCTTACAAACTCTGAAGGTTCATTTACTTGCAATGCTTGGTTGAGGCTCTTTCGGATCAATGAGCCAATAATCCTAGAATATGTTCCATAGTTTCTAGCGACAGTTGAGTTCAAGAATGAGATTAACAATGATGACCAGGTGGCATTGTATTTTCAGCTAGGGGGAGAGAAAAGGCAGTTAACGTTGAATGAGTTTATCGTGAGAATGGGTTTGTATATGCAGGAGGAGTTGAGCACTGATGTTTTTGATGAATTTTACAAGACTTGTTGAAGGCATAGGCCCGATACCTATGATCCCACTAACTACTTCAATCGCATTTCTGCTGTGCCAGGGTACAACTCGAGGCACCCACCTACTTACACCTTGGTTAGGAGACCAATTCGCTGACTTGTGCATAGACTCATTGATTGTTCTATAAAACCAAGACATTCGGCAAAAGAAAAAATGAGCATGGATGACCTATACCTCTTGCATGGGATGGACAGGGGGAAATCACATTGATGTCCCCCATTATTTGGCAAGGTTTATGGCTAATGGGGCAAAGGGTTTATCCGGGAAGAGTCCGATTCAAGGGGCTCACTTCATTGGTAGGTTGGCTAGGAGTTATGGGTTGATGTCTGATGAGGCCTTAGCTTGGGTGACCCGTGGTAGGGAAACTAGTTTGCTTGGGCTTAATAAGTTGATGGAGTTTGGGATTTGTACTCAAAATATGCTTGGTGAAGTTGAGTTGATGAGGATAGCCCCGAGGAGAGAAGTTGGGAAAGCTAGCGGTGCTGGACCGAGTGGTGGCCAAGAGGAGGCCGAGGAGCATATGCCTAGGGGTCGACGTAGGGCACATGTGAATGTAGGGGATAGGTTACAGGTGATTGATGAGAGGCTCGAAGGGATGGCAACCCACTTCAATAACGAGATTGATGGCCTCACTGTGGGTTTATTTGGATTAAGTAACCAGTTTGAGGGTTTTACAGGTACACTTGATCAGGTGCAGCAGCTGCAACAAGACTTTTTCAGCTGGAGCGCGGACCGTACGAGCCAAATGCTTCAGGAGATGCACCTGAACCATCAACGATGGCATGGACCAACTTACGTGTACTAGCCCGACATCCCTGATATCAGCATCCAGCAAGGAGTGGCATTTATGCAGGCACAACCAACTCCTGGTAGCACTACCAACACCCTTACGACCAGACTCCATTCCATTCGATGGATCATGACCACCACAGGGACGAGTGATTCCCCTGTTATTTGAACAATTTCAAGACAATTTCAAAACATCTTATGTCTGTAATAACTATTAAACTAGGATATTTGTGTTTCCGTTAATCAATAGTACCATTAGGTACAAATTTCCCTAGTATTTTTGTGCAGGTTTTGTAATTGTAATGCAGTTACGGCGTAACCATTTAGATTAGTTACGCCGTAACAAGTGGGCAGGAAGAATTTGTTGAAGGTATTATAGTTAAAGCGTAGTTACCTGATAAGATACGCATTAGCAACCTTCTGACCCACGTTCATCCCTTAGTGAGACATCTTGGGCAAGCACTTGAGAGGGGAGTTTATTTCTTTCTCAGTTATTTTTCATTTCTATTTTCTTTTTCCTTTTTATCCGTACAAATGAGACTTTGTACACTTCAAGTGGGGGGGATAGGAATAGAAATGAAGGGTATGATTACTTAGCCTACTTGCCCTAATTTTTTAGTTGGTTTTAAAAATTTTAAGCTCTTTTGAAAAAAATTTGTCATATTTTTAACCAATCTAGAATTACATAAAGCCGAGCACACTTTAACCCTTATTGTCATTGGTGAGATTTAGCCTTTCCGTTTTTGTTATTTTACCCAAATCCACCAAATATTGAGTGTGCCGATAGTATTGTAGACCTTAGAACTTGGCTTTTACATCACTTCGAGACCATAGACGAGTAGTGTATCAAGTTATCGTGGTGCATTTGGATAAGGCAATTTGAAAAGGGCAATTTTTTTAAACCCAAATAGCCCTCCGTGTTAACCCTTTTTTTTGCACTCTCCTTTAGTGCAAGATACCCCTAGTTACACCTATTCGAGCCTATCCTTTCATTTTTTAACCCTTATTTTTGTTACACCTTTACACCTTAGCCTACCGTGTAGTCTTATTTTATGATCTTGAAGTCATTGCTCGCCCTAATTCGAGGTTTGAGTGAAAGTTTCGGAAAACGTGCCAAATCAAAGTCTTCCTATTGAAGATCATTGAAGATCCCCCAATATTCTCCTTATGCTCATCTCAAGTGGAGGGATACTTATGTTATAAAAAAAATGATATAAGTGCATATTAGCCCTTATTGATAAAAGTGCAAAGTATTGTAGTACTATGTGATTAAAAGAAATTAGCATCGAGAAAAACACATCGATCACATTCAAAGATTGGAAGATTAGTCAAGACACCATCAGTTCTCGCAAAAGAAAATATATTCAAATGGTGCATTCCCGTGACGTATTATGATCCTATTTCCGTATCTTGAAGTTGAACCTTGAATGAACGGTGGGGCGATGGCGACTTGGTTTTAAGCTAAGACTATTTGTTTTTCTTTTTCTTTACACCCATTAAAATATTACATGTCTTACCATAACCCTTTTTATCATGAAGCGTGTCTAGGTGATGCAGCGAGCAATCCTTGATGTCTTGGCCATGGATTTGGTCATGTATCATTGATTTTGTCCACTTCACCGTGACATGTTAGTAATGACACTACACCCATACCCTTTGAACCATTATCAACCCAACATTGCCTTCTAAGATAGTCTTAACCTTTGCTCTAGTGGTGGAGATGTGTGTAATTGCCATGCTTATGATAGAATACTTTATATGCCCGTGCAATTGAGTGATTACCCCGAAATTAACACTTAGATTAGTGAGCATGAGAGTGTTTTCGTTCCCATTCCGTGAGGTGTTCGGCTCTTATAAATATTCTAGTATGAAACTCTTCACTGCACATTCCTTGGTTTACTCTGGGGATGTGTCTTTTACAATCTAAAAAAGTCTACTTGAGGGCAAGTAGAGTTTAAGTGGAGGGATATTTGATAACATCAAATAATCCTGATATTCTAAGCATTAAATTCCCCATTTTATCGTCAAATTATGAGTAAAATGCTAGTAGAAACATCCTTATTCCTTATTATTTGATTTCAGGATCTATTTCATGCAAGGAAGCTGTAAATGAACGTTTCTAAGCCCAAGGACGATTTTTCTCTCAACTACGGTGTAACCAAGTAATGAAGTTACGCCGTAATCAAAGTTTATGAAGAATACGACGTAACAATGGAGTATAGTTACGCCGTAACAAGACTACTGAATATGAAGCACCAACTTTACAATGGATACGACGTAACCCTCAGCTTAGGTTACACCATAACAGCAGATGAACATCAACTTTACAAAGGATACGGCGTATGTAAAACCCTAAAAATCTTAAACGTGTTAAAAGACCATTATACTCCTTAAACTTAATATTTGTGAAATACGTAAAATATGTCAAGCTCGTTAAATACGTCTAACACTTAACTCATAAATGACTTATGCAAGATAATAATAACCAACTTACACTTATGTCTAAAATATGAATATAACACATTATAAGTTACATGGACTAATAATATGTACAAGTTAAAAAAGACATTTAAGCTAAATTAATAACCAACATAATTGTAATTATGGAAATTGAATAAGTCTTGAACCCTCCCTAATCTCGGCCAAAACTCACGCCTATTTACTCCCCATAACTTCCCATTTATTCTCAATTATCTCATCATTTAGTAACTACATTTCACATTTCAAAAATCACACACAAACCCTAGCATACAAGTGACAGCACAAATTTGTTTTCCTCCTTTTAATTCAATCCAAGGCAAGCTGTTGCTTCCCTCTTTCATTCGACATCAAGAAAAAACAAGGGACGCTGTGATAAGGTGTTAGTGATCGTGGGTTTTGGGTTCGAAGCTACTCTTGGTCGTGGGTTTTCTAGTCATGGTTGCTGCTGTTGTCGTGGGTTTAAAACCCTTGGGTTCTCGTTCTCCTTTCATTCACGCTACGAGGGTTTGTATCACGAAAGTCTTTCCAATCCTCTTCTTTTATGGTTAGATGTCGTGTGAAATGGTTTTCCCTTCGAATGCATGTTACACGTTTAATAAAAGAATCACATGAAGCGATAACCAAGACACATGAAATATAATAAATGAAAGACCAGTATATTCGACCATATGCATGTTATATTGAATCTGTTTGACATCTATATATATATTGTTGGGAATTCTACGTTTGAGTTGATAAGACAAAAAGAATCAAAACAAGAGGGACTTAATACGACAAGAAGGAAACCTACAGAAAGATGGAAGGACTTGTTTGCAAAAGAAGTTTTATTTATTAGTCCTTAGTAGAGATTTGTAAACCCTAATCCTCTAGTATATAAAGAGAACATGGGGTGTAGGTTTTATACAAGTCTTCCATAATGTAGTCGACTAAAGGGGTGTGTGTGTGTAACCTAGGGCGTATAATCTCGTAAACGCCTAGGTTATTAGTTTAGTTATCTAGACGTGTTCCTATAAACGTCTAAGATTAGTTAGTTTTAGTGATTGAAAACCTTGTGTCAATAATAATTATGTTTTGATTTATCCGCTGCGTATTGTCATTGTTATTGTTAAACCCTAAGGCTCATAAACGATCAAGAAACTATCATCATCACGTTCTTAGTTTCTAAAAATTGGTATCAGAGCTTGGAGAGCTCGTTACCTAGGGATTCACAAGGTTTTATTGGTCGAAGAATAGCGAAAAGATGAAAAAAATTCGAATCTAAAATTTTTCGTATTTTTCTACATCTCAGTTTTAAAATGATGATAACTTTTTCGTTAACCGTTGGATCGTGACGAAGTTTTTGGTGGACGTTCTCTGTATATTCATCTAACTTTTCACTGGAGGGATCTTCCATCTGAGGTCTCAATAAAAAGTTATTCAATGTCGAAGTCGGCTGCAGAAAAAGAGTAATTAAACTTTCGAATTTTAGGGCTTTGATTCTCAATATTTTTTGTCATGTTGTGCAATATATCATCAAGAAACTGATCTGATTGGTAACCTCATACTATTTAGTGATATTGTAAGATTACTTTATGGTTTGTGGTTAGATTATTATATTGTCCTACGTCAATCGCATGTTTACATAATAGTGATTTGATTTCTTGGACAATAGAGTATTTAATACTAGATCGTGGGTACAAGTTACATGGGATTCGATTCTGTTCTGATTTTATTAATTTACTCATAATTGGGAATAAAGGACTCCGATTGGTATATTGCTACTGTTCTTGAAAGATTTAATACTGTTGCAATATACTGTTGTCTACATCAAGATTAGTACTGCCACAAGGATTATGCTTATTCGAGGTTCATGATTAGTACTGCTGTGATGTTTTCCTGCTGCTGTGAGTACATAACTGCTGCTACTATATTTGTACTGCTCGTGGTTAAACTTTGTACTGTTCGTTCAAGGAAGGTGTGAGATGAAAACTACTACTCGCGATGATAAACGCTGCTTTGTATCGCAATCTGCTGTTGAGTTCTTGCGCACTGCTGTTCCATATTCCGTTGTAATAAGAGCAGACTTTGAGTAAGGTTTTCAAAAACCCTAGTTGATTGAAGATGTCTTGTATAAACGTTGATGTGATCTTCAAGGGTTTTTGCAAGGGTGTTATTAACGGTGGATTTTATGTATCTGATTGGTTGAATGGAGGACGAGCATGGGACACACTTAATTTTGAGGAGTTGGTGTTGTTAATTATCTTGTGATTTTACATGGCATGACATTGTTGACTCCAAGGATGATTGGTATATCATGTGGGTTGGTGTTCTTTTATTCGTGCATGATATTATTCGTTCTTGTACAGCATGAGGTTTGCCTTATATTATGGGTTCTTATAAATGTGGTCAAATTGATTGCTTTGATTTTGGATATTATCATGGACAGTGTTTATTGATAGTGGTTGGTGATTTATGAATTGTTGTTTATTGCATAACCTCGTACTATGAAATCATGGGTCAATGATTTGGGAAACATTAAATTGGACGGTGGCTTTATAGGACGGTGGATGATTATGTGTTGGGTTATAATATTCTACAACGCACTAGTTAATCGGATAGTACATACTTTTTGGTTCTCGGATAAGTTTAACGTTTGGATGGTTTACACACACAAGAATGGTTATTTGGTTTACACACACAAGGAGTTTGGTTTTTTTTCTTAAAAGTTTTAAAAAGCTCGTATTTGGTTTTTATTGATGCATTGATTACGAAGGAGGTTATTTATCACTTATTTGAAGGTGAAGTGGATTTCTTAGATGAGTGTTCTTATTTTTGTGCATTCTTATTGTGACAAAGAATTGACATAACACTTAAAGGAGTTACGTTGTTGTGCTCAGTGATTATTGTCAAGGGATTACGGTCTCCCTATACATGGGTATACGTTCGAGGTCATGTGGTTTGTACAAGCCATAAGACATAAGTTTGGGTTATTCTACTTCTTCATCAAATTCGTTATACTTGGTTTTCTTCACAAGTGACATTACAAGGAGCTTACAGATTTGAAGAATCATTTGATGTTTATGTACCACTCAAGGGGAAGTGTTTGATTTTTAGTAAGCATTTTGGTGTTCTTCATGGAGGAGATGTTTGAGTGGCATGGCATGGATTAAGGGGAAGACAAAGGAAGACATACTTGTTTCATTCATGGTGAGATCCCTGATCTCAATTTCTCTACTTCGTCTAGGGAAGTTCGTTCAAGAATGGTTTTGTCATTATCAACTAGGGGAAGATTGTTGGGAATTATACGTTTGAGTTGATAAGACTAAAAGAATGAAACAAGAGGGACATAATACGACAAGAAGGCAAGCTACAAAAAAATGGAAGGACTTGCTTGCAAAAGAAGTTTTATTTATTAGTCCTTAGTAGAGATTTGTAAACCCTAATCCTCTAGTATATAAAGAGGACATGGGGTGTAGGTTTTATACAAGTCTTCCATAATGTAGTCGACTAAAGGGGTGTGTGTGTGTAACCTAGGGCGTATAATCTTGAAAACGCCTAGGTTATTAGTTTAGTTATCTAGACGTGTTCCTATAAACGTCTAAGATTACTTAGTGTTAGTGATTGAAAACCTTGTGTCAATAAATATTATGTTTTGATTTATCCGCTGCGTATTGTCATTGTTATTGTTAAACCCTAAGGCTCATAAACGATCAAGAAACTATCTTCATCACGTTCTCAGTTTCTATCATATACAATCACATGCATGTTTCACTTATTTTTGTGTCAAGTAAAATGGAATCAATATATATACGAATACATCATGATTATTATGTATCGGTAATGATTTCGAAGGGGTCTTGTACTTATTTATTTGTTGATCGTATGGATTGAAGTGGACCTAGGATGTCTCGACCTAAATGACCTAAATGTCACACGTGAGGGGTCGTTATATTTTCATGTGGATGCAGGGTCGACATTATTTAAAACGTAAATGGAAATCGATTTGACTTAGGGTTTTAAAAGGATTTTGGTTCTAATACAAGATAAGGGTTGATTTGTAAATTATATAACTTAAAGGGCTATTCGTTAATATGGCAAAAAATGGACTAATTGAGTAAAACAAGTAAACTTATGATATTTACACTTTTTACCCTACACTTTAAAATAATGACACTTTAGACCCTAAACTATTATAACTTGTCATATATGACCCTTAAATTATGACAATACTCATTTTCATCATTTTGGCCTAATTTGACAATAATTACATCATAAATGACTAGACCTGCTAATTATGGAAACCTGCTATTTTTAGAAAGTTACTTAATAAGGAAACCTGCCTAAAATTGAAACCTGCCTAAAATAGAAAGTTACCTAAAATGGAAAGTTACTTTAATTGGTTAAGCTACTTAAAATGGAAACTTACTAAATAAGGAAAGTTACTATATTTGGAAACTTACTAAAAATGGAAAGATTCTTATAAACCCTAAAAGACTTAATCTGGAATAAAACACTTTAACCTCATCTAATGAACGTATGTCCTTTCACTTCTATAGATCCCTTGAGGAAGGAGTGATCTTCTATGTCTCTTGATTCCATTTGCCTTTATTTGTTTTGCTGTTGCATAATGTACATATATTCTGACCTTATCTCTTAAGGTTTCTCATGATTCGTACACATCTTTTGATATTAGCTTTGACTATTATACCTTTGCTCTGAACCTTCTTATTATGGCTTCCTTATGACTTTTCTATGCACCCTTTAGATTGGTGAACCTTTGTTATGAACCTTTGTTATGAACCTTTGATTATGAACCTCTGATTATGAACCTTTGATATGAACTTTGATATGAACCTTTGGCATTTGAACCTTTGATATGAACCCTTATGTTATGACTTTACTTGAACCTTCATTTTGATACCCGAGCCAAATATGTTTCCTAGCCATGAAGGTAACATAGCCGTGTCATTGATGCACCAATGGCATAACTCTAGTGTGGTTGAGTGATGTTCCACACCATCCCTTTGTGTGATATTATGCGCACTTAAAGATATATGTTTGGCCACTATAATTCTGTAGGGGCGTATGGATGCATCCAAGATTTGTTCTGTATCTGATCTGATATGATATGATTGATTTATATGGTGACTGATGTCGTGTGCAATACACGTCTTTCACATTCTGGGAGCTGATCACTCTATGGTTACTATGATATGATATGTTATGATATGTTATGGGCTCGTGGTAGATGACTGACGTTTCTTTCCGTTTCATTGTCCTTTGTTTATGCCTTATGATATTCCCAAATGCACCATATGATTATGTTATCTTTGTTCCTTATCTTTCGATTATTCATTTTGTTATATATCTGTTCACTGGGCTTTTTAAGCTCAGCCGCATTTTCTTTTCCTGCGGCAGGTATCTAAGCTAGGAGCTGGGGATTGTTTGGGTTGAGAGATGAGCTTATATGGAGACCATGCCCTAGTCATCTTAGATTCCATTTGATCATGTTATGACATTTATTTAGACTTGGATTATGTTGTTTCTTTCAATTGGAGTATTTCCTTTTCATTAAACTTATGTATTGTTAAGTCGTGTTGACTTGAATTCCTTTGATTATTTATGTTTAAGACTTCCGCTGTTGCTTTATGTTCATTATGTACGCTTTGATATGACACGATACTGTGATACTTCTAACCTTATCGGGTTGGGGTGTTATAGCGTAACCCTCAGCTCAGGTTACGCCGTAACTGCCGATAAGCATCTTATTTACAAAGACTACGGCGTAACCCTCAGCTCAGGTTACGCCGTAACCATGGATAAGTAAAATATTTTGAAGAGTTACGGCGTAACTAGTTAATAAGTGTTACGCTGTAACTGGTATCCAAGCCTATAAATAGACGAAGTTTTCAACAATTATAGGCATCTCTTCTTTCCCAAACCTTTCTACGGTTTGGGGAGATCAAACACATAAGAAGAATCATGGTTTAGGGGTATGAATAACGAAGTTCTCGTCTACGATTTTCGTTGTATTTGAGTTTGAATTCCTTTTATATTTTTCTAGGTTTATATTATGAATTCGTGTTATTAATTTAAGTTTGCATTTATGTTATAGATCTTCTCTTAATTTCTTTATAGACATTTACTAGTCTTGTCATAGATCGCTAGTCTTGGTAATATTATATGCTTGTTAGTATCTAAAGGGCTGGAAGAATTGACCAACTGACCTCAGTCTAATAGGTCGCGAAGTATGGAAGGAATTGGCCATAGTACAACCACTCTTCGTGTGCGAACTGACCAAATGATCACCTATCAAGTGGAGGTATTTAGAAGCTAGGGTAAATCTAAGTTCCTAACGGTCGGGTTTCCATAGACTTGATCTAGTAGATTTGGCCCTTAATGACTGCTATTAGGTTGCCGAATGATCATGGGTGACCTATTTATCTTGGTGAGGAATCTAAGAACCATAGGCCATGACGAATTTACCAAAGGAGTATGGCGATAATTAACCACTATATTAAACTCTTATATTCAGAATCAATTCTTATTTGTATTTTTATTAAGCTTTGCTTTTCTATCTCTTTATCCTAAATTCTTGTGTCTATGTGATTGGAATAATTATATCATATCAATAGATTATCAATATCATATCAGTATCATTTCTAATCATCTTAGTTCTTTCAAGGTCACAGCTCTCTTGGGACGACACTCGAATTTACCTAAGGCTTTACTTCATCTGATCGGGTTCTCTGCCCGTTAGTATGTGTTTATCCTAAGTTTGTCTAAGTTTTATATAAATTAAAAGTAGGATGAAATAGCACATCACTTGCCCAAATGGTCTAAGGTGTTAAGAATGGTAACATGAATTCCAAATGGTCTCATAAAGCCTAAGGCAGGAGTTCTACCTCTAAAAAGTTCACAAGGAGTCTTGTTGTGAGGCTTAACCACTAGTACCCTATTATGTACATAACAAGCAGTATTAACTGCTTCAACCCAAAATGAAGTGGGTTGCTTAAAGTCAGCTAATATGGTTCTAGCAGCCTCTATTAGTTTCCTATTTCTCCTTTCAGCAACAAAATTATGCTAAGGAGTTCTAGCTACACTAAATTCCCTCTTAATACCTTTTTGCTCACAAAATTCATTCATTACTTCGTTTTTAAACTCTGTGCCATTGTCACATCTGGTTATTTTAACTTTCTTAATAACTAGGTTTTCTATCTCAGCTATAAAACTCTTAAGAATGTTACTGGTCACATCCTTATTTGCCATAAAGAAAACCCATGTGAACCTGCTATAATCTTGAGTAACAATAAAACAATACCTTTTATTCAGTAGGCTACTTACAGAAGTAGGGCCAAACAAGTCTATATGAAGCATGAATAATGATTGAGTATTTTACTTTAAAATCTTGGGCTTACAAGAGGCTTTGTGCTACTTTCCCTTAATATAGGCAACACAAGTATGGTCATTTAAAAAACGTTTTGAAGGAAAACCTCTCACAAGGTTGTCCTTAATCATTTTGTTAATCACTTTAAAATTCACATGACCAAGCCTTCTATGTCAAAGCATTGATTCATCAAAAGTGGCCTTTGCAACAAGACAAGTTAAGTTCTCTTTAGGAACAATTTTTTGCATATCAACACTGTATACATTGTTCTTTCTAGGAACTTTAAGTAGTGCTTGACTTTCATCAGTAAACTTAAAGTTGGGAGACATAACACATCGTTCAGTGTGAGTAAACAGAACTTTGTTCTTTTTGTCACACATTTGTGAGACACTAAAGAAATTAAATTTTAACTCTTGTACAAAGTACATATCTTCAAAATCAAGTTTACCAGTTTTAATTTTACCTTTACTAGTAATTTTATCACCTCTAGCTCCCCCCCAGAGGTAACATATCCTCCATCATAAGCAATGAAATCTGAAAGATATGACATGTTCCCTATCATGTGCCTAGAGCATCCACTATCCACATAGCCCTGATCATCATTGGGTGGATGTTACTGCACATACAAATAAAGGAAATTAGTTTCCTTTGGTGACCTAAGCCATTGCTGACTTGGATCTGCCTCGTGCATCAATGTAATCATGCTTATTTAAAACAATTGATGCACCATTGGGCATCTTCATACCCAACATGCTGAGGCCTTAACAACATTGTCCCCATTTACCCTGACATCACCTTTTCTTGGCCTAGCAGTATTAACTATTGGCCTGACAGTATTAAACTTTCTATTAACAGTATTAACCTTTTGATAGCAATTTTTGAAAGTTGAAGTTGTTGGTCTTTGATAGGGTCTTTTGACTGTAGATGGTGCTGGTTTAGAAAAGTGTGACACAGGTCTAGCACCATAAACTGTTGGTCTGGGTTAGCAGTATTAACTGGCCTAGTAGTGTTAAAAGATTTTAGGCCAGTTTTTAGCAAACCTACTCTGAGAGCCATAGGTCTATGGACATTGGGGTAAGCATTAGTATGAGTTCTCTTAACAAAAACATTGTGATTCACCTTATTATAGGTATTCCCAGATACCTCCCTTCCCCAGGTGTTAGAATTGCAGTTAACCTACAAATGATCAAAGCTACCACAGAAAAAGTATGGTTTATTGTACATGACAAAATCACTACCTAGTTGTTGGGATTTTGATTGTTCCAGTTCCTCTGGTTTCCCCTAGGGCTTTGTTATCTATACATCTCTATATATTTAACTGTTTTCCTACCATGTTTTACTTGTTTAGGATTATTTGGAAAAACAGTTTTCTTTTCAATCTTAACATCTGAAGATTCCATCAAAGAATCCTTAACCTCACTAGGAATATCTGCACTAACATCCTCACTAAAATTCTCAACAGGTTTAGGTCCATAGAGTGTAAACTCAGGTTCTTTAAACTCCTCTATACCTGTTTGAGACAAATCTACCTTAGCAGGTTTATACAAACCTGTAATGGGTGGTACCGCATTATTGTATCCTATTTCTCTTGAATATGCACACTTCTCTACATTAGCCTTAATGTTATCTTTTTCTAGCTTAACATTTCCTAGCTCAATTGTAAGCATATAAATCTTGGAATCATTATACATCATATCTCTTTTAAGTACATTTATTTGTTCACAAAACACTTCCTCATTCTTTTTGTAGAAAACAAGTTGGTTTTCTACTAAGGCTAATCCTCTTTTATAATTAGCAATTAAAACTCAGATTTATTTAGCTCTACCTTTAAGTTATCATACTGAGCTTTAAGGGTTTCATAGTTTTTCAGTAAGGTTTTAGTGCAAGTTTTGTCATTATATACCTCAGAGTTTGAAAACTCATGAGAGCCATGTTTGTAGGATCTTCCTTATCAACCATAACGCTCTAGTCAAATTCCAGTCAATATTTAGCAACCATAGCTTTGGAAGAAGTATCTTCCACATTTACTGTCCTTCTGGTGCTATCCTGTGTCCTACCCCTTCCATCCTGATTTCTGGGCCCTCTGCACTCTCTGGTAAAGTGTCCCAACTTATGATAGTTGAAGCACTCTATCTTTGATTTTTCAAACCCAGCTGTGTCGTTCCCACTGATGGTAATCTTCTTACCAGTCTTCTGAAAGTACCTTTTAGCCATCATGCTCAGCAATGTCAATTGCCACTTCAAGTCCATCTCCACAGATCACCTTCGTGAATTTTCACAAGGTCTTCATGAGCAACCTAGACCAATTGGACTGATTGGTAAAGAAGTCATAGATAGTATCATCACTTAAGCTAGCAGTACTAGCTTGAGTACTAGTAGTACTATATTTAGTACTAACAGTACTAACTCCAATAGTAGTATTAACCTCATTTATACTGCCTTCGCTTGGGGTAGCCATAAACGCCATATTTTAATAGCCATAATTTGAGCTTGAGGTAGCAGTCTTCTTCACCTCTTGTTCAACAATTTTAAAATTGTTGTATAGATCATTAAGCCTCGTACTGTCAATGTCAGGCTTGTTGCTCCAAACAACCATATAAGTGTTCCATTCAGCAGGAAAGCTTCTCAGGAACTTTGAATTCAGATCTTCTTGCTCAATGTTGACACCTAAAACAACCAATTTACTGGCTATTTTCGGAAGCCTGTTATAGATAGAATCAAGAGATTCTGAACTTCTAGAATTGAATTTCTAAAACATCTGCCTCAGAAGGGTCTTTTAAGATAGTCTTAACCTTTGTTCTAGTGGTGGAGATGTGTGTAATTGCCATGCTTAGGATAGAATACTTTATATGCCCGTTCAATTGAGTGATCACCCCGAAATTAACACTTAGATTAGTGAGTGTGAGAGTGTTTTCGTATCCCATTCCTTGAGGTGTTCGACTCTTATAAATATTCTAGTATGAAACTCTTCACTGCACATTCCTTGGTTTACTCCGGGGATGTATCTTTTGCAATCGAAAAAAGTCTACTTGAGGGCAAGTAGAGTTCAAGTGGGGGGATATTTGATAACATCAAATATTCCTGATATTCTAAGCATTAATTTCCCCATTTTATCGTCAAATTGTGAGTAAAATGCTAGTAGAAACATCCTTATTCCTTATTATTTCATTTCAGGATCTATTTCATTCAAAGAAGCGGTAAATGAACGTTTCTAAGCCCAAGGACAATTTTTCTCTCAACTACGGTGTAACCAAGTAACGAAGTCACGCCGTAATCAAAGTTTATGAAGAATACGGCGTAACAATGGAGTATAGTTACGCCGTAACAAGACTGCTGAATATGAAGCACCAACTTTACAATGGATACGACGTAACCCTCAGCTTAGGTTACACCATAACAGCAGATAAACATTAACTTTACAAAGGATACGGCGTATGTAAAACCCTAAAAATCTTAAACTTGTTAAAAGACCATTATACTCCTTAAACTTAATATTTGTGAAATACGTAACATATGTCAAGCTCGTTAAATACGTCTAACACTTAACTCATAAATGACTTATGCAAGATAATAATAACCAACTTACACTTATGTCTACAATATGATTATAACACATTATAAGTTACATGGACTAATAATATGTACAAGTTACAAAAGACATTTAAGCTAAATTAATAACCAACATAATT
Organism: Chrysanthemum seticuspe; assembly: GCA_019973895.1. Classification (NCBI taxonomy): domain Eukaryota; kingdom Viridiplantae; phylum Streptophyta; class Magnoliopsida; order Asterales; family Asteraceae; genus Chrysanthemum; species Chrysanthemum seticuspe. The sequence goes on from BPTQ01000005.1 coordinate 204,912,515, forward strand.
GTAATTATGGAAATTGAATAATTCTTGAACCCCCCTAATCTCGGCCAAAACTCACGCCCATTTACTCCCCATAACTTCCCATTTATTCTCAATTATCTCATCATTTGGTAACTACATTTCACATTTCAAAAATTACACACAAACCCTAGCATACAAGTGACAGCACAAATCTGTTTTCCTCCTTTTCATTCGATCCAAGGCAAGCTGTTGCTTGCCTCTTTCATTCGACATCAAGGCAAAACAAGGGAAGCCGTGATAAGGTGTTAGTGATCGTGAGTTTTGGGTTCGAAGCTACTCTTGGTCGTGGGTTTTCTAGTCGTGGTTGCTGCTGTTGTCGTAGGTTTAAAACCCTTGGGTTCTCGTTCTCCTTTCATTCACGCTACGAGGGTTTGTATCACGAAACTCTTTTCAATTCTCTTCTTTTATGGTTACATGTCGTGTGAAATGGTTTTCCCTTCGAATGCATGTTACACAACTCTCACATGAAGCGATAACCAAGACACATGAAATATAATAAATGAAAGACCAGTATATTCGACCATATGCATGTTATATTGAATCTGTTTGACATCTATATATATATATATACAATCACATGCATGTTTTACTTATTTTTGTGTCAAGTAAAATGGAATCAATGTATATACGAATACATCATGATTATTATGTATCGGTTACGATTTCGAAGGGGTCTTGTACTTATTTATTTGTTGATCGAATGGATTGAAGTGGACCTAGGATGTCTCGACCTAAATGACACACGTGAGGGGTCGTTATATTTTCATGGGGATGAAGGGTCGACATTGTTTAAAACGTAAATGGAAATCGATTTGACTTAGGGTTTTAAAAGGATTTTGGTTCTAATACAAGATAAGGGTTGATTTGTAAATTATATAACTTAAAGGGCTATTCGTTAATATGGTAAAAAAAATGGACTAATTGAGTAAAACATGTAAACTTATGATATTTACACTTTTTATCCTAAACTTTGTAATAATGACACTTTAGACCCTAAACTATTGTAACTTGTCATATATGACCCTTAAACTATGATAATACTCATTTTCATCATTTTAACCTAATTTGAAAATAATTACATCATAAATGACTAGACCTGCTAATTATGGAAACCTGCTATTTTTGGAAAGTTACTTATAAAGGAAACCTGCCTAAAATGGAAAGTTACTTTAATTGGTTAAGCTACTTAAAGTGGAAACTTACTAAATAAGGAAAGTTACTATATTTGGAAACTTACTAAAAATGGAAAGATTCTTATAAACCCTAAAAGACTTAATCTGGAATAAAACACTTTAACCTCATCTAATAAATGTATGTCCTTTCACTTCTATAGATCCCTCGAGGAAGGAGTGATCTTCTGTGTCTCTTGATTCCATTTGCTTTTATTTGTTTTGCTGTTGCATAATGTACAGATATTCTGACCTTATCTCTTAAGGTTTCTCATGATTCGTACACTTCTTTTGATATTATCTTTGACTGTTATGCCTTTGCTCTGAGCCTTCTTATTAGGGCTTCCTTATGACTTTGCTATGCACCCTTTAGATTGGTGAACCTTTGTTATAAACCTTTGATTATGAACCTCTGATTATGAACCTTTGATATGAACTTTGATATGAACCTTTGGCATTTGAACCTTTGATATGAACCCTTATGTTATGACTTTACTTGACCCTTCATTTTGATACCCGAGCCAAATAGGTTTCCTAGCCATGAAGGTAACATGGCCGTGTCATTGATGCACCAATGGCATGACTCTAGTGTGGTCGAGTGATGTTCTACACCGTCCCTTTTATGTGATATTATGCACGCTTACAGATATATGTTTGGCCACTATAATTCTGTAGGGGCGTATGGTTGCATCCAAGATTTGTTCTGTATCTGATCTGATATGATATGATTGATTTATATGGTGACTGATGTCATGTGCAATACGCGTATTTCACATTCTAGGAGCTGATCACTCCATGGTTAATATGATATGATATGCTATGGGCTCGTGGTAGATGACTGACCTTTCTTTCCGTTTCATTGTCCTTTGTTTATGCCTTAAGATATTACCAAATGCACCATATGATTATGTTATCTTCGTTCCTTATCTTTCGATTATTCATTTTGTTATATATCTGTTCACTGGGCTTTTTAAGCTCAACCGCATTTTCTTTTCCTGCGGCAGGTATCTAAGCTAGGAGCTGGGGATTGTTTGGGTTGAGAGATGAGCTTTTATGGAGACCATGCCCTAGTCATCTTAGATTCCATTTGATCATGTTATGACATTTATTTAGACTTGGATTATGTTGTTTCTTTCAATTCGAGTATTTCCTTTTCATTAAACTTATGTATTGTTAAGTCGTGTTGACTTGAATTCCTTTGATTATTTATGTTTAAGACTTCCAATGTTGCTTTATGTTCATTATGTACGCTTTGATATGACACCATATTGTGATACTTCTACCCTTATCGGGTTGGGGTGTTATAGCGTAACCCTCAGCTCAGGTTACGCCGTAACAACCGATTAGCATCTTATTTACAAAGACTACGGCTTAACCCTCAGCTCAGGTTACGCCGTAACCATGGATAAGTAAAAGATTTTGAAGAGTTATGGCGTAACTAGTTAATAAGTGTTGGATCGATGTACTCTAACCAAACTAACTTAAATAGCTTGTTAAGGTTTAATAACCTCGGATAAATCCTAAGTTATTAACAAAGAAACACTGAGCAAACTCTATTAAGTATGCGGAATTTACTTAACAAAGCTAAGAAGAATAACTTTAACTTAGAACGATTTTATTAATAACTCTAACTCTGCTTATTATGCAGATCTTTAACAAATCTAATAATATCGAACTTCTCTCTAAAACTCTAATAAAATCACGTACATCTTATGCCAATCTAGGCGTCCTTTTATAGGCTCAAGGATACCCTAGTCGGTTTACAATTTGTATCCTTGTACATCAAGTAATCTAACATAGAATATTCTAGAATTACAAAACTTTCTATAAACGATAAAACAGTTCTTCGTTCTTGCAGTACTTTGACTTCGTATGCAGTACTTTGACTTTATCATTTAGCAGTACTTTGATTAATCTTCAGTACTTTAACTGTTCAGCACTTTCATATCCCAACAATCCTCCCCTAATTTGAATTCTACTTGTTTGACTTCAAGTTCCTTTGTGAATTTATCTTTATCAGCTTCATCTTTAAGGACAGATTTGTCTTTGTCTTTGGATTCTATCTTTGTAGTTTCTGTGCATAGTCAAAGTATCTTTAGAAATATTCTTTTACAGCATCATCCAGCAAGCTCCATCTTTTCAGCAACACAGCAACATTTGACAATTTGTACATTAATTCAGTTTAAGTTGCAAACTATTCTCATCACTTCCAGGTGTTAACTCCTGTGAGAGGTGAATCATTGAAAATTTAATGGATTTAGATCTCTTTACCAAAGCCATTAACTCTGGAGTAGCCAAATGTTTTGGTGTGTCAGACCATGGTACACTGATAACCATATGATTTTTAGCAAATCATCAGCTATCAACAGATTTGATTTGTCTTTACCAAAAGTTGTACCCTTCTGGACTAGTTAGTTCTTTCATGATGGTGAACTAATTACCATATAATGGTTTTTCCACAGCCTTTACCACAAGCCATTTTCTTGTGGGCTAGTCAACTCTTCACATTATTGATATGGTGAGTTGATTACCATCTAACTTATTAGCAAGTTGTCAACTAAAAACGGATTTGATATATCTTTACCAGAGCCGTTTGCTCATGGATTAGTCAATCCTTTTGTAACCATGGTGGATTGATAACCTATTGATATTATCATCTCAAAAACCATTTATTCAACCTTTGTTTCAAAATATTTGTTACTTAACAAAAGTTTTCTTCTAAATTCACTTAACTGGTTAAAAGCTGCAAGCAGTACTTTGATTAAAGTACTGTTTGATCAGCAGTACTTTGAATAAAGTACTTATTTATCAAAAATAATTTATTCAATTAAGTCTCATACCAGTTATTCGTTATCATCAGCAATAGTAGTCTAGTTGATAAACAAATTGATGACCATACAAGTAATTTCATTGTCTTCTTCAACTTCCATTCCATGCTCTAGCATCCTCCTCATAAGATCGACTGTAAGAGGATATCTTCTATCAGCAAACATGTGAATCATTGTACCATTTTCCAGCTCTAGAACATGAAATCCAGATTCTTCAAAGAATGTCCAGCAAACAACTTCCCAGTTCTCTTGATTCTTCCAAATTTCATCACTGCTCTGTTCTTCAATTTCCCATGCAATTATGAGATCTCCAAGTAAAACTAAACCAATTCCTTCTGATGGATGATGTTCAAAATATTCTTTCACCACATGATATAAATAGAATAGATCCACTCTATCTATGACATGCAATAAATCCCATAGTCTGTTGAACACTCTGAAGCTTTCATCTTCTCTATGAAACATCAGATAGCTTCCATCTTTAGATTCCACAATTTCAAAAGTAGTAATCTGAGATCTGTTCATCTTCATGTCAACATCTTCTCTGGAATATTCAAAATCTACTATTCTGAGATAATTTCTTAGTTCATCCCTAGTTTCAGATCTTAACTCAACTTTTTCTTTCTTTGAAAACCGTATATCTTCAACTTCAGTTTTCCTTTTTCTTTTTAAACTTTTCTTTCTTTCTGCTTCAGTCCAAGTAGCTTCATCTTTAAAATCTTTGATACTTGCAACATCCTTCTTATAAGCTTCTGTCTTAGCATCATATAATCTTTTCATATCAACATGCTTCAGCTTCTGCAATCCTTTATATCCTCGACTTTTCAAATAAGCCATCATTGCATTCCTTTCTTTAGCAAGATTTGGTTTTCTAGGCATAAAAGAAACAGGAACAGGTGACTCTAATTTTTCACTAGCTTCAGCATTCAATTCATCTTGAAACTTCTTAGCTGCTTCTCTATTCTGAGCTTCTTCAGCTTCCTTAGCTTCTCTATCTTTAGCATTTAATTCCTCTTGAATCTTTCTAGCTGCTTGTTCATTCAAAGCATCTTGAGCAGCTCTTATCTGTGCTAAAGTTGGTTTCTTCTTCTTTACTTCTACCAAAACACCTTTTCCTTTATCCTTAGGATCAATAGCAGGTTGAGAAACTCTTGGTTGTTCCTCTACAACTTCAGAAATAGTAACAGCCCTTGGCTTTGATAAATCATGCAATATAGTTGCAATAAGTTCATCATCATTTGCAGTGTGTATTCTTTGAGGTGTATCAGCTTCCTCTGGTATAGCAGTTGTTGAGGGACCAGCTTGTTCTTCATGTGGAATAGTTGAAGGACCAGCTTCCTCTTCAAAGTCTAATACTCTTGGTGTAACCAATTCTTGTCTATGAGTTCCAGTGAAAGCAGTACTTTGTTGTTCAGTACCTTGATCTTCAGACCTTTCTTCTTCAGTACTTTCAATGATAACATGATCTTTAGTACCTTGAGGTTCTTTCTCCTTAAAAACATCTTCTTTCAAATTCTTTTCTTCTAAATTCCTCCCCAATTGGACAGAAGATTGTTTATGAACCTTTTTGCCTTTGTTTTTCTTCTTAAATTGCCTTCGGCGCTTGTTTTCTTCCTTAACCCATAAGCGATAACGTTTGATAAAAGGTGTAACAAAATTCTTTAACCTTTTATACTTGAGCATCAACCTTTTAATCTGTTTTGCTTGAGCCTCAGTAGTCTTTTGCAATTTGACCAACTCCTTTGTCAAAACATAATTATCCAATGTCAAATCATCAGGGGATAAAGTATGTGAAGCATCTCCTTGAAATGGTGAATGTTCCACTGATTGAGAATCAGGAACAGATTTTTGTGGAGATAGAGAAGGTGAACCTGCAACATCTTCTTGAATTTCAGTACTTGGGGAAGCAGTACCTTGAGATGCAGTACCCTCTTGAGATGCAGCACTTTGAGAATCAGTACTAGCAGATGCAGTACTTGCAGGTGCAGTACCTTCACTTTCTTCATCATCTTCAGCATCAGCTCTAACAGCTTGAGCAACTTCCATCATAGAAGTAGTTAAAGGAGTGTCTTGACCTCTGAATAAGTCACTTCTTCTTTCCATAAAGGTAAAAATCTTTGCTTGTTGTACAATAACAGGTAGTAAGTCCGTAGGCTTTGGTACATCAGCAAGTTGTTTGTTTAAGAAAACTTGTATAAACCTAGGATACATTAACCATTTTGATCCATGAGTGATGTGTGAAAGCATTCCATCTAGAATTAGCCTTGAAAAATTGAAAACACGATCTGTAGCCAATCCCACCATAGCAGATGCTATGTTAGATCCAAACTGCTCCCATGAAGTACTTTTAGCACTAATACAATGAAACAACATATGCACTAAAAACTTCCATTGAGGACAAAATAGTTGTTTCCTGAATGTTTGTTCTGTTAAAGACCCTTCATAACCAATGTGCCCAAAAGTATCCCAAACTAACTGCTTATCAAAACGAATAGCCCCTTCTTCATCATTAAACAATATGTTTTCTCGAATACAGGCTTCTGTAATCTTCACAGTTCTTCCAGCAACTGTAGCCCTAATATAAAATTCATCATTCTCCATATTATCCCTAGCAGTAGCCCAAAATTCTTGAATCCAAGGTTCAATGATATCCGGCTCCACTAAAAGAGCATAACTAATTGGCGACCCAGTAAGATAATCAATTATATCATGAAAAATTACATTATCTTCAGTCTTGTCTAAATTCGCCTCCATGTTGTGCTTTGAAACAGTAGGACGATTCACCATGGTTGAGTATGTAAGCACAATTTAGAGATATAATCGAATAATAAAGAGATGGTGAGAGAAATATGGAAAAGATATGAGAATATCAAGATGAGAGGGAAAATCGGAAAGTAGTTATTTGTAGGTGAGATTTGAAAAATCACAGCCCATAATAACAAAGTTACCGTTAGTAGAATTACCCCTCAATATTACCGTTGGAACAGTACTTTAATAAGACAAACAGTACTTTCCACGTGTGCAGTACTTTCCCAAGCATTACTTTCCAAGCAGTACTTTCATAAAAAACAGTACTTTTCCAAATTCCTCTGTATAAGCTAAGTATACATAGATATCCTCCCCTCAAACAATGCACAGGACTATACTAATACTAAATAGTCCTCCCCTTAAATGTAGCTCAGTAGTTAATCATGCCAATACTCACCACCAAGTGATTGAATCTTGAAACATCAAAGCCTTTGATGAGTAAGTCAGCTACATTATCATCCGTGTGAACTTTGACCACATTAATGAGCCTGTGCTCATAACAATCTCTGATAAAGTGATGCCTAATCTGAATGTGCTTGGTCTTGGAATGGTAAACTGGATTTTTCACAATACAAATAGTACTCTCATTATCCATATTGATAGGAGTATTCTTGAAGTTGAAACCATAATCCAAGAGTTGATTTTGCATCCACAGAACTTGTCCACAACAACTTGCAGCAGCTACATATTCAGCTTCAGTAGATGATGTTGCTGCAATTGTTTGCTTTTTACACTGCCATGAAACTAATCTTCTTCCAAGATATTGGCATCCACCTGTGGTTGATCTTCTGTTATAATTATCACTTGCATAATCACTATCTGAAAAAACCTCCAAGTGAAAAGGTGAATCCCTGGGATACCACAACCCTAACTTAGGTTGTTGTTTCAAATAACAGAAAATTCTCTTCACTGCATTCATATGAGAAATATTTGGTGAGACTTGATATCTTGCACATAAACAAACTGCAAACATGATATCAGGCCTAGATGCAGTAAGATACATAAGACAGCCAATCATTGATCTGTATAACTTGACTTCAACTGGGTGTCCATCTTCATCCTTGCCCAATGAATTAATTGATTTAATAGGTGTAGTAACAGACTTCATGTCATCAAAATTGAACATCTTAAGTATATCAGATACATACTTGTCTTGACAGATGAAAATTCCTTCTTTGACAGCTTAACTTGAAGTCCCAAAAAGAAATTTAACTCACCCATTGAACTCATTTGAAATTCTTTCTGCATCAGCTGCTCAAACTCCTTAACCATAGACTCTTTGGTAGCTCCAAAGATGATATCGTCAACATAGACTTGAACTAACATGATATCCTTCTTGTCCCTTTTTATGAACAAAGTCTTGTCAATAGCTCCCCTCTTGTAACCATGTTATAATAAGAATGTGAAGAGCCTCTCATACCAAGCTCTAGGTGCCTGATGAAGGCCATAAAGAGCCTTAACCACCTTGTAGACTTTGTTAGGATGTTTAGGATCTTCAAAACCAGGAGGTTGTTTTACATAAACTTCTTCTGTTATAGTGCCATAGAGAAAGGCACTCTTGACATCCATCTGGTAAACTTGAAATCTCATATATGAAGCAAATGCAAGAAAGATTCGAATAGCTTCAATCCTTGCTACAGGAGCAAATACTTCATCATAATCGACTCCTTCTTCTTGTCTGTAGCCTTGAGCTACTAACCTTGCCTTGTTCTTGATGACATTACCTCTTTCATCTCTCTTGACTGTGAAAACCCATTTGTTTCCAATAACTTTCTTCCCATCTGGAAGATCACATAATACCCAAACTTCTTGAAGTTTGAATTGTAGCAGTTCTTCTTGCATAGCTTCAACCCAACTTTCTTTTGTCAATGCTTGAGCAATATTCTTGGGTTCCTTTTGAGAAATAAAACAAGTAAACAGATATGTTTGATGGTCCTTATGATTCAGCCTGTTCTGTTTGTAGACAAAGCTAAGTAAAGCATTATGAGGTTTAGTAAAACTCTTAGCTTTGTGTCTTGTCATTACTCCAGAAGTAGAAGGACCAATGATTTGATCAGTAGGATGATTCTTATGAATCCTTAAGATTGGAGACTGTGGAACTCCATACGCATCATCCAAGTTAGTATAATCAACACCTTTAATGGAATTTGAGAAAATACCTTCATCTGCAAACTCATCATCAGTTTCCTCCAATCCAGGCATGGTAGGATCATCCAAATCATCTAAAGTACTGTCAACTGGTGCAGCAGTACTTTGGTCGAAAGTACTGTCCAAAGTACTGTAAGAGTATTCTGTAGTATTAGTCTTTTTCTTTGCTGCTTCATAAGCTCTTCTTTGTTCATCAGTGTAAGAATGTGCTAAAACATCTTGAAGAAGCATCTGATTAAGTTCTTCCTGAATTGATTGATCCTCAACAGATAATGAGGATTTTGGTTCATCAGTACTCTCCTTTGGTGCATCAGTACTTTGCTTTGGAACTTCAGTACTTTGCTTTGTAGCATCAGGAACAGCATCAGGTCTAATGTGAACTCCATGAACAACATACTGTGAGTCTTCTCCATCATATACAGGTTGATTTTCTTCTCTAACAGGTACATAGTTCATAGAAGGAGTTAAAACTTCAAGATCAAGCATCCAATCAGGACCTTTACCCTTCTGATTGTCTTGATCTTCTAAAAACTCAACATGAAGACAATCTTGAATCTTCTTAGTGACTCTATTGTACACTCTAAATCCCTTACTGACCCAATAAATATCCTTCTTCAGACTTGCCATCAAACTTTCCCAGATTAACAATTGTGTTTAAAATAGTGAGAGGGCATCCAAAAGGCTTCATAAAACGAATGTTGGGTTTGTTGCCCATCAGCAACTCATAAGGTGTCTTCATCTGTGGTTTTGTGACTGAAACTCTGTTAAGTACATAGCAAGCATTACTTACAGCTTCAGCCCAGAATTGAATAGGTAGTTGTAAATCTGCAAGCATAGTTCTGGCTGCTTCAATCAAAGTCCTGTTCTTCCTCTCTGCAACACCATTCTGCTGTGGTGTTCTTGCAATACTGAACTCCCTCTTGATTCCTTTGTTAGCACAAAATTCATCCATAAGCTTGTTCTTGAATTCAGTTCCATTGTCACATCTAATACCTCTGCCCTTGAGTCTCAATTGGTTTTCCAGTGCTATTATTAATGTCTGAATAGCATCAAAAGTATCATCTTTAAATCCCAAGAAAAATACCCAACTGAATCTACTGCAATCATCTGTAACTACTAAGCAGTACTTTTTCTTGTTTAAACTTGCCACAGAAACAGGTCCAAACAAATCCATATGTAACAGGTCCAAAGGTTCTCTAATTATCCTCTCCTCAAGCTTCTTGCATGAAGCTTTGTGTTGTTTTCCCTTCTTACACGCCAAACAGGAGTGATCATTCTTGTAAGTCTTTGAAGGTAAACCTCTAACTAAATTGCCTTTGACCAGTTTGTTGATATTCTTGAAATTTACATGGCCCAATCTTCTATGCCACTGATGTGCTTCTTCAGTTGTTGCTTTTGCCACTAAACAGGTGGCTCTTCCATAAGAGTGAAGACTCTTCATGTCCAGACTATACACATCATTGGTTCTTGGTACTCTGAGAACTACCAAGTTATCATCAACAGGCTTGAATTCAGAGGAAAGGATGAGACATTCTGTGTCAGTGAATAACACAGGATGCTTTTTATCACAGATTTGAGAGACTGATAATAAGTTAAACTTGAGCTCCTTCACATATCTAACATTCTCAAAATCTATACGTCCTGCTTTGATAGTTCCTGATAAGGTTTTAAAAGGTACCATTTTGAGGGGTCGTTTAAGCCCTTATTTGATCACTTTTGTATCCGTTATTGCTTAATATCGTTCCTTTTCACTTTTTAGGTCTCTTGAAGGCAAAATGCTGGAATGGCACTTATTTGGACGAAAAGGCGCGAATATACAAAGAAAATGGCCAAAGTCAGAATCGAGACACTCAAAGCTGCTGAAAACAGAAGGCGACGGCGTCAGGTGTTAATTGGGACGCCGTCGGAGGATTTTTGTGACGATACAGAAGCCAAAAACCCTATTTTCAAGTGACGACGTCGGGCTTTAAAAGAGTAGGCCGTTGCTACTCAGACGGCCTAGATGCTACCCAGACGACGTCAGAAGCTGAAGAGGACGGCGTCACAGACATAAGGTGACGCCGTCGCAAGGTTAACGTGGCTAATTTATTTGTGTGTTTGATTATTTGTCTTTGATTATTCAATTACTTACATCAAGATAAGTATTTACTTCATCAATTCAATTATGTCTTTGATTATTTGTGTGTATGCTTGCATGTTCTCCATGTCCGGCTAATTTATTTGTGTGTTTGCTTAGGGAGTATGAAACTTAATTATTAAATATTGATTGGTTGTTTCTTATCTTAGTTGATTAATGATCTAGTAATGCGATAGGTCATTCGTTGTGTACTTAATGCTTGATTCATCTTTGTGAACCTTAGAATATAATCACCTGAGTAGTTGTAAGCTAAACCATCCAAAGAGTGCCTTAGAGTAAGAGTTTATTTTCCCTAGTGGGTTTTGTAGACGAGACCCTTTGGTAAGTTCAAAGAGTTAGGGAGAAACGCATACCCTACAACTTTAGACACACAACGCAACTAAGAATAGGACGTGACAACTCAACCATCGATAGGAGATAATTAAGGAGTAGTAAAACCTAAGTAAACACATCTTTAAACCATCATACGAGCACACATTAATTAGACATAGACTACCACCTTAGTTTAGATAATTAGATAATAGTAGAGTAATCGATAGAAATACCAACCCCCCAAATCCAATACCCGAGATTCGTACTTTTCAATTTCCTAAAAAAACATAAAAAAGATAAAAAATAATCTTCCTCAACCTTAACCTTAGCGTAGTAACTTCTCACTAGCATTCCTATTCCCCTAGAGAATGATATCAATACCCGTGGCTTACCCTAATACTACACTACAACGATTAGGTTCACTGCCTAGGGTGTTGAAAAACTTGCTCGACGAAAAGGAAGTTCCTTTGACCCCGAACGCGCTGAGTAAGCGTATCAAGTTTTTGGCGCCGCTGCCGGGGAATAGAATAGCTAGTTAGTAGTCCACCTCGTTTAGGTTCTTTGCTTGATTCCTATCAAGTAAATTTTTTCTCATTTTTAGCTTCCTCTTAGTCTATCCCCCTTCTTCGTGACCTTTGTTCGTAACACCCATCACTTTTCATCATGGAAGATGATAACCAACCACCACTCATCAACCCACCACCAAATGACTCGCCAAGAGCCCGTACCCTTGGTGAATACTCAAGACCAAGCCACCTAGGCTATAGGAACACCATTGAGCTTCCCGACCAAGCCCAAACTACGGCCCTGCGATCCGACACCATACGGTTGGTGCAAAACGGATGTGCATTCCATGGACTTCGTTCCGAAGATCCAAATTAGCATCTGAGGGATTTCCTCAAAATTTTCGATTCCATCGACCTTGATGCTACTACTCGGGAGACCACGCGCCTGCGTCTCTTCCAATTCTCTCTACGGGACCAAGCTAGTAATTGGCTTGAGCGACTTCCCGCCGGCTCCATCTCAAGTTGGGATGATCTTACCTCTCGCTTCCTTGCTCAATTTTTCCCACCGGGGAGAACCACTAAGCTTAGGAATGACATCTTGATGTTCCAACAACGTCAAGGTGAATCTCTCTACGAAGCATGGACCCGATTCAAGGACTTACTTCATAAAGTCCCTCATCACGGCATTGATCTTTGGCTCCAAGTCCAAATCTTTTATGATCATGTCAACTTCCCCACTAAGTGATCCATTGACCAAGCGGCCGGTGGAAAACTTAGTGATCTCACCGCGGAAGAATCATGGGGTATAATAGAGGACCTTGCCCTCTACGAAAACGAAAGTTGGGATGACCCCCGTGAGCTACCTAAAACCGTCAAGGCAATCTCTTTGCCTTCCATCAACTCACAACCTTCCGACCGTAGGATGATCGAACTTGAAGATCAAGTTAAATTCCTCATGAGTTCCTACGAAAATGCTAAGTCTTCACACCATGTGAACAAAGTTTCTTCCTCGTGCGAGCCATTTTGTGATCCTCATAACACACGTACTAGCACCCGATCCCTCGAACACGCTTCCGTTGACTACGCATCCTCGCGTATTAATGGAGCGGGAGGAAGATTCCCTACAACACCCGGACCTAGGAATTTCAATGAAACCCGTGAGGCATGGAAAAGCAAGCCCGACTTCGACTGGGGACAAACCAAAGAATTCACCTCTAATGATTTCTCATGGCCCCCACCTAACGGTCCTAACCAACAAAACATCGAAGGGATGTTGCAAAACCTAGTTGCATCCCAAGAAACCCAAATGGCTAAGCTCTCTGACCGCTTTAACCATCAACAAGCCGAGATGGATAGGAAGATAGACAACCTTTTGAAAGCCATAGCCAATAGTGATAGGAAGGTTAGTGCTATCTCAACTTCCGAACCTTCAGGTATAGAGATTAAGGATCCAAGCAAGCTAACTAAGCACGTTCAATTCGTCAATACTATCGCCTTAGTGAAACCTGATAGAACAGATGACGAAGAGGACCATACGCTTGTGAATAATGAAACACCCGAGGAAGTAGATGAAGTAGACATTGACTATTTCAACAAACTTCCTACGGAAGAAGAACTATCTCGCCACCCTCACTTAGTGCGTGACCTCCGTCACATGTATGTTAGGAAAAGCCCTAGAGTCAAGTTTGGGAACCCTTGGAATCTTAACATACCATGTTGCATAGGACACCTTTTTGTGGCAAAGGCCTACATTGATCGCAAATCCCCAATCAACATAATGACTAGCACCTACTACAATTGGCTAATGAAGAAGCCTATCCCAACTAGGCAAGACCCCGATAATCCTAGGGATAAGTGCAATTTTCTTGGTAGAGTTAAGGGATTGCCCGTCTATGTAGGTAGTTTCACGTTCCCTACGGACTTCATAATTGTGGATGATATTAGCACGGCCATAGACTCTAGCTTGTCCCACGTTATTCTAGGAAAACCTTTCATAGAAAGCACCGGGATGACCTATGACCCCTCGTTAGGAGTAGTATGATTCAAGGATGAGACCGACGACATAGCTTACCAAATGCCGTTTAAGATTGAGAAGTTTTCATCACTCTCTAATGATGAAAAGGAACTTAAGCTGTCGGTCTATTATAGGAATGATAAGGATAGGGAAAAGGGAGTATATTATGTTATGGCTAAGATTTTCGGGTTCTATAAGGATTGTTTGAACTTAGGACCGAAATATAGGACCGAGTGGGGAGAGGACGAACTCTTAGAGAGGTGCATCATAGGACACTTCTACAACATGGAATCCCCCGGTAGAGACCGTCAAGAGGGCGGTAATGAGAAAACGTAGGAGCACGACTACGAGTCTAGCTATAAGACTCTTAAATAAAGAAAAGCGCTTCGTGGGAGGCAACCCATGCTTAATTGTTTGCTTGTTAGTGTCATATACCTTTTATTAATTGTTTATCCCCATGTTTAAATTTGTAAAAATGCTTTATTTTGTTTTTAACCTCGTCTTAATTGCATATAAAGGTATTTTACATGAGGGATAAGTGTAGGGAGGATTACACACGTTTTCAAAAGAAACGTAAACATGAGAATAACAATTAACCAAAAGATATATATGTTTGTTTGTTCGAGTCAAATGCTTGTATCGAGTCATAATGGATGTTTTTGCAGAAATTTTTCCAAATTCTAAAGATGTAAATTTTCCAGAATTTTTTTCAGAAAATCGCAGAGCAGTTTTTGTCAGGATAACCTGACGTCGTCAGGATTGCAACCTGACGGCGTCAAGAAGGAGTAAAAACATCAGATCACTTTTTCTCGTTTTCTGAGCTACTTATAAATTTTTGGAATTTTCCAGGTCTTAATTTTCTTAGAAATTCTGTAAACATCCATTCCACAAGCATTATATCCTAGTTTAAATCGAGTCTTATATATATTATTACTGCCGATTTTACGCGAAGGTTTCGTGTGTTTTCTTCAAGTGTGCAGGTTTAGTTTGTCAAGAAGAAGTTACACAAGATTGAAAGGAGCTTTTCACGCAATAATTCTTCTTGGAAAGGATTTAACCACCACTTTACACGGATCCTACCGAGCTAATCAGGGGAGTATTAGTTTCTTTCGTTTTTGATTACCTTCTTTTATCATAACTTTGATACTTTCGGGGAACATTGGGGACAATGTTCAGTTTAAGTGTAGGGAGGGAAAATAAAACGGGAACTTTGAAACTATGCTTATCCTTGATTATTTGCTTTGTCCAATTGTGATTGTGTAATAAACCATGAGAAAATGTCGGTTAGGGTAATTTGGCACCAAATTTAAAATTTTTTCATGACATATAGGAGTAGGCCATTAGTCTTAACAAAAGCGTCTCACGGATAGGAAGTTATATGACTAGCACAAAAACCCTTTACCACCCAAATTCCACCCAAAATGTGAGGATCGCCCTTAGATTAGTAGGAATTAAAAGCATTCATCTTCAATGCTTAGAGTGTGAATCGGTAGTATATTTGATTCTAGAACTTGTTTTGTGATGCATTCCGAGATCGCAAGTGAGACTACACTTGTGTAGTTAGGAATAACTAAATGATAAGAAGCATTAGGATAACCCTTGTTTGATACCCGTAATATAATTACTTCTTCCACATCGGTTGAGTAATTCCCCCACACCCTTTGCGTTGTGCTCATCTTTAGTAAACGATACCCCTAGTTAACCCCTCAGAGCCTATCCTTTTCGCGGTTCTCGTGATGTTTCGGTTTTTCCGGAATATCAATGAAGAGCATTGTTTACACCCCACCCCCAAATATACACCCAAATCGCCTTAGCCTACCCCTTATGCACTCACTTTTAGTGCAAATGTTTGTTATCACCCTTAACCCTTAGTTCAATTATCTGGTTGCTTGCATGAGTTGCTAAGTCGAGTCATATCCTTTGTATACAGTTTTGGGACGATTGGGATTCATGGGAAAAGTTAAAGTTTATGAAATGACGGGAAGGGAACGTTAAATTCAAATTCCCTTTGTTTGCGTAATAATGTACCCCAAGTGTTTTGATCTTTTCAATTCGGGTCAAATTAGTGTTAGAGTAATAAAAACTCAAGTGTAGGGAGGTGCCTATAAATCCCTATCATTTTGATGTTACCGTAGAGGATGGTAGAGTAAAAGTGTAAAAAAAAAAAAAAAAAAAAAAAAAAAAAAAAAAAATCGAAAAATAATAGAATAAGAGAAAAAGAAAAAAAAATAGAGTGTAAAAAAAAAATACCGGCTACCATCCTACATCTATCCTTTAAATTTATGTTTGTTTATTTCCGTTACCTAGAGTTTTAGAGTGTCGAGTCTTGGCTTAGCAACGCCATTTTTCGTATGCATTTAACATAGAGATTTTTGACTTGCCACCACTAAATAGCCTATCCCACCAAACCCTTATTTCCCTACCGTAAGCCTAACATTACAACCCTTTAAAAGACCTCTTTGATAGTCTTTCCTAGGTGCTTACGCCAAAGCGATGGAGGTTTGATCTATTCTCAAGCCTATGGTAATCTATGTACTAGGACCGGTTAATGAGTGTTTATCTTCCATTTCCTATTTGTTATATTTCATATATACACCCGAGAGAGATGTGAGTATCCAAACACCCCATGTGAGGTGCTAGTATGTAATTTCCGTGCTTGTTATGACTTTTGCGGGGCTTATATGTGTTGTTGACCGTTTTAAATCAATGCTTCATGACCCCTAACTTATAAATTAATTAGCTAAAAGCACATTTGCTTGAGGACAAGCAAATAACAAGTGTAGGGATATTTGATAAGGTTTTAAAAGGTACCATTTTGAGGAGTCGTTTAAGCCCTTATTTGATCACTTTTGTATCCGTTATTGCTTAATATCGTTCCTTTTCACTTTTTAGGTCTCTTGAAGGCAAAATGCTGGAATGGCACTTCTTTGGACGAAAAGGCGCGAATATACAAAGAAAATGGCCAAAGTCAGAATCGAGACACTCAAAGCTGCTGAAAACAGAAGGCGAAGGCGTCAGGTGTTAATTGCGACGCCGTCAGAGGATTTTTGTGACGATACAGAAGCCAAAAACCCTATTTTCAAGTGACGACGTCGGGCTTTAAAAGAGTAGGCCGTTGCTACTCAGACGGCCTAGATGCGACCCAGACGACGTCAGAAGCTGAAGAGGACGGCGTCACAGACATAAGGTGACGCCGTCGCAAGGTTAACGTGGCCAAGACGAAACCCTAATGACGGCGACACGACGGCGTCACAAAACATAAGGTGACACCGTCGCATATGTAATATTATATATAGAATCCGAATTTTTCAGTTTTAGGAGAGTCTTTTTGGAGTGAAAACCTAAAACCGAACCAAGGGTGTCTTGTACAGTATTTTAGGGTTCCAAACCCTATCTTACATCAAGATAAGTATTTACTTCATCAATTCAATTATGTCTTAGATTATTTGTGTGTATGCTTGCATGTTCTCCATGTCCGGCTAATTTATTTGTGTGTTTGCTTAGGGAGTATGAAACTTAATTATTAAATATTGATTGGTTGTTTCTTATCTTAGTTGATTAATGATCTAGTAATGCGATAGGTCATTCGTTGTGTACTTAATGCTTGATTCATCTTTGTGAACCTTAGAATATAATTACCTGAGTAGTTGTAAGCTAAACTATCCAAAGAGTGCCTTAGAGTAAGAGTTTATTATCCCTAGTGGGTTTTGTAGACGAGACCCTTTGGTAAGTTCAAAGAGTTAGGGAGAAACGCAGACCCTACAACTTTAGACACACAACGCAACTAAGAATAAGACGTGACAACTCAACCATCAATAGGAGATAATTAAGGAGTAGTAAAACCTAAGTAAACACATCTTTAAACCATCATACGAGCACACATTAATTAGACATAGAATACCACCTTAGTTTAGATAATTAGATAATAGTAGAGTATTCGGTAGAAATACCAACCCCCCAAATCCAATACCCGAGATTCGTACTTTTCAATTTCCTAAAAAAACATAAAAAAGATAAAAAATAATCTTCCTCAACCTTAACCTTAGCATAGTAACTTCTCACTAGCATTCCTATTCCCCTAGAGAACGATATCAATACCCGTGGCTTACCCTAATACTACACTACAACGATTAGGTTCACTGCCTAGGGTGTTGAAAAACTTGCTCGACGAAAAGGAAGTTCCTTTGACCCCGAACGCGCTGCGTAAGCGTATCAGTTCCTTTCCCAGTAATTCTTCCTCCATTGGGATCATTCCCAAATGCAACTCTTCCTCCACTAATAGATCTAAAATCAGACAGAATATCCTTGTCTCCTGTCATACTTCCAGAACAACCACTATCTACAATCAAATGATCTTTAAGCTCCTCCTCTAGGTTGCCCTGCACAAAGATTTAGAGAGTTAATTTCTTTTAGGAACCCAAGCCATTACTGACTTGTGTTCCCCTTGTGGAGTTACAAACTCAAATTCTTTGAGTATGTAATTTCCACTGTTTTTCAAAACATGATCCAGGATTATCTTTTGATTTTTAGCATGTGGATTTTCAAAACTTTCTGGATTTTCAACAGAACTCTCTTTTGCAAATTCATTCTCTTTTTCTTGTATTATGAAAACATTTGATTCACTTTTTGTTGAAAGTACTGTTTGTCCCTTAGCAGTACTTTCTCTCTTAACCCATTCAGTTTTAACACTTGGTTCCTGTGATCTAGATCCCCTATGTGAATTGTAGTACCTTCTAGGTTGATAGTAATGAGATCTCCCAGGATTCCTATTCCAAGTGATATTCGCAGTACCTTAGTTTGACTGAGAAGTACTTAGAGAAGTTACTGCTTGTGAAGGTACTGGTGGTTTAGAAAAAGGTCTTCTCTGGTAGGGGTACCTATGATCTGATGAGAAGTTACTGTGATTGACCCTATTAAAATTATTCCAAACTGGTTTGTTTTCTCTAGGTTTCTGGTTAGCAGATCTGTTCTTTGGAAATTTTCTAAGATATTCTGAGTGATGTTCACAATCCTTGATTAAATGAGTAGGACTAAAACAGACAAAACACAGTTTTTCACCCATACTTCCAAAGTGACTTCTTCTATGTCTACGACCAAAACTATTGTGCCTTCTAGGTGAATGATTAAATCTGTTTTGACCAAATTTATCCCAAAAAGGTTTAGCAGTACTGTTTTGAAAAGGTTTTCCTGAAGGTACTGCTTGTGGAGCAGTACTTTGAGTAGAAGGTATTGCTTGACTTTGAAAAAAAATTTCAACAGTTTCTTTTGGGGTTTCAGACCTAGATTGACCAATAAGCTTCTTCCTAAACTTTAGACTGTCTACACCAAAACGTGAAACATCAGGTCTTATGGGTTGATGACTACCAACTGGATGTGGAACAGCATGATAACCTCTGTCTTTCTTATACTCAGAAGGTGATTCACTAATTGAACCCTCATTACTAGATGTGTCTACATAATTAATGAGTTCATCATCACTAGTGGTTACATCCTCAAAATCACCTTCATCCTTATCACTAGATGTGTTTTCTTCTATGTTATCAAAATCCATACCAAAACCTAATCCAGTTCTAATGTATGCTCTCCTTTGTTTTTGAACATAAGTAACATGTGACAGACCAGATTCTTTCCAGGCATCAAACTTTGCTAACACATCATCTCTCTCCTTAGTGAGTTTCTCAATTTCAGCAATTTTACAATTTAGTTTCCATTCACTGAGTTTTAACTGATAATCCTGTTGTTCATATTTTTCAGCCCAAGCCATTTCATTATTTTCATGTGTTAATATTTTAGCTTCCATTGACTCTAAGGTTATTTTATAACTTGCTACCTCAGACCTAGCCTTAACACAATTATCTCTTTCAAACACATAATTATTTAGCAGTTTTTGATAGAAATCATGACAATTTGAGCATACCTCAGAGATAGGGGTTGAACTTGGTGAAGTAGCTACCATTGCAAGTAGAACAGGATCATCTTCACACTCCAAGCTCCAGTCAAATCCTCCATACCCATCTCCAGATTCCAAAGCAGCATGATCAACTTCCTCATCAAAAACAGTGCTCCAGTCCAATTCTTCTACCGAATCTTCAACTGCTTCTTCCACTGCTACCATACAATAAGTCACTGGTTCATCATCAAACTCTTCACTCCAGTCAACTTCTGACAAATTCTCTTGAGCAACCAAAGCCTTTGTTTCAGTAATGGGGATTTCTTTTAGCTCCAGCTTTGGTTTCTCAGTCATCCTGTTTGCTTGATACTTACCAAACCTACACTCCCTTGCAAAGTGTCCAGTCTTTTGACAATTGAAGCATTCAATTTTGGATTTGTCAAAATTGATTCCCTGTTTTGGTTTGAAGTCAATGCTCTTTCCTGTTTTCTTCATGTATTTCTTGATCCTTGCAGTGATCAAAGCAACTTGCCACCTAATATCAATCTCTTCTAAAGCATCCTCATCAATCTGGGAGAGATCTTCTTCGTAAACTACAGGTAAACTAGCTTGTTGTGCAAAGAAGGAGCACACAACTTCATCTGAATGCATAGTAGTAGGTGGTGGGGTTTGCTGAGCATAGGTGGGAGCAGCATACGAGACAGTACTTTGAGTCACAGTACTTTGAGTTCGAGAAGCAGTACTTTTGGTGGAAGTACTGCCCCTCTTTTCAGATGATAGAAAAGCAATACTGTGAGACTTAGAACTTGGTTGACCATTCATCTCATGCTCATATACCTTCAGATGATTATAGAGATCATCAAATTCCATGACATCCAAACCTGGTTGTCCTCTAATCATTGTAGCTATCACATGCCATGTAGATGGCAAACTCCTTAGAAACTCCAGATTAGCATCTTCAACTGAAACTTCTGCCTAGTATAACTCCAACATATTGAGGAGATTTTGAAACCTATCATATGCAGCATCAAGACTCTCTCTTTCACCTACAGTGAAAGTTTCAAACTGTTGCTTCAGCAGATTTCTGTGCATCTTCTTAGAAGCTTCATTCCCTCCAAATCTGGTCTTGAGAGCAGCCCAGAATTGCTTAGCATCTTTAGCATCATGTAACTTGAGAAGATGACCATCTGTAATGGCAGACAAGAGAATATTGAGTGCCTTCTCTTAATTCCTTAAGGTTGCTGCTGGTAAGACTGCCTTAGGTGCTTTAGGTTGTCCAAGAATGTCTACAGGTTCTGGAACAACTTCATTACCATTGACAATTACATTCCATAGAGCATGGTCTGTAATGGCAATGTACTGCCTCATCTTCATACACCATAGATCGTATTCACCCTTCTTGATGACAGGTATCCTCATTGAGGTGATGGAAGGTGGTGGAACAGAATCAGTCGACATCTTTAGGTTTAAGGGTTTCTTCTTAGTCAGAGTTTCCACACAAGCTCTGATACCACTTGTTGGATCGATGTACTCTAACCAAACTAACTTAAATAGCTTGTTAAGGTTTAATAACCTCGGATAAATCCTCAGTTATTAACAAAGAAACACTGAGCAAACTCTATTAAGTATGCGGAATTTACTTAACAAAGCTAAGAAGAATAACTTTAACTTAGAACGATTTTATTAATAACTCTAACTCTGCTTATTATGCAGATATTTAACAACTCTAATAATATCGAACTTCCCTCTAAAACTCTAATAAAATCACGTACATCTTATGCCAATCTAGGGGTCCTTTTATAGGCTCAAGGATACCCTAGTCGGTTTACAATTTGTATCCTTGTACGTCAAGTAATCTAACATAGAATATTCTAGAATTACAAAACTTTCTATAAACGATAAAACAGTTCTTTGTTCTTGCAGTACTTTGACTTCGTATGCAGTACTTTGACTTTATCATTTAGCAGTACTTTGATTAATCTTCAGTACTTTAACTGTTCAGCACTTTCATATCCCAACAATAAGTGTTAGCCGTAACTGGTATCCGAGCCTATAAATAGACGAAGTTTTCAACAATTATAGGCATCTCTTCTTTCCCAAACCTTTCTAGGGTTTGGGGAGATCAAATACAGAAGAAGAATCATGGTTTAGGGGTATGAATAACGAAGTTCTCGTCTACAATTTCCGTTGTATTTGAGTTTGAATTCCTTTTATATTTTTCTAGGTTTATATTATGAATTCATGTTATTAATTTAAGTTTGCATTTATGTTATTGATCTTCTCTTAATTTCTTTATAGACATTTACTAGTCTTGTCATAGATCGCTAGTCTTGGTAATATTATAAGCTTGTTAGTATCTAAAGGGCTAGAAGAATTGACCAACTGACCTTAGTGTTAGGTCACTAGTTTTACAACACAAGCTTATAGAGAAAGAGATAAGGCGATTGAACAAGTAAACAAGCACACACACACACACAATATTGTAACCGGTTATGCGTAGGAGGTGAGTGAAAGAATAACTTGAACAACCAACCTTCAAATGAAGGTTATTACAATGTATTTATAGGCAAGGAGCTAGGGCAACACTCCCTCTCCTTCCCTATTCCTTATTGGGCTTGGATCAAGCTTATGGGCCTTCTACATAAGCTTGACCTTAATCAAACATAAAGGCCATAACAAAGCTACCTATTACATATGAAATATAAATACTTGAAATACTGTTTAGGAGTGATTCCAACAATCTCCCCCTCTTGTGAGAGGAATTGCCTTGATTCAAACAATCTCACCAGTGTAGAGAGATAGTTATCTTTGAACGGTTAAGCTTCGACGTCATCTTTAACTTTGTTCTTTGATCATTTGTTCTTTGTGGTGAAAGTGATAGTATGTTGTTGTCTGCATCAGTCTGCCTTAGGTCTGCTTCGCTGCTTCAATGTCTCCACGTCATTCTTCAACATGCTCACACGCTCTATGACGTTGGAATTCAATACTGATGAAGTTCTCTAAGTCTTTAACTTTGTAGATTCTTTGGTTAGACGAAGAATCATTCTGACGATTGTGTTGCTTTTGAATAGAACTTCCATTAGTGATGATGTTGGCGTGAGCATGAGAAGAATCAGCACGATCATTCCGCTCCAGAGCTTCCATAAGAAGAAAACATTGCAAACGGTTAGAAATAAGCGGTTTCCGGCACTTACAAGTTTGAACTTCGAGAGTGTTAACAGCATAGTGTGAAAACACAACTCTAATTCTTACAAAGGCCGTTCCTGAACTGGAGTCCCACAAGTGAGATAACGCGATGTACCGAAGTACATCTACAGTTCAGATGAGTCGCTGAGGTACACCGAAGCATCACCTCACGACTGTAGACCGTTTGAGACACACTCCGCGTAATCCACGGGGAGTTACCGAAGCGACCTGCAGTCAGGGCTGTTTGATGTTGACCCTGGCAGGAGTTTCCATTCAATCACTGAGGATCACAGATGTGAACCTCTCATAAATGTTCTCGACAGATTGCTAAGATCTGTGAAGGACTCGATATGAACCACTGAATCACTGAAGACCTTATTGTTGATCAACAAGTGATTAAATGTCAAGTGTTCCTAAGAGATCTTTTGATGAATCTCGTGGCTCTAGACTCAACAGTGCGTTTTGGTTTTCCTGAGCGGAGACTAGGGAGAGGGTCTCCTTCTTCAATACCAGCGATCTCTAAGAGAAAGCCAATAGTTTATGTAGGGTTCCCTGTGAGAATGAAACAAGCTTCTGTTGAGAGAAAC
This sequence comes from Chrysanthemum seticuspe, assembly GCA_019973895.1. NCBI lineage: Eukaryota > Viridiplantae > Streptophyta > Magnoliopsida > Asterales > Asteraceae > Chrysanthemum > Chrysanthemum seticuspe. The sequence goes on from BPTQ01000005.1 coordinate 204,936,118, forward strand.
TTAAGTGGCTAAGAAGGTTTAGTGCATGCGTCACTGGGTCCATGACGACTTTTAATCTTCAATACCGGTGTCACTAAGTGACAACCAGTAGCATATGAATTGAACCCGGTGTCTGCCCTAAGTTGAATAATCTGGAGGGCTATTTCTTTTCACCCTTTTCTTTACATTTCTTTTTGATTCTTCAACTCCTTCTTTCTCCGATTCTCATTTTCTCCTTTTTACAATCTTTCCTAAGGACTTCTAACACTAACTAATGGTAGTGTCCTTGGGTAGATCCCTCCGGCTCTGGCGGATCATAGGACGGTTATTCCTAACCTTAGTCACCTTATAACTCCATGACTAACCTATGTTTGCCATTATAACCACTGTAAGTTAAAATATCTCTCAAAGAGTTTGTAAATGAAAGACATGTTTGAACCACAGTGAGAGATAAGTTTTTGCATAAATACTCCCCCTCCACATGTGCTTAATAGTTTTGATGGTTAAACGCACAGTGAGGAAAGAGCGCGCACTTTATGAATTGATCCACTAAAGATAGACAATCTCCCGCGAGACACGGTTACGTTGAATAGTTAAAGAGTTACATTGTCAGTTTTTAGGTGACAACTAGCTCTAATAACTACCTTGAAGGTGTAGACAAACCTCGAAAGGTTGTCATACCCGTCAGAGTTCATGTCTATCAAGAGCTTCTCGAATGGTACCTTCTACTAAGACGAGTCCTTTGCTAGACACGTTTACATCACTAGCGAACTAGCTTGAAATTATTACCCGTCCAGGACAAGTCTTTTCGAGTTACAAACAGTTTAGTACCGTCAATTCGTTGGTTAAGTCTGAGGTACACGGATTCATTTGCATTCAGCACAACATATTTCTTATCACACAAATTTTCTCCCCCTCAAAAATGGCATATAAAAAATGTTATTTTTGAATGGTTGAGAATAAATATGACCATTTTGAGTGTTTGTGGGAAGAGTGACCACTGTGAACAATTTGTGAACAAAGTTTTGAAATCAAATACTCCCCCTCAACTTGTAATATAAACGGTTGAGGTTTTGAAAAATTCATATGGGGAAGTACTTGTCTTTTTGAGCAAAACCTTGAATAATGAAAGGTTTGATAGGTTTTACTCAAAAATAAGAAGCTTTCGCTCCTTTTATAAGGATTGTGGCACTGAGGCGTACCACAGGGTCCTTTCTTGACAATTGCGGGTTGTACACTGTTATGTGTGCACAAGCCATACACATATATATAATCATACATCCAAAATCATATGAAGGAAACAATTCAAGGGGTACCAGGAAGTGCAGTGATGTTCCCAGGAGTGCGCACAGGGCGTTGAAAGCCGGTGATGTTTATCCTGGGTCTACCACCAACATAGCTCTCCAGGCGTCTGAACTGATCCCTTCTGAACAACCGTTCATCAATCATGGTGATGATCCTTCTCACATCCCTTCTATCCTGAGAGTTCCAGCGCTTAGGATTCCCAACCTTCAAGCGTATATCCTTCAATCTGTACGCCAATCCATCCCTAACCATCTTCAAGGTATGATCCCCGAATTTATGGAGCTCACTACACGCCATTAAGCAGTTTCTGCGAAGTTCACTGCGGTAAACAATGCCGAAAGGTTTGCTGATGAGCGTAAGTTGTTTGAGCTGGTTGATGTCAGGAAGATCAAGCTGTGGTGGAGTGAAGTTTACACGTTTCTGATATGATTCAACAGCCATCTGGATATCTTCGACACGTTCTTTGATCACAATGCGTCTAATGAAGATGAGAACTGACTTGATAAATTCACGTTGAATTTCAGTCGAGAATTGTCTCATACGACCCTGTACTTTGGCAAGGTACATGTCTTCGATGTCGTTGAGTGACAAGTTCTCAAAGTCAGCCTCTGAGAATTCATAGTCTTGTTCATCTTGTCGTTTGACTATGATATTCTTCAAGAATGTGTAGTCCCATTTAGACTTGAGATCAATGTGTTTGATGGCCACGATGTTCTTTGAGCAATACACTTCATGTTGAGACTTCTGAACCAGGCAGCTTCTGTAGTAGATTCTTCGGCGTTCAGGCCAATGATGAATCCCATACAGTGCATCTTGGTCGTATGCTTGCACTTTGTCAGAAAACAAGTGATTTGCACGTTCCTCGATAGCTATGCAGTTAGAGTAGGTAGCTGCTGGGAATGGAAGAGTTAATGATGTAGCGTATTTTCTTGAACCATCGCCACCATGGAGAAGAAATTCCAGGTCTGTGTTGAAGAAATATCTGAAGGGAATCCTTGGTTCATCTGGTTGGCCGATTGTTGGTAGAGGTTTGGTCCAGTCAGTGTAGTATGGAGGGTTGTTCCGTTTAGTGAAGTCGATGTTTGCTTCTGGGTTGAGCCAATCCATGTTGTTAGACATGGCTCGAGCAATGTTTTCAAGGTGATATTCAACCTCGATTGCACTTTCCGAGCTGTTTTTCAACAGAAGGAATGCTACATTCTTGATGCGCTTCAACTCGGATTTCGTCATCTTCTTCACACGGAATCTTTCTTGCAAGATTTTTGCATGCTCCAAGGTACTACCGTCTACCAATTCTTGACCTTCTTCAGGGTAGGGAGTGTCGTTAACAAGAGTAGAAAACCATTCAAATTCTGCGGTTGTATCGTCATCTAGCCATGATACGACATCTGGCTGAGTCGTCTTTTTCTTGCTTTTAGAAGGCTTTGATGATGATTCGGGTTTCTTCACTTGTTTGGGAGAGGAGGGTTGTTGTTGGGGCTCAAGGACCTCTTCATCGTCACCACCCGTATACTCAAAGTGATCACCAGTTTTCTGAGTCAAGGGTGGTAACTCGGAATCGTCCCGAGGTTTATCAGTGGAAGACCGTGGTGGAGAAGACTTTTGTTGTGCAGGAATTGGTTTTGGAGGAGGTGGCATCGAGGAGGATTCACCAGACATCTTTTGACGTTTAGCCTCGTCAGTCTTATCCTGATCCTGATCATCATCGTCTCTATGACGTTTAGGCCTCTCAGCTTCTTCTCGGCATGCAGAATTAAGTTGGAATGCCAGCAATGCTTCTAACAGTTTGCTTTCATGAGAGGCAAGCATTGCGGAACGTTTAGACAGTTGTGCGACCAGTCGATCAACTAATTCAGCGTCTGAGAAGATTTTGGGATCAACAGGATTGATGCTGACATACATCGGTGTTGACTTCATCGCCTGTTTGGCCAGGTGTAACAGGTTTGGATAGAGTTGTCTGGTAAACATCTCCTGTGTAAGTCTAGGAACGTTGTCACGAAGGTACCTGTTTGTGTAACCTTCAATCATTTCGTTTAGTTGCTCACGGCGATGACTCTTCATGAATTCCTGCACAAACTTCCTTTCCTTGTTCCTCTTTTCGTTCTCTCTATATATATGCTGTATGTGATCAGCAAAGAAATTCAGCTTCTTGTTAAGAGCGTTTTTCTTTCTGACTTCCTTGACAGCTTTTTGAATCCGTTCATGAGCTTGAGAAACCCAAGATTTTGGTTTCTTCACGGATTTGGATGAGGATTTTGTTGATTTCGTTGATGGTGGTTGAGATGAACGTGAAGAAGAATCGGATGAAGAGGAGATGTGAGGAGACGCTGGGTCCTTCGGCGGTTCAGACGTTTCCATCCGTGTATGTGTCGGACTATCCAGAAGAAAATCGTCATAGTCAGACTCTCTATCCTTCTTCTCCTTCTCAGTTTCAAGATTATCAAACTCAATAGTGTCTTTCACAGGCTGTTCTTGTTGCAAAAGGGTGGTGGTACCAGCTCCCGTATCGGGTTGATTAACCGCATCAGGAGATGGTTCGGAGGGAGCAGCACTACTAGTTCCTCCGGGTCCACCCATTTGCTCATTAGCAAATTTTTCAGCTTTGTGTGCATGTCTAAGTTGATGCAATTTCTTTCTGTAAGCTGTCTCCAGTGGTTCTCCTTCACTTTCTGAGCTTTCAGCATCATAAGGTACAAGTACCGGAGTCTTTCCTTTACCCTTATCATCTTGAGGACTTGGAGGTTTCTGTACTTTTGGAGTGTCGGACACATCCTTTGCTGTTTCAGAGAAGAGAACCTCCTCATCTGTATCTGTATCTTCAGAACTTACGTCCTCAAGCTGTTGTTTCGGTTCAGGTTTGGGTTTAGGAATGGGAGTAGCTTCCTGTACGGGAACAAACCGTTTTCTCGGAGGGTTTCGTTTGGGAAACTTCCTTTGTGACTCTGAACTTGTAACACTTCCAGCACTTCCTCTTCTAGTTCTCCGAGTAGGTGTACCAGAAGATCTTTCATCGAGGTGACCAACCTTGCCTTGTCTTACTGCTTCCAGATACCTGTTGTACGTTTCGAGCTTTCTGACATCTTCAGTTAGCAGGTAATCTGGTAACACCGCGCCCTGTTTCTTTGTAGACGATTCCTTCATTCTGATGGTCAGAATAGGTTCAGTCAACATGTCGTGATTGTCAGGGTCATTGAGCCTCTTGGGAATATCAGAATGTAGTCCAAGTGCTCTCTGGATCAACAATTTGGTATATCTGATGTAGGGAATCTTTGAGCCAAGTTTGTTGAGAAATGACATCATGTCATCCCAAATCAGAGCTTCAATAGCGATGTGTTTCATGTTGACAAATGCCTAAAATATTTGCAGTTCTATGAGCTTAGGATGCTCATAGCCACTATCACGATCAGAAATAGACTTGGTGATGATCATGTAGAGCGTTCTCCAAGGTTGAGGAATACTCTTGAGCTCTACGTGAGAGTGTTTGGTGATTACTCCTGTAGCCTCATCATAACCGATATCGATTAAGAATTGGAGAGTGAGCTCTTCAGTAGGTGTGGCATAAAGTTTGTCTGGTTCGACTTCAGGAATTAAGAGAACAGCCCTTAAGTCTGCAGGTGTAATGGTGATTCTTTTGTGATTCAGAGTCACCGTCACAGCAGTCCTTCCTTTGACCCTTTCCATGGTGTTCCAGAACTGTTGGATATAGATCTCAGGAACTGTTGCAGAATGTGTGAGCATGTTCTGATATGGATGAGTCCTCAGAATGTCAATAGCGATTAAGCATGAAGACTCAGAGCAAGTGAGAGTGCTGAAGTCAACTCGGAGATTATTCTTTCCAATCTTCATTGGGTAGCCATTAGGGTAGATGTCAGCAATGGAGAGAACATTTGGTGCATCCATGTTTGGTTGAGCAGCCATGTCGTGATCTGAAATAATATTAGCCAAAAGAACCAACATATCGAAAGACATAATGTTAGTCAACAGAAGGTCTTATTGTCTAGTTATTTAATGTACAACGTCAATGATTGTTACGAGTCCTAAGTCACTTGTATGTCCAATAGTCTAATGACGTCGTGAAATGTTTCGTGAGTTAGTTAACTTTAAGTTTTAAAGCTTATGTTATCACTTATTGTTCACAACATATCAAACGTTTTGGTTTATTAGTGACATTATTGGATTCGTGACGTTATGATAAGTTTATTAACAAGTTTTGTACACGTAACAATTCATAATGAAGGTCAAAAATGGCTTAAGCGTAGGATTGACAAAGTTACGCGTAAACAGTCGTGACATACGCGTAGGCGAAAGCTTATGCGTAGGATCCTTTCTTATGCGTAAGAAATGTTACGCGTAGGAAAAAAGGGGACCTTACGCGTAGAGCTTACGCGTAGGCGTATAAAAACCTTACGCGTAAGGCTTACTCGTAAGAGTAGACCTTATGCGTAGAGGTCACTGTTTACGCATATCCTTCACAGGATACGCGTAGTCCCACTGTAGAACCTTACGCGTAATAGTTATGCGTAGGTTTTATTTTACGCATAACATCACTACGCGTAGGGTAATCCTTATGCGTAGAGAGTCTTATGACCTTGATTCTGAGTGATTAAGCGTAGCAAAGCCTGAAATAAAGTTATCAACTCATCAATGTTCACACAAACAACAATTTATCACAGATAACAACATCCTAGTCCATGTAAACAGTTACGCGTAGAATCACATACGCGTAGTCTAAACCCTAAACTTACGCGTATGAGATTTAGCCATGGGATGAACATCATATTGATTCTGGTAGTTCTAAGAAGTCCATAAAGTAGTTTTATCCAAGTTTTAACATCAAATAAGCCTTGAATCAAAAATACCCAATTTATATGAACTTGAACCCTAATTTTCGAATTAAGTATCATAGTTGTTTCTGGGTGGTTTCTGGGTTTACATGTGTTCAATTGAACTTGAAAACAACCTTATATGACTATCTTTTATACCAAAAACCTTCACATTTGAAAAGACCCAATTCTACGCATAAACCCTAAATCTCAAATACACTCAATTCGTGTGTCTAGGTGCGTTTTGATGTTTAGAAAAGTATTATAGATGATATTAAATCATTTTGACACAATCCTTTTTAACTTCAAACACATAAACAAGATTATGTGTTCATACGCATACGCGTAGAACTCAAAATCACCCATAGGTTAAAATCAAGCCGTTAACTTTCAAAATGGTTTAAAACCATTGTTTGTAATCTTGTTATGAACACACAAACACTTACAAAATGAAGATCTGAGACACGCAATTCTTGAATGATTTTAGGCGTAGGATTTGAAGGTTTTTAGCAATAAATATGGTTAGAATGGTAGGTGGGGTATTTTATTGAAAAATACTTTCGGATTATGACAGTTTCAGTCCCTCCACCTTTTCCTTTTTCAACCAAAGCCTTTTAACTTCCATTTAGGTTACCAAACAAAGATTTTTGAGAAAGAATCATGACGACACTCCCCCTCGGCTTGATAAATTTAAACGGTTTAAGAATTTTAGTCCGAGGAGTGTCATTGAGCCAGAAAGTCCACCATCATTTGTATAACGAAACAACCGAGATGTGATAACATGCAAGTACACTTATGTTTTGAAACGGTTAAGCGATAAATTTCTCCCCCTCAACACTTGATCGAAAAAATACTGAATTTTGAAAGATAAAAGTGTTGACGGAAGAAATGTACTTGCCATGTTTAAAGAAAATAGATGAGGAGAATATTTTTGGTGTTTTATCAGGTTTTATATTTTTGTATTTTGTTTTTGAAAGATTTTATTTATTTACAAAAGATGTTTTGGTGTTTGACAGGTTTTTAAGACGGTTTTAAGAGGTCATCCAGTTCCTCTTGAGTCAAACACCTCATACCAATTCGGTGGATCAACTCATTAAACCTAGCGGGAGGCAAGGCTTTGGTGAGCAGATCTGCCAATTGGTATTCAGTACCCACAAAATATAATTCAACGGTACCCTGTTCCACATGATCCTTGATGAAATGATGGCGTAGATCGATGTGCTTTGATTTCGAGTGCTGAACTGAGTTGCACGAGATTGCAATGGCACTCCGATTGTCGCAGTACATTGGGATTCTGTCAAATACATAACCATAGTCTTTGAGTTGTGTTCTCATCCAAATGACTTGAGCACAACACGCGGACATAGCTACATATTCTGCTTCAGTTGATGACAGTGATGTACAATCCTGCTTCTTTGATTGCCAAGACACCAGTTTATCACCGAGAAATTGTAGTGCTCCTGAAGTACTTTTCCTTGAGTCTAGGCATCCTGCGTGATCAGCGTCTGAAAAAGCGATTAGTTCAAAACCAGAATCCTTCGGATACCAGATCCCCAAATTAATGGTTCCCTTGATGTATCGGAGGATTCTTTTAGCCTCAGAGAGGTGGGTTTCAGTTGGTCGCGACTGATAACGGGAGCATAGATAAACGGCAAAGACAATGTCAGGTCTGCTAGCTGTTAGATACATGAGAGACCCAATAATACTTCGGTATTTGGTAGGGTCAACCAATTTCCCATGTAAATCAGCATCTAATTTCTTGGTATGAGCCATTGGTGTGGCATAGGTATCACAGGTATTCATTCCAAATTTGTTTAACAATTCAAGGGCATATTTGGACTGACTCAAGAAAATACCACGGGGTGATTGATGAACTTGCAGTCCTAGAAAGAACGTAAGTTCACCCATCATGGACATTTCAAAATTTTTCTTCATGAGTTTTGCAAAAGCGATTGAAAACTTGTTATGTGTTGACCCAAAAATGATGTCATCCACATAAATTTGAACAATTAAGATGTGTGCCCCGTGATATTGTATAAAAAGAGTTGGGTCAACCGAGCCTTTGGTGAAATTATTGGCAATGAGGAAAGATGATAGCTTATCGTACCATGCCCGAGGGGCTTGTTTGAGACCATAAAGAGCTTTGTTCAGTTTGTAGACATGGTTCGGGAACTCAGGATCAACGAATCCATCTGGTTGGCTGACATAGACCGTTTCTTTAAGTTGTCCATTTAGAAACGCCGTTTTGACATCCATCTGATAGACCGTCATGTTCATATGAGCCGCGAACGCGAGAAATATCCGAACAGCCTCAAGACGAGCAACTGGAGCAAAAGATTCTTCAAAGTCTATCCCTTCTTCCTGACGATAACCCTTAGCAACTAGCCGTGACTTGTTTCGGATTACATTCCCTTCAGCATCCAATTTGTTTTTCCAAATCCATTTTAGACCAATGACGTAGACCCCTGTTGGTCTTTCAACCAGTTCCCATACTTCAAGACGTTTGAATTGATTGAGTTCTTCTTGCATGGATTCAATCCAGTTGTCTTTTGTCATTGCATCCTTAATGTTTTTAGGTTCAGATTGGCAGACAGTGAGTGCATAAATGCAGTGTTCACCATCTGAGTGAAGACGTTGTCTCGTAACGACTGGTTGATTCGGGTTGCCAATAATGTTAGCCAGAGGATGGTCTTTTGTCCATCTATGTGTAGAGGGTTGATGTTGGTATACATTGTGCAGATTCTGAGGATTCAAATGGTTTGTTGAAGATTCCGCGACATCTGGTGCAGCAGTCTCATTGGCAAACGGGTTGAAGAACGCATTTGGATCAAAATCTGCGGGTGGGGGTACATCATTCAGAATATCATCAGCTGGTTCATCATTGTTGGAAGCGGTGTGTTCAACTGTTGTGTTGGAGTCAATTGGTGTAGGTGCATCTTCAACAGTAGTTGTTGTAGCAGGTGTATCAGGTATAGGAATATTGTCAGGTTGTGCAGCGGAAACAGCGGATACACCAGGAGCACGTTCATCAATATCGTCACAGAACAGAGGAGCAAATAACCTTTCCATTTGTTGACGAGTTAGCTGAGGGCTTTCTTCAGCTGATGATGGGGTTTGAGGGAAGTTTAAACGGTTGTGACCGGGTTCTAAGCTGTTATGCTCAGAAGCCATCTCCGTGAGTTCATCGAAATGAGCATGAATCGTTTCCATAACCTCCTTAGTTCGACGATTCCAGATTCGGAAACCTTTAGAATTGTCACAGTATCCAATAAAGACTCCAATATCAGCTTTGGCTTTTAGCTTTCCAAAATCATCACGATCATTATTTGGATAGCAAAGGGATCCAAATACATGAAAGTGTTTGAGGTTCGGTTTATAGTTGTGGACAAGCTCAAAAGGTGTTTTGTTGTGGCGTTTTGTGATCATGGAACGGTTTTGAGTATAGCATGCAGTAGATACAGCTTCTGCCCATAAGTAATCTGGAAGTTTAGCATTGATTAACATTGTTCTTGCAGCTTCCACTAACGTTCGGTTTCGTCTTTCAACAACTCCGTTTTGTTCAGGTGTCCGTGCAATAGATGTTTGATGCTGAATTCCCACTTTCTCATAAAATTCACGAAGGGTTTTGTTAACAAATTCAGTTCCTTTGTCTGTCCGAATAATCCTGACGGTGTTGCGGAGCTGAACCTGTATTTTTGTGAGAAAGGTGATGATCATTTGTGGAGCTTGGTCTTTGCTACGAAGAAAATAGACCCAAGTCCATCGTGAGTAGTCATCAACAATTACTAAGATGTAGCGTTTGCCGTTGATCATTTGTACACGCATCGGGCCACACAAATCCATGTGAAGAAGATGAAGCACATGCTGAGAGCTGTGTTCCACCTTTGAAGGAAAATGAGCACGAGTGCTTTTCCCTTGTTCACATGCTGAGCAAAGGTGATCTTTTGAATACCGGAATCGTGGGAGTCCTTCAACTAGTTTGTGTCGAGCAAGGTTGGTGATGGTTTGAAAGTTTAGATGTGAGAGACGACGGTGCCATAGCCAAGATTTTGTAGATGTTGCCTTAGAAAGTAAGCAGATGGGAGAGGAAGCAACCATGTCTTGCATAGAGATAGTGTAGAGACTGGAATTACGAGAGCCAGACATAAGATCGTTTCCTTGTAGATCACGAATGAAACAAGTTTTCTCCCTGAAAGCAACCTCCAAATCTCCATCACAAAATTGACCTACTGAAAACAGATTGTGACCGAGGCCTTCCACATAGTAAACCCTGCTGATTTCGATGTTCCCATTAACATAATCTCCGTAGCCCATGATGGCTGCGAAGTGATCGTTCCCGAATCTGACAGTGCCAATGAACTTTGCAATAAAGTTTGATAACAGTTTAAGATTGCCTGTCATGTGTCGGGAACATCCGCTATCAACAATCCAGAGAATGATCTGTATCACCTGCATTACATACAGACGACACAGATGGAATAGAAGTAGATGTGGAACCCGAAATGTTAGAGGGTTCCGAAGCAGGTACATTAGACATACACACATTGATAAGTTTAGGCATCCATTTAAATCCAAGTGTGTTATATATCCATTTCTGCCATCTATAACTACTCTTTGCTTTAGTCTTAGTGAAAACACTAGGTGTTACTGTGTTCTTAGGAGGTGTAGCGGGAGCTACTGTGATAGCAATGGTTGCCTTAGAATCTAAAGAAGGTGGTTTACCAAGCACAGACTTAGAATGATTAGTGGGCCTAGAGGTATTCCGATTCTTAGGATTCCGTAATCTAGAGATTATAGCTTTAGCAACACATTTGTCATGACAATCAGAATTCATACTCTTTTGACAAATATCACAGGGTGCATCAGACTGAATATCAAAGGTACTTAACGGTTTAGCATTCGTTACATCACTATTTCTATTACATTTGCCAGACGCAACATCTATAGTGGAAGTAACTTGAGTTTTATTCAGATTCCTAGGGTGTTCTTCTACTTTAGCATTCCTTATTGATCTTTTCTTAGGTCGCAACTTCCTATTCTTCGTTTGAGTGCTCCTAGGCTGTGAAGTGCGGACGTTTGGAAAAGATGCAACTATTCCTGTTTCAGTAGAGGGAAACACATTAGCAACTTGTGATTTGGCAGTGGGAATTCTAGGTTCACGATTACTAAGTGTGACTGTTGCTAATCTCTTAATCACAGTAGGCGGGAGTAGTTCATACTTTCCTAACATTTCCCGTAACTTAGAGATGGTGTGAATCAGATCTTGATTTTCAGAACGAAGATTACCAGCAAAATTCATGACTTCTCTAGTGTGAGCCAGATAGTGATCAAGTTCATTAGATGCTTCATCTCGAGTCTTTTTGAGTAAATCAAATATGACACCATATTCCTGTTTAACTTTTAAAAGTTCTTGTTCATATTTTGAGATTTGACTTTTCAAAGACACATTTTGATCATCCAGATGCTCAATTTTAGTATCAGAAGATTTTGCACTCAATTGAGCGATTTTCTTTTGAAAACTAAGTTGATGGTTGTGAATATCTTTTTCACACCAATGTAGACGTCGTTTTGCATTGTAAATTTCCGTGTGTAATCGTTTATTTTCAGCTTTTAAAGACTCGATCTGAAGCACATTATCGGTGTTCTCAACAGTTGCAATAGTTTCAACAATATCAGCAGAGATATGATCAGATGCATATGGCAACGAATAGAATAGCACAACATTATGGATATCAGCACAGATAACATCTTCCAAGAGTCGATCAACATCTTTTCTCAACAGTTTCTTTTTCCGTTTTGTGTTAGTAATAGATTTTTCTGTTTTCTCGAAAACGTTTTTCATTACCCAAATTCCTTATGAAAATCCTTTTCCCAGGCAATTGCACAACTTTTCAAGTTTTTAACATTAGGTAAAAGATTTTTCTGAAAAATGTCTCTTTGTTCTCGCGCCAGAGGCGATTGAAAATGTTCAACTTTGATTTCAGATCGATATTCTATCTCATGTTGTAAAATTTTGAGGTCAGCCATGAAAATGTCAAAATATCGAAGGATTTTTCGATTTTCAGGTTTTGAGTTTACTTCACTAATGGAAGGTAAAGGACCGTAAGTTTGTGCAAAGACTGTTTTGGGATTAACATTAGAAGACTCAGGTGTTTTGATGATAACCCTTGGTGTGTTAGAAGAATCCGTTGGTGTGACGAAAGTGACCGCGTTTTTATAATTAAAAGGTTTGTTGTAAACAACATTTTTTAATTTTGATCGACTCTCGTCTTCTGCATCTAATTCCTCTTGACGATGGTATTCAACAACACTCATGACAGTATTATCAATTTTGTATTGTGCACTGGAAACTTCAGGAGTTGGTTTGAATGTTTTTAGTGAAAGCTTTGGTTTGTAATCAGCTAGATTTTTTCCATATCCATTTGGATTAGGTTTTAAGGTAAACTTTTCTATAGCTGTTACTGATTCACCATGTTTGTAAACAACAGTTTTAAACTCTTTAATTTTGTTTTGCAAACCGAGAATTTCTGCAAGAAGGTCATCTACCCGATTCGTTGAATGCTTTTTGTATGCAGAGAACTGTTTTTGACAATTTAACAACTCAGCCTTAGCTTTTTGATTTTCCAAGGTGAGAGCGTTAATTTGCTTTTTATGTTCATGTTTCAGTTGTTCTAATTCGGACAACAAAGCATTCTTCGAGGCAGCTAGATCACGCATCTGTCTCTCTAAATATTTTTCGTTTTGATGAGATTTTGCAAAAGCGGCTTCAAAACCTTTTTCACGATTTTCTTGAGTTTTGAAAAAATTGAGTTGCATTTGTAAACATTCAAAATCCTTGGTTAACAGTGCATTTTTACTTTTTAAGGATTGATTTAATGCATAACATTCCTCCATTTTGATTTTATGGTCTTGAATTAACCGAGCAAAATCCGGATGAGGCATCAGATCATCTTGTTCAACGTGAGTCTCAACATGATCATTCTTTAGATCCTCAAGTACGACCACGGAGTCAATTTGGTTGTCAAAGGGGACCATAAGGTCGTCTTGATCGTCAAATGTAACTACAGGGTTAACTTGAAAATCATCAGAGGAAGATGTAGAAGACTCATTTTGAACAGTCTGATCCGTGCCGGATTCAGATATTGGCGGAGATATTAGTTCAGATATGATGATGGTTTGTTCGGGTACCTGAGACAAGCCATCAGTGTCATACACTGGGCCTGTATCACTCATGTGCAGCTCATGCATATTAGCCATCAACATAACAGCTTCATTCGCCTGCAAATCCTCCATATCATCATCTGAGTCTGCATCTGCCATAAAGCTCTGTTCTTTGGTTGTGAGAGATCCACCAGCTTCATCCTTAAGAGCCAAAAGTAAGGCCTCTTTGAAATAAGCACTGCCCCTAGTCCTTGTCTTTGGGCATGCATTAGCCAGGTGTCCCTTCTCATTGCAGTTGTAGCAACGAAGACCATTTAACCGATTTTGAGCATTTCCCGTTTCCACCACTTGAGCGCTGTTGTTATTCCTACCCACAGCATTAAACCCTTGACCACCGCCCATCTGACGACCATAATCACGATTCTGAACTTCAACACGTCCATTGTTCACAACAGCTTGAGTCCGTGTGTTAGATGAGGAACGAATACGATTGTTGGATTTGTTGGTGTAACGGCCAAAAGCATTAGCAATCATCACAAATCCTTGTTGCAATGCTTCGAATGGATCAATTTCCTCAGTAGCTTCACTGACATATGCTTGAGCATTGTTGCTGTATGGGACCAATTGATTTTGTTGAGGTTGAGGTTGTTGCTGTGAAGGTGTGTTGGAAGCAGTTGGTTGAGTTGCTGGTTGAGAGGGATAATTCTGTTGAGCATACAAGGCAAGTTGTTGATTGTCCGGTTGTGACTGTTTAGCAATTTGAGCACGGAGAATCCTTTCCCGATCAACTTCCTTTTCATGAGGCTTCAAGTAATCGTACAACAATCCATAGGTAGAATGATGCATGTTCTTCGCTTGACGGAGAAAAATGACATACTTCTCCCATTCTGGACCAAGACTACTCAGGAACTTAGTATTCACTGCAATTCTTGGCATGATGATGTTGTGTTTATCCAAATCATTGATGATGTCTGAAAATCGGTGATGATATGACTCAAGTGTCTCTCCAGGTTCAATCATGAAGTGTTCATAAGCCAAGTAAATTTTGGATTCCAAATCCTCCTGATTGAGTACAGATCCTTCCATAAGAAGACGAATATGATCCCACATTTTTTGTGCAGTCTTTTGAGCATCAACACTACGAAGAATTGGGTTTGGTAATCCTAAAAGGATGTATTCCATTGCAAGTTCATCAGCTTCATAGTGTAGAAGTTCTGTAGGATTTAAATCTGCAACAGTAGCAATGTTGGTTTGTTCATCTCTTGGTGGAACTGCGTTTGGATCTCCGGGTACAATGACAGTAGGCATCTCAAATGGACCTTCCAAGATAACCTTCTTTAAGAACTTTCCATGTGGCTTCTTCAGATCACAGAACCTAAAGAACCTTATCACCCATTGATCGTAGTTTCCTGGAGTGAGCATTGGAGGTCTATCAAGTGATCCAGCTTCATGAATTGATTGTTGGCTGCTTAGAGCTTCACACATCTTTGCAAACCAAGTGGGTTCCTTCATAGTGCTTCGTGATGGATGTTGATTGAAATCGTTTGTGTAGGGTAGAGTTTGAAGACTTGGTGGTGGTTGAACCATTTGTGGTTGTGGAATTGCACCAAGTTGTGGAGTATGTTGCTGATTAAATTGTTGTTGATAAATTGCTTGTTGTTGATTCCATTGTTGATGTTGTGGAGTTAATTGTTGTTGTTGTTGATGATTATAAGTGTGAGGGAAGTAGTTAGAGTATGGTGGTTGAGACATGATGATAAACTTGTGTAGTAAGAATGGATCTTTGTAGTCGAATGAACCTTTGTTGATGAAGTATCCTTAGGCGTAGAAATGACAAGAACCAAGTAGCACTTATGCGTAAAAACACCAAAAGTTACGCGTAACAAGAATAGTTACGCGTAGGATTTAGCTTACGCGTAAGCAGGAAAAAAAGACTAAAGTTACGCGTAAACAGTAAGTTAGGCGTAGAAAGTTAGGCGTAGGATTACCTTATGCGTAGGACTAAGTCTACGCGTAAGATGAATCTTAAGCGTAAGATTTTCTACGCGTAAGCTTTATGCTTAAGCGTAAGATTAGGGTTTTATCCCAAGTGATCTTTTACACTTCACAGTGCAAAAGATATCCAAAGTCGACGTATTTTCAGACTTATCCAAGTAAGAAAACACGGAATAAACCAGAAAATTGAAGATCAAACCAAGGAAAGTCTTACGCGTAATTTTAGGGTTTTGTTAAGCGTAAGATTACTCGTAACTTTGATTCTATCCAAATGTGTTTCTAAACCAGTTTTTGTGTGTTGAAATAGCTTCAATAACACCAAAATAACACAAAAGTGTGAAACTTGATGATCCAAAGCACTTAAAACAGTTACGCGTAGGATAACACTTGCGTACAAAAACAAGCTTAAAAACAAGGAAAAACACGTAAAGTTCCAAACTTTTTGCCAAAAACCAATAGTTTAACACCTAATAACGTTGAAAGTACAAGAATCTTGGATTCAAAAGTGTAAAAAATCAGTTTTTAAGCGAACCAAAGATTGTGTTATCTTTACGCGTAAGACCCAAACCAAAACTTCAAAAACAAACGAGTACACCCAACTATTTGGCGATTGATACCACTGTTAGGTCACTAGTTTTACACTACAAGCTTATAGAGAAAGAGATAAGGCGATTGAACAAGTAAACAAGCACACACACACACAATATTGTAACCGGTTATGCGTAGGAGGTGAGTGAAAGAATAACTTGAACAACCAACCTTCAAATGAAGGTTATTACAATGTATTTATAGGCAAGGAGCTAGGGCAACACTCCCTCTCCTTCCCTATTCCTTATTGGGCTTGGATCAAGCTTATGGGCCTTCTACATAAGCTTGACCTTAATCAAACATAAAGGCCATAACAAAGCTACCTATTACATATGAAATATAAATACTTGAAATACTGTTTAGGAGTGATTCCAACAATTAGTCTAATAGGTCGCGAAGTATGGAAGGAATTGGCCATAGTACAACCACTCTTCGTGTGCGAACTGACCAAATGATCACCTATCAAGTGGAGGTATTTAGAAGCTAGGGAAAATCTAAGTTCCTAACGGTCGGGTTTCCATAGACTTGATCTAGTAGATTTGGCCCTTAATGACTGCTATTAGGTTGCCGAATGATCCCGGGTGACCTGTTTATCTTGGTGTCGAATCTAAGAACCATAGGCTATGACGAATTGACCAAAGGAGTCTGGCGATAATTAACCACTATATTAAACCCTATTCAGAATCAATTCTTATTTGTATTTTTATTAAGCTTTGCTTTTCTATCTCTTTATCCTAAATTCTTGTGTCTGTGTGATTGGAATAATTATATCATATCAATAGATTATCAATATCATATCAATATCATTTCTAATCATCTTAGTTGTTTCAAGGTCACAGCTCTCTTGGGACGACACTCGAATTTACCTAAGGCTTTACTTCATCTGATCGGGTTCTCTGCCCGTTAGTATGTGTTTATCCTAAGTTTGTCTAAGTTTTATATATATTAAAAGTAGGATGAAATAGCACATCACTTGCCCAAATGGTCTAAGGTGTTAATAATGGTAACATGACATCCAAATGGTCTCATAAAGCTTAAGGCAGGAGTTCTACCTCTGAAAAGTTCAAAAGGAGTCTTGTTGTGAGGCTTAACCACTAATACCCTATTCTGTACATAACAAGCAGCATTAACTACTTCAGCCCAAAATGAAGTGGGTTGCTTAAAGTCAGCTAATATGGTTCTAGCAGCCTCTATTAGTTTCCTACTTCTCCTTTCAGCAACAAAATTATGCTGAGGAGTTCTAGCTACACTAAATTCCCTTTTAATACATTTTTGCTCACAAAATTCCTTCATTACTTTGTTTTTAAACTCTGTGCCATTGTCACATCTGGTTATTTTAACTTTCTTAACAACTAGGTTTTCTATCTCAGCTATAAAACTCTTAAGAATGTTACTGGTCACATCCTTATTTGCCATAAAGAAAACCCATGTGAACCTGCTATAATCTTCAGTAACAATAAGACAGTACCTTTTATTCAGTAGGCTACTCTTAGAAGTAGGGCCAAACAAGTCTATATGAAGCATGCATAATGATTGAGTATTTTACTTTAAAATCTTGGGCTTACAAGAGGCTTTGTGCTACTTTCCCTTAATATAGGCAACACAAGTATGGTCATTTAAAAAACGTTTTGAAGGAAAACCTCTCACAAGGTTGTCCTTAATCATTTTGTTAATCACTTTAAAATTCACATGACCAAGCCTTCTATGTCAAAGCATTGATTCATCAAAAGTGGCCTTTGCAACAAGACAAATTAAGTTCTCTTTAGGAACAATTTTTTGCATATCAACACTGTATACATTGTTCTTTCTAGGAACTTTAAGTAGTGCTTGACTTTCATCTGTCAACTTAAAGTTGGGAGACAGAACACATCGTTCATTGTGAGTAAACAGAACTTTGTTCTTTTTGTCACACATTTGTGAGACACTAAAGAAATTAAATTTTAACTCTTGTACAAAGTACATATCTTCAAAATCAAGTTTACCAGTGTTAATTGTACCTTTACTAGTAATTTTATCACCTCTAGCTCCCCCCAGAGGTAACATATCCTCCATCATAAGCAATGAAATCTGAAAGATATGACATGTTCCCTATCATGTGCCTAGAGCATCCACTATCCACATAGCCCTGATCATCATTGGGTGGATGTTACTGCACATACAAATAAAGGAAATTAGTTTCCTTTGGTGACCTAAGCCATTGCTGACTTGGATCTGCCTCGTGCATCAATGTAATCATGCTTCTTTAAAACAATTGATGCAGCATTGGGAATCTTCATACCCAACATGCTGAGGCCTTCACAACATTGTCCCCATTTTCCCTCACAGCACCTTTTCTTGGCCTAACATTATTAACTATTGGCCTGACAGTATTAAACTTTCTATTAACAGTATTAACCTTTTGATAGCAATTTTTGAAAGTTGAAGTTGTTGGTCTTTGATAGGGTCTTTTGACTGTAGATGGTGCTGGTTTAGAAAAGTGTGACACATTTCTAGCACCATAAACTGTTGGTCTGGGGTTAGCATTATTAACTGGCCTAGTAGTGTTAAAAGAGTTTAGGCCAGTTTTTAGCAAAACTGCTCTGAGAGCCATAGGTCTATGGACATTGGGGTAAGAATTAGTATGAGTTCTCTTAACAAAAACATTGTGATTCACCCTGTGATAGGTATTCCCAGATACCTCCCTTCCCCAGGTGTTAGAATTGCAGTTAACCTACAAATGATCAAAGCTACCACAGAAAAAGCATGGTTTATTGTACATGACAAAATCACTACCTAGTTGTTGGGATTTTGATTGTTCCAGTTCCTCTGGTTTCCCCAAGGGCTTTGTGATCTATACATCTCTGCATATTTAACTGTTTTCCTACCTTGTTTTACTTGTTTAGGATTATTTGGAAAAATAGTTTTCTTTTCAATCTTAACATCTGAAGATTCCATCAAAGAATCCTTAACCTCACTAGGAATATCTGCACTAACATCCTCACTAACATTCTCAACAGGTTTAGGTCCATAGAGTGTAAACTCACGTTCTTTAAACTCCTCTATACCTATTTGAGACAAATCTACCTTAGCAGGTTTATACAAACCTGTAATGGGTGGTACCGCATTATTGTATCCTATTTCCTTTCCAGGTTTAAGAAGTTGAGACTTTATGATCTTATGTGAATATTCTTTTGAATATGCACACTTCTCTACATTAGCCTTAATGTAATCTTTTTCTAGCTTAACATTTCCTAGCTCAATTGTAAGCATATAAATCTTGGAATCATTATACATCATATCTCTTTTAAGTACATTTATTTGTTCACAAAACACTTCCTCATTCTTTTTGTAGAAAACAAGTTGGTTTTCTACTGAGGCTAATCCTCTTTTATAATTAGCAATTCAAACTCAGATTTATTTAGCTCTACCTTTAAGTTATCATATTGAGTTTTAAGGGTTTAATAGTTTTTCAGTAAGGTTTTAGTGCAAGTTTTATCATTATATACCTCAGAGTTTGAAAACTCATGATAGCCATGTTTGTAGGATCTTCCTCATCAGCCATAACGCTCTAGTCAAATTCCACTCAATATTTAGCAACCATAGCTTTGGAAGAAGTATCTTCCACATTTACTGTCCTTCTGGTGCTATCCTGTGTCCTGCCCCTTCCATCCTGATTTCTGGGCCCTCTGCACTCTCTGGTAAAGTGTCCCAACTTATGATAGTTGAAGCACTCTATCTTTGATTTTTCAAACCCAGCTGTGTCGTTCCCATTGATGGTAATCTTCTTACTAGTCTTCAGAAAGTACCTTTTAGACATCATGCTCAGCAATGTCAATTGCCACTTCAAGTCCATCTTCACAGATCACCTTCGTGAATTTTCTCAAGGTCTTCATGAGCAAGCCTAGACCAATTGGACTGATTGGTAAAGAAGTCATAGATAGTATCATCACTTAAGCTAGCAGTACTAGCTTGAGTACTAGTAGTACTATATTTAGTACTAAAAGTACTAACTCCAATTGTAGTATTAACCTCATTTATACTGCCTTCGCTTGGGGTGCCATAAACGCCATATTTTAATAGCCATAATTTGAGCCTGAGGTAGCAGTCTTCTTCACCTCTTGTTCAACAATTTTGAAATTGTTGTATAGATCATTAAGCCTCGTACTGTCAATGTCAGGCTTGTTGCTCCAGACAACCATATAAGTGTTCCATTTAGAAGGAAAGCTTCTCAGGAACTTTGAATTCAGATCTTCTAGCTCAATGTTGACACCTAAAACAACTAATTTACTAGCTATTTTTGGAAGCCTGTTATAGATAGAATCAAGAGATTCTGAACTTGTAGCATTGAATTTTTAAAACATCTGCTTCAGAAGGGTCTTTTAAGATAGTCTTAACCTTTGCTCTAGTGGTGGAGATGTGTGTAATTGCCATGCTTATGATAGAATACTTTATATGCCCGTGCAATTGAGTGATCACCCCAAAATTAACACTTAGATTAGTAAGCGTGAGAGTGTTTTCGTTCCCATTCCGTGAAGTGTTCGGCTATTATAAATATTCTAGTATGAAACTCTTCACTGCACATTCCTTGGTTTAATCCGGGGATGTATCTTTTACAATCTAAAAAAGTCTACTTGAGGGCAAGTAGATTTCAAGTGGGGGGATATTTGATAACATCAAATAATCCTGATATTCTAAGCATTAATTTCCCCATTTATCATCAAATAATGAGTAAAATGCTAGTAGAAACATCCTTATTCCTTATTATTTCATTTCAGGATCTATTTTATGCAAGGAAGCGGTAAATGAACGTTTCTAAGCCCAAGGACGATTTTTCTCTCAACTACGGTGTAACCAAGTAATTAAGTTACGCCGTAATCAAAGTTTATGAAGAATATGGCGTAACAATGGAGTATAGTTACGCCGTAACAAGACTGCTGAATATGAAGCACCAACTTTACAATGGATACGACGTAACCCTCAGCTTAGGTTACACCATAACAGCAGATGAACATCAACTTTACAAAGGATACGGCGTATGTAAAACCCTAAAAATCTTAAACGTGTTAAAAGATCATTATACTCCTTAAACTTAATATTTGTGAAATGCGTAAAATATGCCAAGCTCGTTAAATACGTCTAACACTTAACTCATAAATGACTTATGCAAGATAATAATAACCAACTTACACTTATGTCTACAATATGAATATAACACATTATAAGTTACATGGACTAATAATATGTAAAAGTTACAAAAGACATTTAAGCTAAATTGATAACCAACATAATTGTAATTATGGAAATTGAATAAGTCTTGAACCCCCCCTAATCTCGACCAAAACTCACGCCCATTTACTCCTCATAACTTCCCATTTATTCTCAATTATCTCATCATTTGGTAACTACATTTCACATTTCAAAAATTACACACAAACCCTAGCATACAAGTGACAACACAAATCTGTTTTCCTCCTTTTCATTCGATCCAAAGCAAGCTGTTGCTTCCCTCTTTCATTCGACATCAAGGCAAAACAAGGGACGTTGTGATAAGGTGTTAGTGATCGTGGGATTTAGGTTCGAAGCTAATCTTGGTCATGGGTTTTCTAGTCGTGGTTGCTGCTGTTGTTGTGGGTTTAAAACCCTTGGGTTCTCGTTCTCCTTTCATTCACGCTACAAGGGTTTGTATCACGAAACTCTTTTCAATCCTCTTCTTTTATGGTTACATGTCGTGTGAAATGGTTTTCCCTTCGAATGCATGTTACACAACTCTCACATGAAGAATCACATGAAGCGATAACCAAGACACACGAAATATAATAAATGAAAGACCAGTATATTCGACCATATGCATGTTATATTGAATCTGTTTGACATTTATATATATATATATATATATATATATATATATATATATATATATATATACAATCACATGCATGTTTCACTTATTTTTGTGTCAAGTAAAATGTAATCAATGTATATACGAATACATCATGATTATTATGTATTAGTAATGATTTTGAAGGGGTCTTGTACTTATTTATTTGTTGATCGTATGGATTGAAGTGGACCTAGGATGTCTCGACCTAAATGACAAACGTGAGGGGTCGTTATATTTTCATGGGGATGAAGGGTCGACATTGTTTAAAATGTAAATGGAAATCAATTTGACTTAGGGTTTTAAAAGGATTTTGGTTCTAATACAAGATAAGGGTTGATTTCTAAATTATATAACTTAAAGGGCTATTCGTTAATATGGTAAAAAATGGAATAATTGAGTAAAACAAGTAAACTTATGATATTTACACTTTTTACCCTACACTTTGTAATAATGACACTTTAGACCCTAAACTATTGTAACTTGTCATATATGACCCTTAAACTATGATAATACTCATTTTCATCATTTTAACCTAATTTGACATTAATTACATCATAAATGACTAGACATGCTAATTATGGAAACCTGCTATTTTTAGAAAGTTACTTAATAAGGAAACCTGCCTAAAATTGAAACTACCTAAACTAGAAAGTTACCTAAAATGGAAAGTTACTTTAATTGGTTAAGCTACTTAAAGTAGAAACTTACTAAATAAGGAAAGTTACTATATTTGGAAACTTACTAAAAATGGAAAGATTCTTATAAACCCTAAAAGACTTAATCTGGAATAAAACACTTTAACCTCATCTAATAAACGTATGTCCTTTCACTTCTATAGATTCCTCGAGGAAGGAGTGATCTTCTGTGTCTCTTGATTCCATTTGCTTTTATTTGTTTTGCTGTTGCATAATGTACAAATATTCTGACCTTATCTCTTAAGGTTTCTCATGATTCGTACACATCTTTTGATATTAGCTTTGACTGTTATACCTTTGCTCTGAGCCTTCTTATTAGGGCTTCCTTATGACTTTGCTATGCACCCTTTAGATTGGTGAACCTTTGTTATGAACCTTTGATTATGAACCTCTGATTATGAACCTTTGATATGAACTTTGATATGAACCTTTGGCATTTGAACCTTTGATATGAACCCTTATGTTATGACTTTACTTGACCCTTAATTTTGATACCCAAGCCAAATATGTTTCCTAGCCATTAAGGTAACATGGCCGTGTCATTGATGCACCAATGGCATGACTCTTGTGTGGTCGAGTGATGTTCCACACCGTCCCTTTTATGTGATATTATGCGCGCTTAAAGATATATGTTTGCCCACTATAATTCTCTAGGGGCGTATGGATGCATCCAAGATTTGTTCTGTATCTGATCTGATATGATATGATTGATTTATATGGTGACTGATGTCATGTGCAATACGCATCTTTCACATTCTGGGAGCTGATCACTCCATGTTTACTATGATATGATATGTTATGATATGTTATGGGCTCGTGGTAGATGACTGACCTTTCTTTCCATTTCATTGTCCTTTGTTTATGCCTTATGATATTCCCAAATGCACCATATGATTATGTTATCTTCGTTCCTTATCTTTCGATTATTCATTTTGTTATATATCTGTTCACTGGGCTTTTTAAGCTCAGCCGCATTTTCTTTTCCTGCGGCAGGTATCTAAGCTAGGAGCTGGGGATTGTTTGGGTTGAGAGATGAGCTTATATGGAGACCATGCCCTAGTCATCTTAGATTCCATTTCATCATGTTATGACATTTATTTAGACTTGGATTATGTTGTTTCTTTCAATTCGAGTATTTCCTTTTCATTAAACTTATGTATTGTTAAGTCGTGTTGACTTGAATTCCTTTGATTATTTATGTTTAAGACTTTCGCTGTTGCCTTATGTTCATTATGTACGCTTTGATATGACACCATACTGTGATACTTCTACCCTTATCGGGTTGGGGTGTTATAGCGTAACCCTCAGCTCAGGTTACGCCGTAACAGCCGATAAGTATCTTACTTACAAAGACTACGGCGTAACCCTCAGCTCAGGTTACGCCGTAACCATGGATAAGTAAAAGATTTTGAAGAGTTACGGCGTAACTAGTTAATAAGTGTTACGCCGTAACTGGTATCCGAGCCTATAAATAGAGAAGTTTTCAACAATTATAGGCATCTCTTCTTTCCCAAACCTTTCTAGGGTTTGGGGAGATCAAACACAGAAGAAGAATCATGGTTTAGGGGTATGAATAACGAAGTTCTCGTCTACGATTTCTGTTGTATTTGAGTTTGAATTCCTTTTATATTTTTCTAGGTTTATATTATGAATTCATGTTATTAATTTAAGTTTGCATATATGTTATTGATCTTCTCTTAATTTATTTATATACATTTAGTAGTCTTGTCATAGATCGCTAGTCTTAGTAATATTATAAGCTTGTTAGTATCTAAAGGGCTGGAAGAATTGACCAACTGACCTCAGTCTAATAGGTCGCGAAGTATGGAATGAATTGGCCATAGTACAACCACTCGTCGTGTGCGAACTGACCAAATGATCACCTATCAAGTGGAGGTATATAGAAGCTAAGGGAAATCTAAGTTCCTAACGGTCGGGTTTCCATAGACTTGATCTAGTAGATTTGGCCCTTAATGACTGCTATTAGGTTGTCGAATGATCCCGGGTGACCTGTTTATCTTGGTGAGGAATCTAAGAACCATAGGCCATGACAAATTGACCAAAGGAGTCTGGCGATAATTAACCACTATATTAAACCCTTATATTCAGAATCAATTCTTATTTGTATTTTTATTAAGCTTTGTTTTCTATCTCTTTATCCTAAATTCTTGTGTTTGTGTGATTGTAATAATTATATCATATCAATAGATTAGCAATATCATATCAGTATCATTTCTAATCATCTTAGTTCTTTCAAGGTCACACCTCTCTTGGGACGACACTCGAATTTACCTAAGGCTTTACTTCATGTGATCGGGTTCTCTGCCCGTTAGTATGTGTTTATCCTAAGTTTGTCTAAGTTTTATATATATTAAATGTAGGATGAAATAGCACATCACTTGCCCAAATGGTCTAAGGTGTTAAGAATGGTAGCATGACATCCAAATGGTCTCATAAAGCTTAAGGCAGGAGTTCTACCTCTAAAAAGTTGACAAGGAGTCTTGTTGTGAGGCTTAACCAGTAGTACCCTATTTTGTACATAACAAGCAGTATTAACTGCTTCAGCCCAAAATGAAGTGGGTAGCTTAAAGTCAGCTAACATGGTTCTAGCAGCCTCTATTAGTTTCCTATTTCTCCTTTCAGCAACAAAATTATGCTGAGGAGTTCTAGCTACACTAAATTCCCTCTTAATACCTTTTTGCTGATAAAATTCATTCATTACTTTGTTTTTAAACTCTGTGCCATTGTCACATCTTGTTATTTTAACTTTCTTAACAACTAGGTTTTCTATCTCAACTATAAAACTCTTAAGAATGTTACTGGTCACATCCTTATTTGCCATAAAGAAAACCCATGTGAACCTGCTATAATCTTCAGTAACAATAAGACAGTACCTTTTATTCAGTAGGCTACTCACAGAAGTAGGGCCAAACAAGTCTATATGAAGCATGAATAATGATTGAGTATTTTACTTTAAAATCTTGGGCTTACAAGAGGCTTTGTGCTACTTTCCCTTAATATAGGCAACACAAGTATGGTCATTTTCAAATCGTTTTAAAGGAAAACCTCTCACAAGGTTGTCATTAATCATTTTGGTAATCACTTTAAAATTCACATGACCAAGCCTTTTATGTCAAAGCATTGATTCATCAAAAGTGGCCTTTGCAACAAGACAAGTTAAGTTCTCTTTAGGAACAATTTTTTGCATATCAACACTGTATACATTGTTCTTTCTAGGAACTTTAAGTAGTGCTTGACTTTCATCAGTCAACTTAAAGTTGGGAGACAGAACACATCGTTCATTGTGAGTAAACAGAACTTCGTTCTTTTTGTCACACATTTGTGAGACACTAAAGAAATTAAATTTTAACTCTTGTACAAAGTACATTTCTTCAAAATCAAGTTTACCAGTTTTAATTGTACCTTTACTAGTAATTTTATCACCTCTAGCTCCCCCCAGAGGTAACATATCCTCCATCATAAGCAATGAAATCTGAAAGATATGACATGTTCCCTATAATGTGTGCCTAGAGCATCCACTATCCACATAGCCCTGATCATCATTGGGTGGATGTTACTGCACATACAAATAAAGGAAATTAGTTTCCTTTGGTGACCTAAGCCATTGCTGACTTGGATCTGCCTCGTGCATCAATGTAATCATGCTTCTTTAAAATAATTGATGCACCATTGGGCTTCTTCATACCCAACATGCTAAGGCCTTAACAACATTGTCCCCATTTACCCTGACAGCACCTTTTCTTGGCCTAGCAGTATTAACTATTGGCCTGACAGTATTAAACTTTCTATTAACAGTATTAACCTTTTGATAGCAATTTTTGAAAGTTGAAGTTGTTGGTATTTGATAGGGTCTTTTGACTGTAGATGGTGCTGTTTAGAAAAGTGTGACACAAGTCTAGCACCATAAACTGTTGGTCTGGGGTTAGCAGTATTAACTGGCCTAGTAGTGTTAAAAGATTTTAGGCCAGTTTTTAGCAAAACTGCTCTGAGAGCCATAGGTCTATGGACATTGGGGTAAGCATTAGTATGAGTTCTCTTAACAAAAACATTGTGATGCACCCTGTGATAGGTATTTCCAGATACCTCCCTTCCCCCGGTGTTAGAATTACAGTTAACCTACAAATGATCAAAGCTACCACAGGAAAAGCATGGTTTATTGTATATGACAAAATCACTACCTAGTTGTTGGGATTTTGATTGTTCCAGTTCCTCTGGTTTCCCCTAGGGCTTTGTGATCTATACATCTCTACATATTTAACTTTTTTCCTACCATGTTTTACTTATTTAGGATTATTTGGAAAAACAGTTTTCTTTTCAATCTTAACATCTGAAGATTCCATCAAAGAATCCGTAACCTCATTAGGAATATCTGCACTAACATCCTCACTAACATTCTCAACAGGTTTAGGTCCATAGAGTGTAAACTCAGGTTCTTTAAACTCCTCTATACATGTTTGAGACAAATCTACCTTAGCAGGTTTATACAAACCTGTAATGGGTGGTACCGCATTATTTTATCATATTTCCTTTCAAGGTTTAAGAAGTTGAGACTCTATGATCTTATGTGAACATTCTCTTGAATATGCACACTTCTCTACATTAGCCTTAATGTTATCTTTTTCTAGCTTAACATTTCCTAGCTCAATTGTAAGCATATAAATCTTGGAATCATTATACACCATATATCTTTTAAGTACATTTATTTGTTCACAAAACAGTTCCTCATTCTTTTTGTAGAAAACAAGTTGGTTTTCTACTGAGGCTAATCATCTTTTATAATTAGCAATTCAAACTCAGATTTATTTAGCTCTACCTTTAAGTTATCATACTGAGTTTTAAGGGTTTCATAGTTTTTCAGTAAGGTTTTAGTGCAAGTTTTATCGTTATATACCTCAGAGTTTGAAAATGCATGAGAGCCATGTTTGTAGGATCTTCCTCATCAGCCATAACGCTCTAGTCAAATTCCAGTCAATATTTAGCAACCATAGCTTTGGAAGAAGTATCTTCCACATTTACTGTCCTTCTGGTGCTATCCTATGTCCTGCCCCTTCCATCCTGATTTCTGGGCCCTCTGCACTCTCTGGTAAAGTGTCCCAACTTATGATAGTTGAAGCACTCTATCTTTGATTTTTCAAACCCAGCTGTGTCGTTCCCACTGATGGTAATCTTCTTACCAGTCTTCTGAAAGTATCTTTTAGCCATCATGCTCAGCAATGTCAATTGCCACTTCAAGTCCATCTCCACAGATCACCTTCGTGAGCAAGCCACAGATCACCTTCGTGAACTTCCATCTCCACAGATCCCCCCCCCCCCATGACTCACCATTTACTTTGAAAATATCCTAACTCTAACATGTACACCTATCCATATTTACTAGATATTATTTTACAAAAACAAATACAAACACACTTACTCAAGGTGAAAAAAAGAAAGTATCCTCTCCATTTTCATCACCATTTTCGGCCAAGGAGAAAAACAAGGAAGAAACATTTGGTTTTTCAAGGATCAAGTATTTTATAAACACTAGATTACTTCTAATTAGGTTTTGAAATAAAAACCTAAGAGTATTTAGGAAACCTAGTTCCATAAACCTCATCATCATACTAGTAAGCATATCATGATCTTTTCTAATCTTTCATAATCATTCATGAGTTATTTTTATCATTCTAGTAGAAAACATGCAAGTTTCATGTGTATCTATACCACTTTTATTGTTTTTAGTACTTATAATTAGTATATATCATCCTATAATTAATCCCTTGAAACATATCATTGTTGATGATGTTTAGGAACCCATGACACCTTAAGAAGGTGTATGATAGGTTTAGAATAGATTTGGTGTTGATTTAAAGTGATTGAAACAAGTATTACGCAAGAAAAATCATTTTCGACAACATATATTTAGCTGCTGTATGGTTTTGTAAAATCTGGAAATTTCAGTAGGTTGGAGATTATTTTGGTCTAGATATTCATAAAATAGATTTAAAAACGAAACCGTCGTCGCTTGAACGGGTTAAAACGGATTTATAACGAAGGAGATACGCTATTTTCAAGTTTAACGGCAAAAACTATATTTTCAGAAAAATGCAAGCTGTCAAGAGTTGTTTAAAGGGCTAAAATGAGTTTGAAGCGTTATCTAAATGAGTCGATTTGTCAAAAATATATTAGTAAACTTTAACACGAAGCTAAGGATATATAAAACGTATAAAACGGACTTATAACGGCTAAGTTACAAGCGTTCTAAATAAGACTATCGTAATTTTTTTACAAGTAATAACACTTATATATTTTCTATTAGTCAAAATGGTTGTCGCAAGTGACAATGTTTGGAGTCGTTTTTCATATCGATAGAATGCTTTTGAGAAAACGATGTCTTCTAGTAAAAGTGAGATCGCCTAGCCTATTTTCCAAAATGTTCAACCGTTCGTCAAACGGAGTTGTAATGAATAATATACGGTCACTCAAACTTTGCCGAAAACTAACCTTAAACAATATTTTTAGTCCGACTACCCTACTTCATCTATATTTTTCTCCATGATCGAGACCTTTATGATCAAAATTTAAAAGCTAAGACTTTGAGATAATGTGACAAGCTTTCCAAAACCATTGAG
Source organism: Chrysanthemum seticuspe (assembly GCA_019973895.1). Taxonomy (NCBI): domain Eukaryota; kingdom Viridiplantae; phylum Streptophyta; class Magnoliopsida; order Asterales; family Asteraceae; genus Chrysanthemum; species Chrysanthemum seticuspe. The sequence goes on from BPTQ01000005.1 coordinate 204,965,156, forward strand.
TTTGTTTCCTAACACTCGATATTCACTATTTTACGACTAGCTTTTCGAGGCCATATAGTCACTTTCACGAATTATAAAAGTACATTGTTTTACTACGAAATGCTATAATTTCTTGATAAATCACTAAACGACTATCGTAGGATGTTGTTTCAACGTAAGTACTATTAAAGTATTTTATAACATGACGAGATGTGATAAACATATATTTCGGCGATAAACTCTATTTTCAAAACTGCACAAGTGGTATAGATTACATGTGGATTTGCATGTACGATATATATTCATGATTTATAATAGATCATATCATTCATATTAGGTTGCAGATAGAGATTGCTCCTGATAAGGTTTTAAAAGGTACCTTTTTTAGGGGTCGTTTAAGCCCTTATTTGATCACTTTTGTATCCGTTATTGCTTAATATCGTTCCTTTTCACTTTTTAGGTCTCTTGAAGGCAAAATGCTGGAATGGCACTTATTTGGACGAAAAGGTGCGGATATACGAAGAAAATGGCCAAAGTCAAGAATCGAGACACTCAAGCTGCTGAAATACAAGGGGACGGCGTCAGGTGTTATTTGCGACGCCGTCGGAGCACTTTTGTGATGGCTCAGTAGCCAAATTGCTTTTTTACACTTGACGGCGTCAGAAAGCCGACGGCGTCACAACCACAAGGTGACGCCGTCACAAGCCGATCAAGACTATCACAGCATGCGAGCGAAGTAGTTGATATTGTTTTGGCCATAACTTTTGCATACGAACTCGGATTTAGGTGGTTCAAAAGCCCACGTGACCGGAACGAGAAAATCTACAATTTGCTGAAAAAATGGTCGTGACGCCGTCACTCTATAAGTGTGACGCCGTCACTCTTTGCCGACAGAAAATCTGCCTATAAATATAACATTATAACTTCACTTTTTGTAGGCTCTAAACCCTAACTCCGATTCCAGGGTTTAGATAGGTGTTTTTCCAGTAACTTTGAAGGTTTCAATCACTCCAAAAACATCTTATGATGGTTTGTTGATTATATCTTAATCCATATATTCAATTTATCATTATGTCTCTTCTATGTTTGATTGATTGTGTGTATGCTTGCATGTTCTCCATGTCCGGCTAATTTACTTGTGTGTTTGCTTAGGGAATATGAAACTTAATTATTGAATATTGATTGGTTGTTTCTTATCTTAGTTGATCAATGATCTAGTAATGCGATAGGTCATTCGTTGTGTACTTAATGCTTGATTAATCTTTGTGAACCTTAGGTTATAGCACTTTGAGTTGTTGTAAGCTAAACCATCCAAAGAGGCCTTAGAGTTAGAGTTTATCATCCCTTGTGGGTTTTGTAGACGAGACCCTTTGGTAACTTCAAAGAGTAGGGAGAAACGCATACCCTACAACTTTAGACACACAACGCGATTAAGAATAAGGACGTAAAAATTCAACCATCAATAGGAGATAATTAAGGAGTAATAAAACCTAAGTAACCACATCTTTAAATCATCATACGAGCACACAACAATAGACATAGACTATCCTTAGCTTAGTTAATTAGATAAGTAGAGTAATCGGTAGAAATACCAACCCCCAAATCCAAACCCCGAGATTTGTACCTTTCCATTTCATAAAATATAAAAATAAAAAAATAATCATCCCTCACCTTTAGACTTAAATCGACATACACTTCAGCCTAACGACACTATTCCCCTAGAGAACGATATCAATACCCGTGGCTTACCCTAATACTACACTACAACGATTAGGTTCACTGCCTAGGGTGTTGAAAAACTTGCTCGACGAAAAGGAAGTTCCTTTGACCCCGAACGCGCTGTGTAAGCGTATCAGCTCCTCATTTCAGTATTGCCATTATATCATCATAATCATTGTATCAGGTGAGTTTTCATAGCCCCGTTTTATTCAAGTTTATACATTAATTCAAACCTATGGGGGAGAATACATTGCACATCATTTTTATTACGATACCAAGTATATCAAATTCATTGCATTGTTTAAGTTACCTCATTGCCAATTGAATGTCTCCATTTTATAATCATGAACCGTTAATTTCGGAAGAAGCGAGAGTGAGTGAATAGATCTATTGAGGGTGACTCCTTCATCCGGGTTGGTGGTCCCAACTGGTCAAACGGATGCATTTCATTTAATTTCATTATTTGAGTTATTTGGCAAAACACTCTGTTGGGGCGAACATCATGATCAGTCTTGCTTCGGTGTCATGTGCTTATAGCAATTGTATCATTTTTATGTGACATATTTGTCATACATAACTTATACTTGTGGTGGTCGTATAAAACATTTACATAAACTCTATGAACTCACTCAACCTTTGTGTTGACACTTTTAGCAATGTATTTTCAGGTATCTAAGGCATTTACATCATGGCACGCATGAGGACCCATTATAGAGTCGCGGTGACGACGCGTCTCACTTGTAAATTATGGCACTTTAAGAACATCGTTTGACTTGTAATAAACTTATTTCCGCAAACTTTGTCTACCTTTGGGACCTATCTTTTGTAACTCTGAATGTTTTTAATATAACAAACGATGTGCTTTTCAAACAACACTTTAGGTCGTTCAATATAACTGTGATTGTGATGCTATGACAGCCATCCCTCAGGAATTCCATTCCGCTGCAAAACAGGTAATTTGGGGGTGTGACAGATTGGTATCTGAGCTTCGGTTATAGAGAACTAGGTTGCATCATTGACCCTAGACTATAACTACATCATCATAGCATCTCATCATTTCATCATAAGTGCACATTCACTATACATGCGGTTTATACGTACATTTTTCAAATTATTTATTTTTATTTCAAATCGATTGTCACATAGATGCCTTTAAATACCCATTCCATTATTCTTTCTTCATACTTCAATGTGGAGAATCCCTTGTCATTCCCTATCACAATTTTAAACATCAGTTGACTCATCACCGATAACGTCGAATGCCGGGATAAAACCTTTAAGTAGGGCGAAGTCACTCTCACGCCTTTGTTTCACCACTAACATGTCGAGTTACACGCTATTCACATATTAAGTCACTAAACCATCATACATTTGAAGCACTTACGACATCTCATAACCCATCTCCTAGGACTCCGTCAATCATTTTGAAAAATAACCTTAAACTTATCACCTCCTATCACATCTCTTTAGAGCGTTTATTTTTAACATAGGACTTTGCTACGTCTCACCCTTCCTCTTATTTTGAAGAGTTATGGTGCCGAAGAAAGCTCCACCAGCTATGACATAAGCTGCTATCCAAAAGTATATAGAGGATAGTATAGCTAGGGTACTGGAGAAAGAACGAGCAACGGTAGCTGCTGCTACCGAGGCCGCGACTGCTGCTGAAGCTGCTAGACTTGCTGCTGCTACAGGGTTTGCAGGAAGATATGGAGTTCGAAATGGTACATACAAGGACTTTAAGAGCGGTGATCCCCCAAAGTTCAAAGGCACAGAAGGAGCCACTGCTATGATCCGTTGGTTTGAAAAGATCGAGTCTATATTTCTTCTATGCGATTGCCCAGATGACTGCAAAGTGAAGTTCGCCACTAGTACACTCTTGGATCAGGCAATGTCATGGTGGAATTCTTATGCACAGCCTATTGGTATGGAAAATGCTTACAAGCTCACATGGGATCAATTTAAGAGGTTGTTGACTAAGAAGTATTGTCCGCGCACTGAGGTGAAGAAATTGGAAAAGGAATTTTATGAGTTAGTAACTGTTGGTTATGACATCGAGACCTACATCAAAAGGCTTCAAGAGTTGGCTGCTCTATGTCCATCTATGGTTTCGGACAATGAGAAACTACTGGAAAATTTCATTGGAGGGCTTCCAAAATGTATTCAAGGAGATGTAACTTCTTTCGATCCACAAACAATTAAAGAGACTATTAGGATAACTCAAATACTCATGGCTCAAGTTGTGATGAGGGAAAACATTATCAACAATAACCACAACAACAACAACAACAACAACAACAACAACAACAACAACAAAGACAACCAAACTAACAACAACAAAAGGAAATGGGAAAATGACCAGGGAGGTTATAATAACAACAACCAAAATCGTAACACTAACCATCACCAACAATAGAATAGAAGACAAGAAGTCGCCAGGGTTTATGTTGTTGCACCAACAAAGGGAAAAGCTTATGCAGGAAACTTACCACGATGCCACCTATGCACGCTACATCATGATGGTCCATGTGGTATATGCTTTACCTGTCACAAAGTGGGACACCTTACTAAGGACTGCAAAGGCAAAGGATATGTTGGAACTCACCCACTATGTAATCGTTGTAAGTTTCATCACTCAGGTCTTTGCCCTACTAAGTGCTACAAGTGTCAAAAACTAGGACACCTTGCCAGGGATTGTAGAGGCAAGGCTATAATTACATGTTTCGGATGTGGAGAGCAAGGACACTATCAGAATCAATGTCCCCAAAACCAAGGTCAACAAGTTGAAGGTGCTCATGGGAAAGCATGCATGTTAGAAGGAGGAGAAGCTCACCATTGTCTCAACAACGTGACAGACTGATGAAGTTTGGAATTTAGTAGTCTTATTTCCTTATGCACTATGTCGTACTAAGTTTATGTCTTTCCTAGTTTTCATATCTTTATGACTTAAGACTATCTACGGTTTGATAAACCACTTGTTGTAAAATATTCTCATCTATCGTACTTTATTTTCCTTTCCGATTTTTTATCACTTACAAAAAAAATTATTTCCTTGTACTTTAACTACATTTTATAAATGACATGGTTTAAATTTGTTTAAACATTGAGAGTTATAACAACTAAACCGAACGTCACATTATCGTTCCTTAATTATACATAGCCTAGCTACCTATGTCTAATTCTGGAGAGATCATGTTATGTTGGGAGCAGTTATTTATAAATCTTAGTGCAAGCAAAATTTTTACATATTCCTAAAAGTCAAAGTGATACTCGTCGGAGATTCTTCCAATATCTTCTCTATCGCGATGTGTTATACACTCTTAATCATAGATAACCGTAACGACACTTCCCCATGTCTTCTTTCCTCGTTATTCATCATAAACCCTAAACCTGTAGAAACCAACATGGACTGAATTCAGGGACTGAATTCCTTTTTTGGGTGGGCGAATGTGACAACTCGTAATTTCAGGTCATTTCTCAAACTTTGAAAATTTCACTATTCATCTCGGGAATTTACTATTCACTAGTCACTATTCATCATTTTACAATTCATCGTTTTTGAAGTCGGTTTAAGACTTTGAGAGGTTATTTCAAAATTTTACTATTCATGAAGTAATATTCATTCCCGGAGAAAATCACTATTCATGCTTCACTATTCATCATTTTTTGTAAACTAGGTTTACGAGTATCAAATTCGCGTAACCGTAATGGTTTAGCTGCGTATTCATTAAAAATCATTAAGGACATTTGATATAGACTAGAATTAGTCTACATATCATTAGTAACATCATCAACATGTTAGTTCATGCATGGGTTTGCATTTTTCATTAAACGTATATTTTCCTATTAAATAAACGCTACCGCATAATCATTTGTTTTGCATATTTGATCCGACACTTCCAAAAATTATCCTAATATATTTTTATACTCATTTTAAGATTATAAAAATTATATTATTATTTTACCCGATGTTTTAAATTTATTTTGTATATAAATTGTTATATATATATATATATATATATATATATATATATATATATATATATATATATATATATATATATATATATATATATATTTACAACGGTTTTCGTAAATACTACTATATATATTTACGACGGTTTTCGTAAATACTACTCGATAATTATTTATTCACTCAATTCTTGCGAGAAATGTATTTTTATGACTTCGATATATTTTATTTTGTTCCGTTAAAATTTATTTCTAGCTAAAGCTACATTAAATACCTAATTATATTTAATAAATACATACTATACTTAACAAATAATACATTTATTTATCAAAACTACCCAACCCTCCCCACATACCCCTTTGGCCGGCCACCTTCCCCCCCCCCCCCCCATGACTCACCATTTACTTTGAAAATATCCTAACTCTAACATGTACACCTATCAATATTTACTAGATATTATTTTACAAAAACACATACAAACACACTTACTCAAGGTGAAAAAAAGAAAGTATCCTCTCCATTTTCATCACCATTTTCGGCCAAGGAGAAAAACAAGGAAGAAACATTTTGTTTTTCAAGGATCAAATATTTTATAAACACTAGATTACTTCTAATTAGGTTTTGAAATAAAAATCTAGGAGTATTTAGGAAACCTAGTTCCATAAACCTCATCATCATACTAGTAAGCATTTCATGATCTTTTCTAATCTTTCATAATCATTCATGAGTTATTTTTATCATTTTAGTAGAAAACATGCAAGTTTCATGTGTATCTATACCACTTTTATTGTTTTTAGTACTTATAATTAGTATATATCATCCTATAATTAATCCCTATCATCCTATAATTAATCCCTTGAAACATATCATTGTTGATGATGTTTAGGAACCCATGACACCCTAAGAAGGTGTATGGTAGGTTTAGAATAAATTTGGTGTTGATTTGAAGTGATTGAAACAAGTATTACGCAAGAAAAATCATTTTCGACAAGATATATTTCGCAGGTGTAACGTTTTGTAAAATCTGGAAATTTCAGTAGGCTGGGGATTATTTTGGTCTAGATATTCAGAAAATAGATTTAAAAACGAAACCGTGGTCGCTTGAACGGGTTAAAACGGATTTATAACGAAGGAGATACGCTATTTTCAAGTTTAACGGCAAAAACTATATATTCAGAAAAATGCAAGCTGTCAAGAGTTGTTGAAAGGGATAAAATGAGTTTTAAGCGTTATCTAAATGAGTCGATTTATCAAAAATATATTAGTATACTTTAACACGAAGCTAAGGATATATAAAACGTAGAAAACGGACTTATAACGGCTAAGTTACAAGCGTTCTAAATAAGACTATCGTAATTATTTTCTACAAGTAATAACACTTATATATTTTCTATTAGTCAAAATGGTTGTCGCAAGTGACAATGTTTGGAGTCGTTTTTCATATCGATAGAATGCTTTTGAGAAAACGATGTCTTCTTGTAAAAGTGAGATCGCCTAGCCTATTTTCTAAAATGTTCAACCGTTCGTCAAACGGAGTTGTAACGAATAATATACGGTCACTCAAACTTTGCCGAAGACTAACCTAAAACAATATTTTTAGTCCGACTACCCTACTTCATCTATATTTTTCTCCATGATCGAGACCTCTATGATCAAAATTTAAAAGCTAAGACTTTGAGATAATGTGACAAGCTTTCCAAAACCATTGAGTCTGTTTTCTAACACTCAATATTCACTATTTTACGACTAGCTTTTCGAGGCCATTTAGTCACTTTCACGAATTATCAATGTACATTGTTTTACTACGAAAAGCTATAATTTCTTGATAAATCACTAAACGACTATCGTAGGATGTTGTTTCAACGTAAGTACTTTTAAAGTATTTTATAACATGGCGAGATGTCATAAACATATATTTCGGCGATAAACTCTATTTTCAAAACTGCACAAGTGGTATAGATTACATGTGGATTTGCATGTACGATATATATATTCATGATTTATAATAGATCATGTAATTCATATTAGGTTGCAGATAGAGATTGCACCTCATTTCAGTATTGCCATTATATCATCATAATAATTGTATCAGGTGAGTTTTCATAGCCCCGTTTTATTCAAGTTTATACCTTATTTCAAACCTACGGGGGAGAATACATTGCACATTATTTTTATTACGATACCAAGTATATCAAATTCATTACATTGCTTAAGTTACCTCATTGCCAATTGAAGGTCCCCATTTCATAATCATGAACCGTTAATTCCGGAAGAAGCGATAGTGAGTGAATAGATCTATTGAGGGTGACTCCTCCATCCTGGTTGGTGGTCCCAACTGGTCAAACGGATGCATTTCATTTAATTTCATTATTTGAGTTGTTTGGAAAAACACTCTGTTGGGACGAACATCATGATCAGTCTAGCTTCGGTGTCATGTGCTTATAGCAATTGTATCATTTTTATGTGACATATTTGTCATACATAACTTATACTTGTGGTGGTCGTATAAAACATTTACATAAACTCTATGAACTCACTCAACCTTTGTGTTGACACTTTTAGCAATGTATTTTCAGGTATCTAAGGCATTTACATCATGGCACGCATAAGGACCCATCAAAAAGTCGCGGTGACGACGCGTCTCACTTGTAAATTATGGCACTTTAAAAAACATCGTTTGACCTGTAATAAACTTATTTCCGCAAACTTTGTCTACCTTTGGGACCTATCTTTTGTAACTCTAAATGTTTTTAATATAAAAAACGATGTGCTTTTCAAACGACACTTTAGGAAATTCAATATAACTGTGATTGTGATGCTATGACAGTCATCCCCCAGGAATTCCATTCCGCGGCAAAACAGGTAATTTGGGGGTGTGACAGATTGGTATCAGAGCTTCGGTTATAGAGAACTAGGTTGCATCATTGACCCTAGACTATAACTACATCATCATAGCATCTCATCATTTCATCATAAGTGCATATTCACTATTCATCCGGTTTATACGTACATTTTTCGAATTATTTACTTTCATTTCAAATCGATTGTCACATAGATGCCTTCAAATACCCATTCCGTTATTCTTTCTTCATACTACAATGTGGAGAATGCCTTGTGATCGGTCCCAAACGGTCAGGTTTATTACACAAGTCAACCACTTGTGAATGGTCAACCGTAATAAAAGTCAAACAGTCTAAAACCAAAGCAATTGGTCCAGAGGAGTTTAGTGTTTCCCCGGGTCGTTAAGTCCCAACGAGCTGTACGATTGAATAGCTCAACGCGTAGTGATCGAGTGATATTGAACAGGAAAGGGGTTATGATTGATTATACTAAGGAAATTAAGTCTAATAAAGACTTTGAAGTCATTTTAATTCTATATTTAAAATTGTTTAACGATTAAAACCTAAAAATGATCTAAAATCACTTTTACTCTAAAAATGCAAGTTAAAACTTTATTATGATTTAAAACTAATTTTTAGGATTTTTCTTGATTTATTTTAAATTAAAAACTAATTTTAAACTTTTAAAACTAATCTAAAATACTAGAAATTATGAAATTAAAGAGGAAAATTGTGAAACTATTTTTCAAAAATCTAAAATGACTAAATAGAATTTCCAAAACTAATTTTGTATTTTTTCGATTTATATTCTAATTTCTATGATTTAAAAACTGTTTAAAACTAATTAAATTGCTAAAAATTACTATTTAAACTAGGAAAATTATGGAAAAATATTTTTTTGGCTTTTTATATTTATCTTAATCTAGGAAAATTGAAAACTTATTTTTCTGAAGCTTTTCTGAATTATTTGTATTAAAAGCTATTTAAAAAGTCTCAAAAACTGATTTAAAATAAGAAAATTAGCAAACAGTGATGAAAAATTATGAAAAATTCAGGAAAAGTCTAAAATTATATTATAAATCTATAAAAAATATAAAAAACTATGCTTATGTGTAAGAAAATGAAACTGTAGTGCAAACTGTTTGAGAATAAGCACTTAAAATAAGCTAATAAGCACTAGAAAGCATAAAATGAACACAGAAGCTAGATTAAGCTATAACTACCTTAAAGCAACTAATTGCAACTATTTCTAACCTCAAATAAGCAAACCACTAGGGATTGATGCTAATAATCAACTAATGCCAAACAGCCTCTAAGGCCCTACTTTAAGCTCATGTGCCAGCTTATCTAACAAGCCAAAGTGAAAACCAGTTCTGTGGACCTCAAGACCACCAACCAAAGATCAGTTGTACCAAAATTCAGATCCTAAGAAGCTAAAATGGAACTTGAGCAAGGTATGCAAATAGCCTGGTTCACACTCAGTGTATATTGAGTGTGAACAGGGCAAATGAGTGCTTATTGAACAGCTTATTTCGACCTTGTAAAAGCTTCCAAAATTTTATCAAAAATCACTTTTCAAAACTTGACCAACTGAACTAGTAAAATCCAAAATCTCACTTGAATTGAGCCAATAATGAATCAATGAAAATTCAGTAAAGTTTAGCAAAAACCACTTTTTCACTTTTTGACTTTTGAGATGGAAATGAAACTTTGACTAAAATGAGATTTGAATCCGAATGATGAACTGATAATGATGTGAAATGATGAAATAAAACTGATGCAAACTAAATCAACTACTAACACTCCTATTTGCAAGATCTAGACTACTGATTCACACAGATGAGAGTATAAGAGCAGCTTATATGCAATTTTGACTTGTGCTATTCTAATGTGCAAATGACTTACAGATTTAACTTTACTTATTCTAAATGAGACTAAGATGACTGATATTAAACTCAAACCAAGCCTAAAGATCACTATAACCACTGATCCAAACACTATTTATGAAGCAGATATGCAAGTTAAATCCAATAATACTCTATTACAGAACTCAATTCCAATTCCTATGACTAATGGTAACCTATGTGAGTGAATTTAAACAGTAAAAACACACAGAAACAGATTTGATCTAATAGAACAAGAATTAAGCAGATTGAAAAAGGAGAAAGAGTAAAACTCACAAAAGGTCCAACCACTATGGTATGCAAACTGATATCAATGTAACAGTGCTCTGAACCATTTTTAACCCATATTACATCCAAATTCAACCCATATTCTTCATTAGACCAACAAGTCAGATCATTCCAAACTAATTTCTGCAGGTTTGACTTATATTGACCAAGATAAAAATTGCTTAAAACTTAAGATGGAGCTCACTAAAAGCTACAGACAGCTTCAGTAAGCTTATTTGGATTAGAATTAAGCTACTTGGAGCTTGAGCTTTAGCAAATTTAAAACTGGTTTTATGACAGAAAATGTAAAAATAGGAAACTTTATCAAACTTTGAATTATTACTGAAAATGAGTTACAACTGGCTAAAATGCCTTAGTTCAGTACAAGGAAGATTAAAATTGCAACTTAGAGCTTAATTAAGACATAAAAATTAAAAAACGACATATATGAAACTTGAAAACTAAAAACTACTCCTCTCTCCTCCTTCTCTTCTTCTATTTATTCAACACAAAGCTTCCCACTTGTACTCTGATCATTTCCCACTTCTTTTCAGAGCCATTGGATTAGTAGAGTGGATTTAAGCCGTTGATGGCATTTTTGGCGCCAAAAAGATATAGCAACTAGGGCATGATTGAGTGCGCAGGAGGAGGAAGCATTAATTGTTTCTTGTTTTGTTAGGTGAGGTGGAGTGATAAGGGTGGTGGTATGCGAGCTGGAGGTATGGCGATGTGAGTGTTGCAGAGAGTGGGTGAAGAAGGTGGGTTTTGGAGGGAAAAGGGGTGAGGGGGTTTGACTGAGAGTTTGACCGGGTTTATATTAATGGGAAGGGTTCAAGTTGGGGGGGTCACGGGTTGTTTTGGCAGGGGTTCAAGGGTCAAGGGTTAATAATACAAAAGGGTCCGTTTGGTTTTGGATTTATCACAAGGACCATAATTGTAATATTTTGAAACTTGAAGGGTCGAACCTGCCAATTTTTCAAAGTTATTACAAGGGTCAATCTTGCCAAGTTTCATTAGTACAAGGACCATAAAAGATATTTTTAAACTTCCAAGGACTATTTTTGCCAATTTTGAAACTTGAAGGACCAAACTTGTAAATTCTCCAAACTTTTTACCCAAGGATCATTTTTGATAATTTGTGATTTTGAAAGGACTTAGGTTGACTTTTATTCCAAAACAAATGCTCAGGGACTGATTTTGTCAAGATTTGAAAGTTGAGGGACTGAAACTGCCAATTATGCAAACTTAGCTCGTTTTTCATCTGATTTTAAACATTTTGCATCTGAAACATATAAAATACAATCCTTGGATATATTTTGTATTTTGCTGCATATTTGAGTGTTTTTAAGTGTTTTGGCAGCTCAGATAAGACAAAAATGATGAGTATTTACACACTCATCAATCCCCCACACTAAACTATTGCTAGTCCCTAGCAATCTTTTATGAAAATTTAATGGATTTAAGTCTCTTTACCAAAATCCATTACTTCTGGAGTAGCCAAATGTTTCACTTCAAGTAAGAACCTTGGTACACTGATAACCAAATGATTTTGAGCAAATCACCAGCTTTCAACGGTTTTGATTTGTCTTTACCAGAAGCCGTTTGCTTCTAGACTAGCCAACTCTTAGATAAAATATCTTTGGTGAGTCGATTACCAATTATGGTTTTCCAACTGCCTTTACCACAAGCCATAAACTTGCGGGCTAGCCAACTCTTCACTAATTAAAGATATGGTGAGCTGAACACCATACAATTTTGGGCAAATTGCAAGCCGTCAACGGATTTGAGATATCTTTACCAAGAGCCGTTTGCTCCTAGATTAGCCAATCCTTTTGTTTATTAGACATGGCGGACTGATAACCATAAGCTGAGTAAGTGCAAAACACTTACTCCAAAAAAAAAAAATTGGCCAAAAATGGGGGAATTGGGTGGTATAATTACATGATAAAATTCGTGAGAATTCCCCCCCACACTAGAAATGAATATTGCCCTCAATATTCAAAGTACCGGCTGTTATGCCGAAACATAGAACGTAAAAGGGAAATACTACGGCCATTGTTTGAATTTTTTTTTTTTTTTTTTTTTTTTTTTTTTTTTTTTTTTTTTTTAAACTTTATATACAACAGCGGGGGGCAACTCCCCCACACTAGGGTGGTAGAAAGTAGAAAGAAGTCAGAAATACGGGTGAAAACCCATATAGTGTGCTACTGTTTTTGATTCCCGAGTTGCTAGCTTGACTCGATCCCCGCATTCATTGGTTCATGGGGAAAGTTTGTAGATCCGGGACAACCACAGGTGGAATGTCCTCTCCAAAATAGTGCTTCAATCGATGACCATTCACTTTAAAATTTGGACC